>VDFB02358134.1:181483023-181510523 GCA_007258455.2 Sequoia sempervirens | reverse complement strand
TTCAATGGTGGTAATTCTAAAAAAGTAATGATAATTTTCTTGAGAGCCTTCTTAAGACATGAAACATGAAATACATTGTGAGTTTTTTGTGCTTTGGAAGATTCATCTCATAAGAAACTTCCCCAGTCCTCTATATGATTGTGTATGGTCCATAAAACCTTGGTTTGAAATTTTTTGCACCACTCCTCTTATGTGAGGATTGTCTATAGGGTTGCAACCATGAGAACATAAAATACCCAACCTCAAATTTCATATATATCCTCTATATATTGGCATAAATATTTTGTTGGTTCTAAGCTTGTTGGATATTTTCCTTCAGAGACTTCATAATAATTTAATTTTATTGCATCCAATATCTAGCATGTGGTTCCCGTATATTATCAATTATTAGATCTAAAAATATGTAGCATCATACCCCTACAAGGACCTAAAAGGTGTCATGCCTATACTCATGTGGTGAGTGGTTCTATAGCAGTATTCTCCTAGATACAACCATTTGACCCAAGCCTTGTGATGATCTACCACATAGTTCCTTAGGTATCCTTCAATCAACTTATTAAATATTTATGTATATCCATCTATTTGTGGGTGATAAATTGTGCTTGGTGTCAAATCTATACCTAGTAGTCTAAAGAGCTCTTTCCAAAACACACTAAGGAAATTTTTGTCTTGATCATTGACAATATTTCTAGGAAACCCATGGAACCTAAACACCTCTATGAAGATTAAATATATAACCTACAAAGCCTTATAATTAAAATATATGGCATAACTAAGAGAGCATAATTTATCAACCTATCCACCACAACATAAATACAATCCTTTTCCTACACTTTGGGTAGACCTATGATTAAATTCATTAATAGTATCTCCCATTTTTTCTCAGGAATAGGTGGAGGCTACAATAATCTTGCTGGGAAACTGTGTTCAAATTTAATTTTCTAAGAAACTACACAATACTAAATGTTTCTGAGGACCTCATCTTTCAGTCCTTTCCAAGTAAATCTCTATCACCTTCCTATAGGTTTTTAATTATCCCTAATGGTATCCTAAAGGTGTATCATGAATATCCCTCAAAATATTATCTTTCAATTTTGATTTAGGTACCAAGTAAATCATATATTTATAATAAATTATATCATCTAAGATCTTGTTTCTAACATCCTAAATATTCCTATCCAAAATCTCACAAGCCAAGGTATTCTTGGAGTACTCAACCAACTTATGAGCCTTCCAATAAGCTAGTATCTTAGATATAGAACAAAAAAGTGGGTATATTGGATAAATCATCATCTACTATATCTTTCTTACCTTTGACATAATCGATATCAAATTCATAAGCTTATATTTTTCTTACACATTTATGTTGTCCTTCATTCAAGTCCTTCTACTCTAGGAAGTATTTAAATTTTTTGTGGTTTGTTCTCACTACAAACTTACCTCCAACTATTTATACTTTCTAAATTTCACTAAAGCATGCATAATCATGAGCATCTCATTATCATAAGTGGACTAGTGCCTCTTAGCATCTCTAATATTTTGAATCTCAAAATCTATCAGGTGCTTATTTTACATAAGTACAACTCTAATTCCCTCTCCTGATGCATCACATTCTAGGAAAAAGAGCTAAGAAAATTGGGAAGTTACAATGCTATATAAGTTCTCATCACCTTCTTGAATTTTTTAAACACTCGTTGATTTGAATCTATCCAAGAGAATGATCCCTTCTTAGTTAAATATATCAAGGGTGTTGTTAACTATGAAAACCATTTGACAAATCTTCTGTATTATGTATATAACCCAAGGAATCCTCTCAAGTGTGTCAAGGTATTTGATGGGGGTAGTCAAAGATGGATAGAATATTATCCTAATGTTCACCTAATCACATATCCTAAGTACAATTTTTTTTTCATGCCAAAATAAAACTTGGAGGCCTTGGAAAATAATGACTATGCTTCCATAATACCCAAAACCTCATCAATCTATTGAAGGTGATGTTCCCAAATCTAGTTGTATATTGTAATGTCATCAAAGAACACAAGCATAAAATTTTGTAACTGATAGTTAAATACATGATTAGAAATTAGTATGAGCATTGGTCAATCCAAATTACATGACCAAGAATTCATAAAATTCATAATGACACTAAAAATTAGTATTATGTATGTATTCCTCTCTAACTTGAATTTGATGGTAGCCCAATCTAAGATCAATCTTAGAGAAATAAACTACCCCATGAAGTTCATCAATGGGCTCATTGATCTTTGGAATTAAATACTTATTCTTTATTATCTTCTTATTAAGTACATGGTAGTCTAGATGCACATCCTTATAGCCCCATCCTTCTTTTTGACCAACACTACAAAAGAAGAAAGGGAACTAGAACTAGCACTAACTCATTTGACTACAAAATCCGACGAAAATGTCTAACGAAATATGTATAATTTGATGTATCATCGGGTGCTTGTAAAATTTGATGTGTAATTTTCAATTTTTTGTAAGTTTATCCCCGACGTTCGTTGAAATTTTGACGAACTTGGGTTTTGTCGAAATCTCGACTATCAGTTTCGTCAAAATTTCGACAAACATGAAAAATAGAAAAAAATAAAATTGTGGCCAACATAAAGAAAAGTGAGTTTGCGTTTGATTTATTGTGACAGTGTTTTGCTCTACTTGAGATAGTTTCTAAAGAACTAAGGATGATTTTCTTGGGAAAAATCAGAAAAAATTCAAGAAGATATCGCCAGGTTGAGGGTAGTCATTGTCTTTTTGCAGAATTCAATTGTGAGGTTAGATTTGTAGTTCCAAGTTTGAAAATCATATTTTAAAGCAACATCTCATCATATTTCATTTTTAGAGGTTTAGGGTTTTCATAATTTCATGTCCAAATTTTGTTGTGTGGAATCACCATAAGATCACAACCAAGGAACAGATTCTTGTGACTGTAATTATGTGATCCATAACTCTATTGGTCATGTGGCACAGTTGTGCTATAAAAAATACATGATGCATTCATGTGTGACCCAAGTTTAATGTGGCTATGTTGTGATAGAAATGGAGGCACTCATATAATGTAGTTAATTCAGGTTGTATAATGTAGGTGTCAATCATCATTGGGTGCATTCAGGTTGTCTCAAGTTTAACAGGTTAGGATGTAATTATAGCATGATGAAGAGTGATTACCTCTTGCTGCAATAAAGAGCCTATAACTCTGGTTGATATGTAGAGTGGTTGTGTTATATCAATTATGTAGTGCATTCAAACACAACCCATGTTTAATGGGCTATTCTAGAGAGTGATCAAGATTTTCTAAACCTTATGAATGTTACTTAAAAGTGTATAGCTTAAACTACAAACCAAGTTTGTTACATACTTGAATGCAATCTTGGGTTACCACAAACTATAATAATGTGATCTGCTAATAACCAATATGGAAAGTATTAAAGCAAGACCCATAATATAAAGGATACATTTCCCTGATCAGGTTTACATACCTTAATGATCAAACACAAGCTTCCAACACACTCTAGGATACAATCCAGGATCATACCACAACTTTGTCAAAACAACTAATTTTCTGACCCAAGATTTAAGGTTGTTTTTTAATACCAACAAAAGCATTGGTAAGAGCATGATTAGGGTACAAACCCTAGGCCTCCGTAGAAACATAAACAATAACTATAGCGGATTAGTGAGGTTGCAATACCAGAAAGATTGAGACATTGTAGGTAATAACGAAATCTTACAATCTAAAGATTATAGCCAATAACAAGCACACTATGTAGCTTAGTGACATTTGTAAATGCAATCTATAGTAAGAAGAATGACATTCACTTGAGATGTGACAGTCAAAAAGAGGCTGTTCAGTGACAAGATAATAAAGCTCAAACCTTGCATAGTAAAGTGGAGATTTTAATAGTGAGTTTCCTTACCCCCTTGCTGACCTTAAGAGTTTTTCAAATGATTTTGGTAGTGCTAGATAAGGAAAATGCAATCAGGGAATGACTATCCAAATGAAGTAACAGTGGTAATCATAGGTTCAATGTTTCTTCTTAGCCATTAATGTATAATGGAGATAGTGGATTGCATGTTTGAGCAGTGTTTTGAGACTCATCAAAGATGGGAGAATAGTGAATAATACCTTGTGGACTATAAAGTAGTGTCAATAAGGTTGAAGGATCTTAAGAACTACAATACCATGAAACAATGAGTCCCCTGTAGTAAGTAGGCAGTCTATAGGGCATAGTTTGATTTTAGAAGGATTCTCATGAAAGGAATTCAAGTGATAGTGAGTGAGTTGTTTGAGATTGTAGCTGAGAATGCAATACCAGTCTTAAAGGAATTTAGCAAAGTAGTAAATGTGTAAGAAAATCAAATGTACACAAAAAACAATTCACAATGTTATCTTGCATAATGCCTTGAGTTTGAAGACAAAAATTTCATTGTATCTTCATGATGAAAGTGGTGACCTTAATGGTCAATCGCTGGCAACCATGATTTTAAAACATGCTATTGTGCTTATGGAGGCAACATTTTAAGTAAGGCAGTGAGTGGTGGTTTGGAACAATGGCAGGTATGGACTTGCTTTATATGCATACTATGCAGTCTAGCTTAAGACACCACTTTTAGAAGAGATTGAAGGTGGATTATGGAACTCAAGGGTTACCATGAAAAGGATTAAAGCAAAGAATGAGATCTATTTAAAATCCATGGTCATGAACATATTAAAGATGTGACATGCAAAACCCTTGTAGTTGGAGTAATGAATACAGTGCCAAAGAGGATAGTGTGCTAGGGCAGATTTAGGAGATCTCCACATGATCTAATTACAGGGAAATAAATCATTTATTTATTTTTTTAATTAAAAGAAATCATTCTAAACCCTATATAGGGGTGTGTGCAAGAAGTTGAGTCCACTTTTTGGCCAAAAAGTGGAAGTGTTTTCCCTGATTTTTAGCATTTGACACATTTGACCTTAAAATTTGAAGCACTTAGAGATGAAATCTTCCAAAAAGTCACTAATCATAAAATGTAGTACTTAGAGTCTAGTTTCCAAATATATAATTTATTTCAATACCCAAATTGTACAAATTGAGTTTCAATAGGCATTTCTAAAAACCACTGTTTAAAAGTCACTTTTTTTTACCATACCATGCACGTGTACAACATCCATATTTTGACCTAAATTATCGTATTTTTCTAAATCCTTTTGGGAAAAGATTTGTGACTCACTGAAGCTTGTTCTCGATATTTTTTTGTAATTTTTTATTGAATACTTTTTTTTGTTAATTTTTTATTTGGCATATTTGTCGTTTTGAAAAATCGTCGTGTACAACACGCATAAGATGACCTTAACTTATCATTTTTTTAATTTTTTTTTAATTGAAAAGAATTGTCTGAATGTTTGTTCTCGTGCAATCCATTCGTCAAAATGTTATGTTGATCAAAAGTTATTAAAATATTTAAAAACCCTAATATTTAAAGTTTATGGACTAGTTTCATTAGAAATTAATTGAAAAATAGAAAATATAATCCAATTGTAAAAAAATTTATATATTTGGAATCTACATTGTCTCATCTAAAATGGGTTTTAATTTCGTCAAAAAATTCTGCAAAAAAAGTTGTCAGCCATATGTCCAAACTCGGTATTTTTCTCTGACATTGTTAGGACCTTCAACTTGCAGGTCAAACCAGGTTGAAGGCCTAGGTTCTATTCCCAATGCTTTTCCCGAACCAAAATTACAAGGCAAAAACCTGGCCTACAAAGAAAACCCAATTTCAAATTTTTTGGAACGATCCCGTTTACAAAGCAAGATCCCATTTTGTAAAGCGGGATCTCGTTTTGGTTCTACAAACGGGATCCCGTTTCAAAATCGCTAAAACTGAAAATTTCCATTTTTGGAATTTTAAAAATGGGATCCGTTTGAAAATTTTCCAAATGGAAATTTCCAAAAATGGAAAATTTTCAAATCGATCCGTTTGAAACCTTCCCGTTTTGAAACTTCTCCATTTTTGGAAATTTCCGTTTTTAGAAAATTTTCCAAAAACGGAAATTTTTAAAAACGGGATCCCTTTTTTAATTTAGGCTCGGGATCCTGAAGCTAGACAAGATCCCGTTTTTTAAAAACGGGATCCCATTTCTTAGAAGCAGGATCCCATTTTTGCAATGCCGATTTTTTTTTTGGTTAAGGCAAAAACTTCCATGTTTCATGGACTCAACTTCTTACACTTACCCATAGGATACATTGATACTTCAAAATCCTCTGAAGGAATTTGAGATTATGCAAATATATGTCAAGTAAATATCTAGATTACAAATAGTAGCGGGAACAATGTAAGATTTGTTGAGCAAAGCAGGAATGAGATAAGCAACAATGAATCCTATGCCTCCTTTCACGCACATCTCCTCACCATTCTCTGTCATTCTTTACGGAAACACTTCTCCATTTTGACAATCTATGCTTGAAAATAATGTTTTGACGAAGGTTTTAGAGTATGTTTATTAAAATGAAAACTCCATTCTGGTGGGCTACACTTGAAAATAAAATTTTGACAAAAGTTTTAGGGTATGTTTATTAAAGTCTTAGAGTATTTTGGTGGGCTATATTCTTGATTCCTTAAATTATTTATTCAAATGGATTTTGACTAAATAAATGACCAACTATTTAGTCATTTTTATTTGTGTGACTAAATAATTTTTAATCAACGACCAAACTAGTAATTTATTTACTCATTTATAGATGAGTTGCAAAAAAGAGAAGAATTTAGTCATTTTTAGTTGTTGTGACTAAAATTTTTAGTCACCTAGTCATTTATTTTCCAAATTCTACTAGTGTGTGCTTCCTTATGTGATTAGGGCTCTCTCAATGTTGAGGGCCTTAGGAATAAGCTCGTCATAAGAAGTGACACATTGCATCTTTAACTAAAAGGATAAATTTGTATTGACATTAACAATGATGATTTTGACTTGTTACTCCTTAGGAATGGGTCACTTTCTCTTACTAGCTCGCTACCTCCATCGTTGTAGAAATTTTTCCATCAAGTTCAATATTATGATTTTAGGAGTCTTAACGGTTGGAAATCATAGTAAAATCAAAATTTAATAAGTTTTGGAATTAGCATTTTAAAGTGTTTTTTGGGGTCATTAACTTCAGACTATCTTCTCTTTTGCAGGGGTGGTTGCATGCCAAATTTTGGTGTAAAATATCGAATTATTAGATTTTGTTACCCGCTATGAATAAAATTATTGGAGTGTGAGTTTGATATTTTTTGAAGATCTAAATAGTCAAGCTTGGTAAAGAAAATTCATGTCATAATATTAGTCCAGAACAAAATGAAGAGACACTTGATAGATTGTGGGCTAGATTGAAAAGAAAGGGTGATGGGAAATGTTATTTTCCTTGCAATAATTGCAAGGGCTTAAAGACGAGATGACTTTTAATCACAACAACTGAGAAACATTGTAGGCAGCATGGTCATGTTGAAGGGGGGCATGATTATCGTTCATTGGTAAGTTGTTCATTATATGTGTTATATTGATTGAATTTGTAAATGCTTATATCATTTTAACATTATATATATATAATCACTTGATCATGATCATGGTTTATTTGTGTCTATCATTATTATAAAGGTGGGGCACCCTAGGGAAGATGATATGGATTATCACGACCCAGAGAATGTGGTTTTGCAAGTGGATGAACATGGAGCTGTGAATATCGAAGATGAAATTAATGATCCTATAGAAGAAGATGATCATGCACCAGAAAATATAGTTGAAGATGATGGTACGAATACATTGACCCATGACACATTTAGTGGTAGAGTTGATCATAATGATCAAGATGACTTTGATGATGTTCATGATTTACCTGTACTTGAGAAGGCATACGAGCCCCTTTATGAAAGCTCCCAAACAACTCTTCTCTCTACTGTATTGTTGATGTTGAACTTGAAGGTTATGAATGGTTTATCAAACATAACAATCTCATGGATGTTAAGGTATGTCATATATGTCATCTTTTTTCATCTATTTTAATTGTTAGTTCATCACTAGTAAATAAAGGATGAAATATGTACCATTAATATTCTTTATATTAAAAAAAATAAAAATTGTTAGATTGATTGGTGAATTTTTGTTACCACTATCAAATATTTTACCTCGCTCATACCGAGATTTATCTGCCATTATGAAAGATATCGAAATGGAGTATCAAACAATAGATGCATGTCCTAATGATCATATTATATATCATAAACAAAAAGAATTTGCAACAGAATGCCCAGAATGTCATATCAGTAGATATCGAACAGATCAACTAACAAAAAAGGTGTCTCATAAGGTTCTTCGTTATATTCCCATTATTCCATGTATGCAACAATTATTTAGGTGCAAAAGCTTAGCGCAATTTATGGATTACCATGCACAAAATAGAAGTGGAGATGACATTCTTCGAATGCTTGCCGATGGTTCTACATTTAGGGACATGGAGGGAAAATGGCCACACTTTAAAGAAGAACCTCGTAATCTCAGGCTTTCATTGGGAGCAGACAGTGTCAATCCATTTGGAGAGCTGAGATCTATTTACTCGATATGGCCTATTTTTGTTATCAACAATAACATTCCTCCATGGATATCAATAAAGAGGGAGCACATAATGTTGTCAATGATTGTTCTAGGTATTTGTTTACATCAATTTTCTTTAACGTAATAGCATCTCATTTGTCTTATTTGATGCATAATGAAATATTTTTTTCATTCAATAGTCATGTACATTAATTTATATATACTGCAGTAAAATGGTTATAATAATTATGTAATGTTTATGTTCATTCAACTAGGTAAGTACCAAGTTAAAGATATGAATGTATATATCAAGCCTCTTATCGACAAGTTACTAAAGTTATGGAATGGAATCACTATGTATGACGTGTCTAGACCAATAGGACAAAGAAAATTTCAATTCCATACAATGCAATGCTTGTATAGACAATTCATGATGCCCCAGGGCTAACACATTTTTGTGGTATGTTATAACGTTCGACTGCACTTTAACAATATTTAATTTGATGAAGTAGATATCATGCATGTTTTTAAAATAATCTATTCATTATATATAATTATAAAAATTGCATATTTAATCCAATTATATATGAACTTGTAGGCCTTCAAATAAAGGGAAAATTTGCATGTCCAATTTGTGGTCCCAAGATGAAATCTTTTCATTCAACAAGTTTAGGAAAGCGGGTTTTTGATGAGTATAGGAACTTCCTCCATAGAAATCATAAGTATCGAACTACTGAAAAACATCTTTTCAATGGGAAAGAGGAGACTACATCAAAACCACGAAGAATGACACCTCGCCTATGGAAGTTAGAATATAATAGAATTAATCGTCAAGGTTATACATTAGATCAAATTGTTTATCTATCATATATGATATGTTTTGAATTTATATTTTTATATTGTGTTGTGTTTACTCATGTTGTAATTGACAATGATTGTCGTTGTTAATTTGTTTAACTTATATGCTTCATGAAGGTCGTCAAGGCATTAATGGTCGGCTTCCGCAGGGACTGAAAAGTTATCCCAGACAATTTAGTAGGTTGCCCTACTATGAACAACTACAAATTGTGCATTTGTTTGATACAATGCATATCAGAAAGAATATAACATAAACGTTATGAAAAATATTGGATGGAAGGCATGACAAAGAAAAAATTGTCAAAATTTGTAGTGACATTAGGAAGCCAATCATGTAATGAAAAATGTTATTCAATTAAATAGTGATGGAGACCAAATTAATATAAGTGCCCTTCCTTGGTTATTAATAGAGCAACAAAGCAATGCTATAAAGAAGTCATACAAAAATTTGATTTCCCACAGGATTTGCTACGAACATAAACAATATAATAACAAAGAAAGGTGAATTTGGGTCAGGGATGAAAATACGATTGACATACCTTCATTAAGGTAATTATTCAGTATATTATATACACTTGTATAATGCATGTAATTTTTAGTGTATTGTGTTTACTACTTTTAGAAAAATAATGAAAATATCATTTTATAATTGTTGCAGTGCGTTCTACCTCTATCTCTCCCAAACAACTTTGACAACAATGTCAAGCAAGTTATATATGATCTTGGAAAATACATGAGGTAAGTGGCGATATTTGTTCAATTCGTTGTATACATCTTATAATTACCATTTGTTTTACTTGTTATGTAATATACTATATATTTTTGTTAAATCTCGTTAATATATTTGTGCCTTGAATCACTTGTAGATGGTTCTCATCTAAAGAAATCCATAAAGAAGATATAAATTATTGGAAGAGAAAAATTCCTCGTCTAATGTGTGAAATGAAAAAGTTTCTACCTTCGACATTTTTTAATGCACAAGAACACTACCTCATACACCAAGTTGAGGAGATTGAACTGTGTGGACCTGTACACACAAGGTCAATGTGGATGGTTGAGAGGCACTTGAAATTTTTGAAGACTTTGGTTAGACAAAGAGCACATCCTGAGGGTTCTATAGTGGAGGGATATATGGTATACTAGACCATGGTATACATTAGTGAATATCTTCCTAAGTTTGCAACAAAGATCCATGTAGATCGCATTTGGGATCCCAACTCCATTAACAAATTTGAAGGGGAGTAGATGGGGAAAGGTAGATTGAGGAAAGTGAGAGGTAATTATAAGATGGTCATGGAGATTAATTGGAATACATTTTACATATGGTTTTTATGTATATTGTACTTATTTAATTTTTAATCTTCAATATACATCAATTATAAATTAAGGTCGTATACTGTGGTATTTAACAAATTATACGTCTTTTATGAATTTCAAATTATTTTGATACAATTGGTCGAAAGTGGGATGCACTACATTTGTACGTCGCCAACAATCTTGATTGGATGACAGTATGGATTGAACAATGTCAACAATCTGGTCACCCATTAACATGGAAAGGTGTGGCTTCATTGGTTAAAGAAGCTCATCGTAGTGGAGATTCCAATGTTACACAAAGGAAAATTGATTTAGCATATGGTTTAAGAGATAAACAGGTACGTATAAATATATTAATCACCCATATTATTTAATTATTTTCAATTATAATGATGTATATATATGTTGAGATTGTTTTCTTTGCATACATTCAGCCAAGAATAAATATGTTTATCAACTGACGATATTGCAATAATTTTTACATGTTTGACATATTGTAGGTGAAACACCACAAGGCTATGTGGTGCAATGGTCATAACTTTTGAATCAAAATGCTGGATGACATGAAGAAAACTTGTGATTCTAGTATAACTGCAGTCTTTCAGGTGACTAATGTTTCATCTAGAAGCAACATACATCCAAAAGTCTCAGAAAATAGATACTATGGGATTTTGGATGATATACTTGAGTGTGACTTTAAGTCCTTCAGATTAATTATGTTTGTCGTCCTATGGTACATGCTATGATTGAATGGAAATGATCCTGAGAGAACTCTTATTGAACATGATAATAGATTTACCATGGTTAATACAAGGTTGATCGAGTGAGCTGGAAATGAGCCCTATGTTCTTTCAAGCCAATGTGAGCAGGTATTTTACTCAGAGGTTCTAGGTAAATCGGGTTGGTCATTTTTTGTTAGACATGATCCAAGAGGAAGGACGGTAAAGTATAATGTGGTGGAAGAAGAAGATACCAAAGAACTAGAAGATGATGTAGATGATGATCAAGATCAATAGTTAGTTGATGATGTCCCTGACGAAGATGTCCAAGAGGAGGAACTAGATCATGATGATGTAGGAGTTAATGTTCATGAAAATGATATCTGTGTGGATGATGACATTATCAAAATTGATATCGATGATGATGATGATGATGATGATATGACCAATCCTTACAATGTAGAATCTGGATCGGATGATACGAACAAAGAGTTGGATGAAGAAGAAGATCAATGCCATTTAAATGTTTGAGTTATGTGATTATATTATCTATTTGATATTAATTTCTTGATAGAATTATATTTGACTTATGTGGTTACATAATTAATTCATGATGTTTTTAATTTTTATGCCATTACATAATTAATTTAATGATGTACTTTTTAATGTTTGAAAGGTCAAAAAATTAAAACATTTCAATAGTGATGTTAACAACCTTGAAATTAGTGTGTTTTATGTTTCATGTGATCATAAAAGATTAAAAAGTAGTTGTAGAGGTGGTTGTTCAGTGGTTGACATGTAAAGGCCTTTAAAAGGCATAAAGTGATCATTGTAATGGTTGTTGATGGTTGAGGATTTAAAATACAAGCTCTTGAGATTTGAAAATTTGTGTTTTTCTTCAAAAAATTTGTATTTTTCCTGTTATGCAGCACTGTATGGTCACATGCAGCCATATTTTGATGTGAAATCAATTTCAAGTTGTGAATATATGTGTTACATTTGATTTGAATCTGATTTGAGGGCTTAAGGCATTGATTTGAGTTAAAAAGCTTCATTTCTTTGCATACAGCCCGGTTACCCTATTTTTGAGGGTTTTGTAGTCCAAACATGATATAAAGGGGCTCTTACACTTTTTGTGATTACTGTAGCTTGTGTAAGAGTCCCCATGGATATTGTTGCAATTTTAGGATGCATTAATAGGGTGTAGGATGAGAAATAAAGAAGGTATAGTTGTTGTCCTCAAGAGTTTTGTGAAGAAAAACATGTGAAATGAGAGGTTCAAGCCTAGGTTTCAACAAAACATGTATGGGAGATCTGATTTTATAAATTTTTATCCATGTGTAGACCTAATGGGTTGTTTATGAACACCGAATATAAATGATACACACACACACACACACATATATATATATATATGTATGTGTGTATGTATGTATATATTTATATGTATTTTTAAATGTAAATGTAAATGCAATTACTGGATGCTCTCCTAGAATAATAAATGCAACATATCATTAAAGAAATCTATATCTATGTATATAAATGTGTATTTCTAAATGCAAGTGTAAATGCAAAAAGCATATGGTTTTGTAGTGTTATAGATACAACATATCCATAAATTAATGTAATTGAAATTCTAAAGTCTTCAACACATATAATATGAAATCGATCAAACTATTAAACTACATGAGAAATAAATGAAAATAGTAAATGCATATGTATGTGTATTTGTAAATGTAAGTGTAAAATAAATAAGAATAATGAAAATTATAAAAGAATACAAGGAAAGGTTTAGAGTGGGAGAGAGATAGAGGGTAGAGGGTTTAAGGGTTAATGGTTTAGGGTTTAGGGTTAAAGGTAGAGGGTGTTGGTTTTTTTTTACACTATAACCAAGTTGGTCTTCTAATCCGCCTATGGGATTGCCAATTCCAATCAAGGGCAGATCGAAGGATCTGGACCAATTGACGAGGAATTTAAAAAGCCTCCTACACTCTGGGCCCTGCAAGACCCGGGAGGGTGATCCCTTAATGTGTTTACAACCTCTGCACCAATATCATAAACAACATTAACATATAATAGATAATCTCATTGAATAGCTCAACATAATGGGATAATATCAAATAAAATTGGTTGTTCACCGATAATATCAACTATGTGGAACATGAGATAACTACAACACAATCCATAGTAAAATATAGTCATTAATTTGCAATTTTTAGCAAGCTCTAAGAAAAGAAAAACAATTATTGAACTACATAAATAAGTACAACTTAGATCAGTGCCATATATCCATTGCAAGAGTCAAATTCATAAGCATCTAAAGGTTTATAATAGATTTAATACATAACATATAACTTATAAGATCCCTGACAATATTGCATTACAATTTCATCAGTATGCATTCTCACCCAATACTACTTATCAAATCCTTATATAGAACATATCTGCCTATAATCCCATTCAAAAAATTTAATTAATTCCTTGAATTAAAGCTAAAATAAGGATTATACACACCACAACAGTGAGATGAATGAAACAACCCTTAGCCATCTTATTCAAAATTTGGATATGCATGTATAGTGGAGAGACATGAGTTTGAATTTATCATTTCAACTCAAATGCTAGTACTGTTATACAACATTAAATCCCCATGAATTCAAAACCGATTACAGAATAACTCAGAACCTAAATTGTATTTCTCTCTGAAACCATCAGAGTTTACAATTTTCTCTGCAACTTCACCTAGACTCTACCAAAATTATCTAACTTGCTAACCCATACTTTTGGCCTAGAAATCTTTCTTATAGAAAATGAAGGAGAAAACAAACATCGGGCCAGAAAGTACACATGTCACCAGCCAAATGAAGCATCGGTGATATTCCAAAAATCATTACAACAACCATCACCCTGGAGAATATTCCCGTTCATCATGTCAGCTAAGGAAAATTGAGGCAACAATAAAAAACCACAAGAAACCCACGTCGAGACTGCCATCAAAGAAAAAGCGGAGGCCGTTGTAACCACAACATCTAATTTACCACCTGTTACTAATTCATTCTTTTATTCCTCCTCAGTCAAATATTTATCTACCCACCTTTGATATTCTTCATCAGTCGGCTAGTCAAAATTAATTACCTCATTCACCTTGGCATTATAAGGTGTGTATTTTACTGCTACCTGATTTGCATCTCTTTCAAAAGATTCCAAAAATGAGTTGGTACTAATGATTTTATTCATACAGCTCACCAACAAGTTATAGTCTAAGTCATCACAAATTAATTTAATTTGATCATTGATGACCTCAGCTGCCTAACTTTGCCACTACTGGAATGACCTGATTTTCCCCTGCTCATCAATTATATCAGGTAACAATGTCTTACCCCAATCATTGAAATTCTTCACCAACTCCCTAATCTTCCTACTCAAGTCATCTGGTAAGGTCTGAAAACCTTGCAATGATTTTACTAACACATGAGTAGGCTTTAATGATTGGCACCTATTGTTTGTATCAAACCTTGAGGCCTTATACATGACATCCAGATCACTAGCCCTAGGGATCCAATTTTCAATCAATGGTATCACTACCTCCTGATCCCTATCAATATTCTTTATTGCATATAATAGAAAATAATATAAAGAATGTATAGATAGAAATTTATTATCAACCTTTTCATTCAAATTCCTTAAAACAGTAGTAACAATCTCTTTTTTCTTTGAAAGAGATCCCTCGTCACTTACCCTCAAAGATGCCTGTAACTCATCAATTCTTTGCAAGAGCTACTTCTTTGTAAGATCAACAGAGCACTCTGTTTTTTCATCAATTTCCTCTAAAGAAGAGGTGAAGGCAGGATTCTGACTAGGAGACCCTAGTGTGGAAACAATTGGAGAAGTAAGAGGCACTAACCCTGATGTGGAAGGTAATGTACTGGTCCCTGGAGCACTTGATGTCCCCAATCTATCTATACCTGAACCTTTCCACCTCAGTTTACAACTCAACATTCCTCTGTTGCATCTTGTTGTATTCTTCAATCAAAAGGTTATACTTCTCCATTAGGCTTTTCTTTTCAGCCTCCTCCCTTTTAGCAGTCTTTTGGGCCAATTTGGCCACATTCATAGTTAAACTAGTGGCCTCGGTGGTTGAGGTCTCTGAAGCTCTCTTTATTAATAATCCCCCTCTAAAATTTGGATTAATGTTTGTAATATTTGGCTTTCTCTCTTGTGGGGCCTATTAGCTCTCAAAAACACAGGCGGAATGCCTCAAGAGGCCGCCAATCTCTTGATACGCTTTAGGGTAATAGACAAGGTCAAGAGAACTCAACCTTCTACTCTTTAGGTGCTGCTAAACCTAGGCGAGTGTACCTTTCTGAATGAAGTAGACTTAACATATGATTATTCTTCTTGCAATAATTTGTCCACAATGGTAGATGGAAGTGAACAAACAAATTCAAACTTGATAGCAATAACAATCTTCTGATCTAAAACCTAAAGTGCTCAATTAACAAATGTAAAACAGATGTAAAGAAACTGAATGAGTCCAAATGATGAAATTGCAGAGACCAGTGCCTTATTGGGTATGCGGAGTCAAATGAAACAGAAGTGGGCAACTTATTCTGGTAGAAAATCAAATTGCTGGCATATGATCTGTTTATAACTTGTATAAACATGCAAGATTATGACTACTAAGCTCTACTTTAATAATCCAAATGAATCTACCTGATTATTGTGATCAACTAAAAGGATTTAATCTCTTCTTAAGAGAACCAGTTAATTACCCACACAGATACAACAAATGTGCACTGATAAACTGAAAATAAGCTTGTTATATCAATTTAAACAACCAGAAAGAATCAACCTGGAGACAACTTAGCAATACTTTTCACTAAACTTAACAGACAATTGACACCAGAAATAAACTACCACACCAGCTGAATTTCATTGGAATCGCCATTTGAAAACATGCAACATAGTCTCTGTTATGAGAAATTTATTCTACTATATCCATCTCTACCTACTGCCTCTAATCTAAAATCTGATCTAAAAATCTCCCCCCCCAATTACAATCGGGAGTGCATATTTATACACTAGCATTAAGAAAATAAATCATTTGAAACCCCATGTTGGCCCTCCACAGAATTCGAGCTCCAATTCATGTTGGCCTGCAATAGTATTAGCATTCACATGTTGGCCACAGTGTTTGAATCTTTATTAAACATTCGCTGAGACACCCCGCAAGTATGCCGAAGGCAATACTATCGTCAATCGTTCCTTTAGTCCCTATGCATCGCCACAACCCTCTACCATCCGGGAGAAACCATATTGAATACCTTCCTATTTCCTCGAGATCATATTTTTGTTATATTTGTTTTAGTCGCTGAGACACAAGAGTCATTCTCACTGAGACGTGCCCAGCTTTCGTCTTCGCCAAGACAACATACAGTCGAGGAGATGCTATATAGATTTCCCAATGTTTCACCGAAAGCCCACATGATACATATTAGTCGTCATGACACATGTTTCTTCTTGCCGACGAGTCCATCCATCCCATATATGTCGCTGTAACTTCGAACTATCGATGAGACATCACATAGAGTATACTGTTATACCGAAAGCCCCGAGCTCACACCTGTTCACCAAGACAAAACTACTTTCATATTGACAGAGTCCTCATTGTTTTCCATCGGCGAGACCGAAGGTCACTCGCCGAGACCTCTTATCGAGAACCTTATCTCTCATCGAGTTGTTCCTTTAGTTGTCAGTCGATGTGACAAAATGGAATTGCTATGACTTTGCACTGAAAGCAACATGTTAGGCTGAAGGGAATCCTTAATGTGTTTGTCGATGAGACCCCAAGAATTCGCTAGGACATTGTACCGATGCCACAACTCTTGCCGATGTAACCTCATTCAAGCCAGTCATTGAGACACAGAGATGTGTTTGTTAGTGAGACCCCAAGAATTCACTAGGACATTATATCGACGACTAGACTCCTGCTGAAATGCGAATCATCCTCTGTCACCAAGACCATGAAGAGGTCCTACCGAACGGTGCCTGGAAGAAAATTTTGATCGCTGTGACATCAAATGAGTCTTGCCAAAAGGAAACACAGACTCATGTAAGAAGAAAATGCACAATGGGTTAGGGAGACAATGGTATTCTCACGCCGATAGGAACCAGAATGTGAAAAATGCATGATCCGATGGAAACTATGGGGGAAAAATATGCAAAGTGTGAACAAAAGGATATGAAAACAAACCTTTGTGCTTATGATAAGGACCTTATGGAAACTTAGGGTTAAGGAAAACTTGTGAAAATGTTCAGAAAATTACAGTTCCAACAGTGGCTCCGTCTGGGGATGAATGATAGTAAGATCATTGCAAGGATCCAAATCTTTGGGTGAGCAGACCAGACACAAAATGAGCAAAATGGAAATGGAGAAATAGCATGATGGAATGAATATATAATGAATGCAAGATGGAGGTGAACCAAAACCCTAAACTACTGTGCATGGAAAAGAATTTTAAAGAGGACAAGCAAGAGTTGTCCATGCACTGGTAACCCTTAATCCTCTGTGATTCATCATCACCTGTTCTGAGCTGTTACGATCCGAAACTTAAACCATACTTCCCCCTGT
Source organism: Sequoia sempervirens (assembly GCA_007258455.2). Taxonomy (NCBI): domain Eukaryota; kingdom Viridiplantae; phylum Streptophyta; class Pinopsida; order Cupressales; family Cupressaceae; genus Sequoia; species Sequoia sempervirens. Next base: position 181,492,432 of record VDFB02358134.1, on the reverse strand, counting down.
CAAATACCTGGTTTTGTCTTGAGTTCATCAGATTCTTCTTGAAGATACTCATGCAATCTTTCCTGTCACTGTTATTGCAAGTTCTTAGAGTATCATCATGCTTGGTTTGGCCCAAAATTCCTACACCATCCTGTAGTTTAAATTCTTCATCATCATGGGACAAACCCCTGTTATTTTCAATATATAAAATGCATGCATATTCGATATAACATTTTATATTATCTCTCTCACTGTTATGAATTATGGAACACTCTTTCAACTGTATTAAAAATTCACCATCAAAGTACTTTTCATGAGAATCAAAATTTTTTGTCAGACCAACATTGTCTGAAACAAACAAATCTGAAACCTTTTGCACCTCTTTAGTATCTCTATTCAGAGACAACACTGAATCATGACTCATATCCTCATTATCAAGCATGTGTGAACCAATCAAAGTTGGAATTCTATCATCCTTGGCATGCAAATAAACATCTTCTTGACATGAATTAGAAATTTCAAAATCACATACCTCATCCTGAATGGAAACAGACCTTTGACCCACACCAAAGGTTTCACCATCATTCCAAGAAAGGCACAGGGAGTCATAAGAATCTTTATACAAAGATCTTTCACTATCAAAACAAATGTAAGTTGGACACAAAACTTCAAGATCCCCTTCATGTGTATATCTCTGATATTCAAGAGTTAGCAAATCTAAAATTTGCTCACTACTGAGCAGGCAAGTCTCAACACTTTCATCACTACAGTTATATTCTTCACTTTTGTCATCATCAAAATGAGATCCAAAATCATCAGGGAATGGAAAATCAAAAACATTACCAGCACAATCATTTGACACATCACTTTGTTTATCTAAACATACCTTTTGCTCAACATCAAGTGGATCTGAAAACACCTGAAATTCTTTCTTGGGCATACCTTTGCAAAACATCATCTAATGCTCTTTTAACTCTTCATCATACAATAGGTTTGAAATTTTTTGGAAACCATTTTCAAATGTACAAACCTCTTCTTCATCGAATGCATCTTCGTAGCTTTCCACTGCAACTGAAGGTATTGTATACTCACTATCAAATGAATCAACATTTCCCATTGCCTCTTCATCCTGATCACCATAAGAAATGAAAGGATCGCCTTGCTACAAATCAAAATCCATAGGTGCATCTTCACAATCTGAATACTCACTGGATTCCTCACAACATGCACTGCCTTCCCTATCACAATCAGCTATACAAGAGAGATCTCTTGTATCTTCATCTTCCTCATGCAAGCAATCACATGAGTCATATTGACTTGCACATGTCTCATCTTCTATTGGATACATTGTTTGATCAATTCCTCTATACTCATCAGAAATACAATCATTGGACTCAACATCGATAGTGCTCTCATACCTTTTCTTCTCCATTGCATCAACAAACTTATTCACGTGATCACAGGCCTGTTGTATTGATGACTCAAACCAATAGGCTAATTCAGGTTCCCATGCTCTTACAAACTGTTCCACAAATAGGACCCTTGTAGGCCTACAATGAGAAGGTATTTTCATACAAATATCTGTCATTCTATTGTACAGAGAACCCAAATCTTCACCTTCATACATCCTTATGTCAAAAAATGCATCCAAGGGGGAAAATCTGCACTCTAATTCTGTGGAGTCCTGGCTGTCATAGGAATTATTCTAACTTGCATTTGTCTCATCTTCCATTGGCTGCATTATTTGATCACTTTCTCCATCTTCATCTTCATATTTTTTCCTATCTACAATATCAGCCCATTCATCTAGTTGATCAAGAGAAACTGGGATCCATGATTCAGGCCAATAAATTGGGTTTGGCTCATACACTTTCATGAACTGCTTAATGATCTCAAACCTAATAGGTGGGAATTTAATAGGTATTTTCTTACAAATATCAGTCATTCTGTAGAGCAAAGAGTGCCTAGATTCTCCTCTATATCTCCTTATACCAAGAAAGTCATCCAAAAGATTTTTGAAATATTCATTAGATTGTTGGTTTTGATAAATACCTTGCCGCAAATTCTGACTGAAATCTCTGAGTGGGCTGGAGTTGTGTTGCACTTGACATTGATCACATTGACATTGTACTTGACACTGATCACATTAACATTCTTGATAACTTGCCAATCTTTGTCCAGGAGGGACTGGATAAACACTTACTTGCTTTGATGGTTGTGGAGAATAAGTGCTCTACTGTGAAAGATAAGCATTGCCACCATTGTAGAAACTTCCAATTGTACTATCAAGCACTTGAGGGGCCCAATAACTTCCTATATTTGTGTAATCGTTCGTTCCATATACAAAATCCATTCTTCATCAAACTTTTCAGAGTCGCCACCTACTTTTCCAAAAATAGGAAAAATGATTATTTTTGATCTTTTCCCCAGCGGGATCACTCTTTTTGAATCTTCTCAAATTATAACCTTTTCTTCACTGACTCTATAATGTGGTCTTCAACCAAATTTTCTGATGTAATCCCTAGTAGAGTCACCAATTTGTTAGCTCTCAAAAACGCAGGCGGAATGCCTCAAGAGGCTGCCAATCTCTTGATACGCTTTAGGGTAACAGAAAAGGTCAAGAGAACTCAACCTTCTACTCTTTAGGTGCTGCTAAACCTAGGCGGGTGTACCTTTCTGAATGAAGCAGACTTAACTTATGATTATTCTTCTTGCAATAACTTTTCCACAATGGTAGATGGAAGTGAACAAATGAATTCAAACTTGATAGCAATAACAATCTTCTGATCTAAAACCTAAAGTGCTCAATTAACAAATGTAAAACAGATGTAAATAAATTGAATGAATCCAAATGATGAAATTGCAGAGACCAGTTCCTTATTGGGTATGCAGAATCAAATGAAACAGAAGTGGGCAACTTATTCTGGCAGAAAATCAAATTGTTGGCATATGATCTGTTTATAACTTGTATAAACATGCAAGATTATGACTACTATGCTCTACTTTAATAATCCAGATGAATCTCCTTGATTATTGTGATCAACTAAAAGGATTTAATCTCTTCTTGAGAGAACCAGTTAATTACCCACATAGATACAACAAATGTGCATTGATAAACTAAAAATAAGCTTGTTATATCAATTTAAACAACCAGAAAGAATCAACCTGGAGACAACTTAGTAATAATTTTCAATAAACTTAACAGAAAATTGACACCAAAAATAAACTACCACACCAGCTGAATTTCATTGGAATCGCCATTTGAAAACATGCAACATAGCCTTTGTTCTGAGAAATTTATTCTACTGTATCCATCTCTACCTACTGCCTCTAATCTAAAATCTGATATAAAAATCTCCCCCCCCAATTATAATCAGGAGTGCATATTTATACACCAACATTAAGAAAATAAATCATTTGAAACCCCATGTCGGCCCTCCACAGAATTCAGGCTCCAATTCATGTCGGCCTACAACAGTATTAGCATTCACATGTCGGCCACAATGTTTGAATCTTTATTAAACATTCGCTAAGAGACCCCACAAGTATGTTGAAGGAAATACTATTGTCAATCGTTCCTCTGGTCCCTTTGCGTCACCACAACCCTCTGCCATCGGGGAGAAACCATATTGAATACCTTCCTGTTTCCCCAAGATCATATTTCTGTTATATTTTTTTTAATCATTGAGACATAAGAGTCATTCTCACCGAGACGTGCCTAACTTTCATCTTCGCCAAGACAACATACAGTCGGGGAGATGCTATATAGATTTCCCAATGTTTCACCAAAAGCCCACATGATACATATTAGTTGTCGTGACACATGTTTCTTCTTGTTGACGAGTCCATCCGTCCCATATATGTTGCTGTAACTTTGAACTATTGGTGAGACATCACATAGAGTATACTGTTATACCGAAAGCCCCGAGCTCACACCTATTTGCCAAGACAAAACTACTTTCATACCGATAGAGTCCTCATTGTTTTCCATCAGCGAGACCGAAGGTCACTCACCGAGACCTCTTATCGAGAACCTTATCTCTCATCGAGTTGTTCCTTTAGTTGTCGGTTAGTGTGACAAAATGGAATTGCTATGACTTTGCACCGAAAGCAGCATGTTAGGCCAAAGGGAATCCTTAATGTGTTTGTCAGTGAGACCCCAAGAATTCACCAGGACATTGTACCGACGCCGCAACTCTTGCTGATGTAACCTCATTCAAGCTAGTCACTGAGACACAAAGATGTGTTTGTCGGTGAGACCCCAAGAATTCGCTAGGACATTATATCGACGACTAGACTCCTGCTGAAATGCGAATCATCCTCTGTCGCCGAGACCATGAAGAGGTCCTGCCAAATGGTGCCTGCAAGAAAATTTTGATCACTGTGACATCAAATGATTCTTACCGAAAGACAACACAGACTCATGTAAGCAGAAAATGCACAATGGGTCGGGGAGACAATGGTATTCTCATACCGATAGGAACCAGAATGTGAAAAATGCATGATCCGATGGAAACTATGGGGGAAAAATATGCAAAGTGTGAACAAAATAATATGAAAACAAACCTTTGTGCTTATGATAAGGACCTTATGGAAACTTAGGGTTAAGGAAAACTTGTGAAAATGTTCAGAAAATTACAGTTCCAACAGGGCCAATTCCCAAATTGCCAAGGTTTCATACTCTTCACTGAAAGCAGAATCTTGAAGTGTTGCCTTGACTTATTCTTCATATTCTTGAAAGGGATGCTTGGACTTCATAATAGAATTAAAGGCCAATGCATCTGCAATGTCCCATTCAGGTAGAATCAATACACCAGTCCGACTCACCAATTTTTTGCCTTCCTTAGGAATGATGTTCTTAAATTCTTCCATTAATTCATCTTTCACTTCCTCATCATTCTCCTGGTCTGACCTGTCAGGTCTTAGTTCTCTTCTCTCCTTAGATTTATTTTGATATTCTTCAAACTTCATCCTCCATACCAATTGCAAGAATACATGAATCTTTACAAATGCATTGTCGTCTAGAAACTCCTTACATGCTTCCATTTTTGCATCTTGTACACTTTTTCCTTTCATATCTAAATTAGATAAAACCAATTCAGCTAGCCTAGGAGGGGAAGGCATACCAACCTGCATGTCTTGATCAGTAACAATAATTTCATCCATCAAACTCTCCTGTGGTTGATCAGTTCTTTGCCTTTTAGGGCTTGGCTTAGATGGTGGTGATGGGGGACTATCTTTTGGTGATGACTCTAAATCAATGATCTTAATTGCCCCAGGCACTTTGAATTTTGGACCTAGTTGTGAAGGAAACTTCATAATTTGCTTCCCCTTTTTGTCCACTTCTTCCTCATCACTGTTGCTATCCTTTTTTCTCTTGTAAATGGGCCACTTTTATGTAGGCTGGTATGTTGGCCTTGTTTCAAATGGTCTAGAACCTTATTCTTGTACACCCAAACTTAGCTCTAAGTTTACTTTTTTGGTTCTCAAAGTGCCCATAATCTCTTTGAAGTTATCCATTAGAAAATTAATTTTCTTATGGTGGGGATTGAACTCCAATAGTGGATCATATTTCGGATCCATTTTGTGCACAATATCTAATAGCTTATCATAAGTTATCCATTTCTCCTTGTTCAACTCCTGCTTATTTAGGTCAAACTCATTTCTGATCAGGTCCTCAGGAAAGTTGAACTCATGCACAAACTTTCCAACCTTTATTCTTTGTCTAAAAAGGGTAAAGAAACCCTCAGGATCGTGTTGCCACTTTGGACCACATCTCAAATGATAATCCTCAAAGAATTTCTCAAAGTGCACCCAGCCTCCTTTTGAAAAGGCAAAATACCACTGTATAATCAGGGAAAAATATTCCCTTACCCCTCCCTATGAGGTTGTCCTCATGGATGCAACCTATCTGCCACATAACTTTTGCAAACCCCACTCTTGGTGGCACATTGTATGGCAGTATATGAGGGGCTCCTTGAAAACCATATACCCTCAAAACAGTGCTGACTAGGTATGGGATAATGTCACCCCAGTTATGTCTGACTTTTGATTCTGGCTTCTTCCCCTTTGGCCTGAGGAAATCATGTAATTCCTCTTGAATCCTAGGTACATTCACCATCAATCTAGCCCTCAATCTGGAAGCAAAACAATTATCAAATTGCACATAACTAGTGCTTTCCTTATTACAAGATAAATCTGCAGCCCATATCTGTATTGGCAATCTTTCTCCATCAACCGATTGCCTTAATTTCATCTTCTCAGAGAAGAAGTCAACATTCTTGAATAAAAAAATATGCATCAACATAGAATACCAAAATAATTGAGTGTCAGTATCATTTTTTTGCAGCTTTGATAGCCCCTCATGTATCCTCTTAGCCAAGAAAGAAGCAAAGTCATATGTGACAGAGAAGTTAGGGTGTTGTATTTGCACCCCCATGAACATGTATGTAATGGGCATCACTGCACCAGGACTGAAACCCAAAATATGACACAATGAATAAAAAGTGGCTAGGAAATGATTTGCAAAACAATTTAATCTGAAAGGTTCCTGTCACTGGGGCTGATATGGAATCTTGAACCTCCTGCCCTAGCCAGATGAGGTGGAAGCAATTTAGCTCTGAAAAGAGACTTCAACTTTGCATATTCCTGCTTCATTTCCTCAAGGTTGATAGGAACCAAGTCCTCACTTTGTTCACTCAAGTCAAAAATCTGTTGAATATCATCTTTGTTAATGCTTAACAAAATCTTTCCATCATTATCCCTAATTACTTGTGTGACAGGGTCATATCTTGCAGCTACTGCCCTAAGTAGGTCTACATCAGGGAAAACATTCAGTACCACCAGCTTCCCCATATCATACATCCATCCATTTGAAAAAAGGGTGAGGAAAATTCCTCTGTCCATACCACAATATGAACATTTCCAAACCCATGAGAGGAACCCTAGCATCGGCTATGTTGGAACAATTTTATACTAACCCCTCCCCCAGGATTTCCCCTCACATCAGAACCAATCCCTTCTTTCTATCATTCATTGACAAGGGAAATTGATCTAGGAAATCATCATATAGGTTTCTTTTTAAATAGTCAATGTGGCCAGAATGTTTCTTGGGTGGTTCCATCTCAGAAAAACTAGGGCTTCTTATAACTTCACACTTCAAATAGCTAGGACTAACCAAAGATATGAAATTACAGAATAAAATATTACAATTTCTCACAATTTAAATAAACTATAGCCCTAAAATGTTTATCAACAAGCCCTATGATAAGTATAGAAATTTTTTTCCTTAATTCAAGCACAGAGTGACCGGGAAACACAAAAATTAACTCACGGCTCTTTTCCCAAAAATCCCAAATTCTGGCTGTCAGGGTTCACAACCTTGCTCTCGGCTCTAAAACTACTTTGAAAAATACCTGAATTCTTTGTGACACACATAAACTAGGAGAATTGATTTTATTTCAATCAAATTGTGCTAGTAAATGTCTCATCTACCATTAAAGCTCACTTGTGTGCTGCACAAATGGCTCCAACCATATTTGATGCAGATTTAAATTTGATCCGTCGATCCTTCATTTTGATCAAATCATCGATGGCTACCTTCAGAAGAGGCTGACACAATCGCCAACAGGCCATAATGGGCCCACCATACCATACGCTGCGAAGGAAGTCCACGTGGTGGTTGCCTGCGATATCACAATTAGTAAAAATCCTACAACTTCAGATCACGTGATGGTGGGAAACCGTAGATCTTGAGCATCAATGATCTCGTTCCTTCAACATAGTCATCGGCCCTATCATTAACCCTCGAGTAGATTTTCCATCAAGATTATAACACATTCGTCGATTTGAATCACGTGCATCTTAAGAGCACTTTAGTAACTCACCTTTTAATGTATTTAAGGCCAGATTAATGTTCCATAATATTTCCTTTATTCCTTCGGCTTCATCAGATGAGACAAGTGGCAACTACCCGTGATATCGTGATCAACCAAAGCACTATGGTGGGGCCATCATGGGATGGTGGGGAACGACTGAGATCAAATGGTAGTTGATTAGCGGTCACGCAATTACATCCCCTAGAAGGACATGTGGCACCTGCCTGCGATATCACAATCTATAAAAATCCTGCAACTTTTGATCACACGATGGTGGGCAACCGTTGATATCCGAAGGCAATTTGATCAACGGTAGCGCGAATTCGATCCCTTCTACAAAATAAAAAAATTGTTAAAAAGGATGAGGGGACATCACTAGGCCAACGGTAAATAACGACATAAGTTGTTTTTTAAAAGATGAAACACGAGGCCAACTGAGACTTAGGAAATAAAACCCTGCGGAGGAAATAAAATATTAAAATCAAAGGGACTCGCCCTAGACAAACCGATATGACAAGTTGTTTTTAAACCCCATCAAAAGTAACAGCGAAATAGAACCTAGCCAACACATGAAATAAACATTAGGGTTTTACATGAAGACAAAGATAAAACCCCAACCCTTAGAAAACTCAAACACCATGAAAGACCAGAGACATAAGGCAAGGAATGAGTGAAAAAAAAGGAGAAAAATACTAAAGTTCCATTAGTGGCTCCAGTTGGGGATGATCATTCCACTGGAATGAAGCGAGAATCCAAAATCTCAAGTAGAGCAGACCAAGATGCAGAGATGACCAAAAAGGGATTGTTCGGACAAAACAACCCCAACTATGTACAAAATATATACAAAATATACAAACCTAAACTACTGTTCATGGAAAAGAATACTTCAAGTGAAGTATAACTTCAAGAACTGTCCATGAACTGGCAGTTCCAGAAGATCTCCTATCATATCTTGGAGGAAGTTCTCAAGGATCTTATATGTTATGTGTTAAATCTATCATAAACCCTTAGATGTTTATGAATTTGACTCCCTCAATGGATATATGGCACTGATGTAAGTTGTACTAATTTGTATGGTTCAGTATTTTTTCATCTTAACCTAGCACTTGCTACAAATTGCAAATCAATGACTATTTTACACTGTGGAATGTGTTGTAGTTATCTCATGCTCCAAATAGTTGATATTACTGATGAAAAACCAATTTTATTCAATATTATGCTATTATGTTGAGCTATTAAATGAGATTATCTATTGTTGTTAAAGTTGTTTATGATAATGTTGCAGAGGTTGTAAATGCATTAAGGGATCACCCTCCTGGGTCTTAGAGAGCCCAAAGTGTAGGAGGTATTTAAAATCCTCGTCAGTTGGTCCAGGTCCTTTGAGCTGCCCTTGATTGGAATTGGCAATTCCATAGGTAAATTAGAAGACCAACCTGGTTACAATAAAAACAACCAATAGGTAGAGGGGAGAGAGATAGAGGGATTTAGTGAGAGAGAGATAGAGGGAGTGGGAGAGAGATAGAGGGTAGAGGGTTAAGGGTAGAGGGGAGGGA
>VDFB02358134.1:181416264-181482923 GCA_007258455.2 Sequoia sempervirens | reverse complement strand
AGTAGATGGCGATACTTCCACGTTCCAATATTCACTTTCTAATATAAATGGCTTCTCACATTTTTGCAACCGTAACCATCTCAAACTTGGAGGAAGCTTGGTTCGTGTGTCTTCTCTGATGTCGCCAATAAGCAGATTGTTCAAGTGAAGAAATTGAGGACCAATGAGCAGATTATTTAATTCTCTTGGTCTGCACAATGTTTCAAGCCTTTGCCAATTACCTCCGTTCAGTCGAAGCTGAGAGGAATTGATGTTATTGGATATAGTGTTTAGATGAGCTCCTTCACATAGTCTGGTAATCTAAATTTATAAAATCTCTCTGATACCATTGACAACCTGGTCTCAGCCGCAACTTTTAGATTTGCAAATATTTAAGTAATCTCTCTGATTTCATTTTCAACCTGTCTCATCTGCTCACTTGAACATGATAGGGTGTATAGATTTAAATTAACTCTCTGGTTCTGTTTGCAATCTATTCCAGCCGTCTCACCTGGTCTTGATGAGAAATTTATAAGTTTAAATAATCCCTCTAGTTTCATGGGCAATTGTTAGAAAAGAATGTTATCTTGGTTGTAAAACTAATGATTATACTATATAATGAAAATTGGTGACACATTAGAATATCGAGAAATAGAGTTATGCTTTTGTAACTGAATAGGTTTAAGGTAAATATTGTGCAAAGGGTATATTCTTTTATTGCTGTGAAGATCTTGCTTTTAGGTAATATTCGTCATATTAGTAATTAAGGAAATTACGTTGAAAGATGTTTAGTTAATGAAGTGAATGAAATAGAGTAGGTTAACTGAAAATATTAATTTTATTTAGGTTAAGGTTATGTTGTGAAGGATTAGATTTTTATCCCAACTAGATAAATGATCTCTTATTTGTAATCAAAAAGTGAAGTTATATATATATATATATATTTGTTTTATAATAATTAGGTTGGATATTGGTTGAGGTGAGATATAATTAAAGAATCTTGTTCTGAATAAATAAAGTTATTAATTGTTGGCATGAAATCTTGCCAGGTAGTTAGTCATTAGGTGTTAAGGATGGTGCAGTTAGAATTCTCACATTTGTTACCTCAGGAGGAAACATATGTCCTTTTAGAATATTATTAATCATTGTATCTAAATTAGGATGGAAAAATAGGTTAAAAATTTTTAACGTGAGATTTAATTTAAGGAAAATTAAAATATAAAGTATATCTTGACTTTTCTTACATGTTCTCTTAATTGGTGATTTAATTTTATAGTATTAATTTCATGATATCTTTTAATTGTTTTATATTTCTTTTAGAATGAAATAAATGTTATCTTAATATCTAACTCCTCGCATGCTTTTAGGATTGGATAATGGATACTCTTGGCAAATAGGTAGTGGAATCTTTCATATTTATTTTGAGACCTAGGAATTGTTATGTGAAATGAACATTTTTGTATAAACATTCATTCCTGTAATTGTTTGACGTGAATATTAGTGTGATTGCTTTATATTTATAAGTTTATGAAGTAGATAGGGATATGTTGAAGATATGAAAATTTCTTGGTTAGCATAGTTTTATTTTGGTAATGAGGAGAATTGATAATTGTAAGATGTGATTAAATACGTTAAATTAGACTATTCTAAGTTAATACACGGGAATTCCCTTGGTAGATATATAATGAGATGATTTGTCGGTATATGTTGATGTCATGGGTGTATCGGTTACTAGAGTATTGTTTTTTCTAAGGTGTTTGGTTTGTGGACCTTGTCGAGTCTATTGTCATAACCTCCTTGCTTTTAAACAATGTCAAGATCAATTGTGAATTTTATTATGAGAGTATTGGTGGATACTAAAATTTAGAGCATTCTTGTTGTAGTTGTATGAATCATTATAAGTGTTTGGTTTATGGGGTATTTATGGAGATGTCTCGATGGCTTGTTCATTGTAAGTGTTTTAAGATAGTGTTCTTCAAGGTTGATGTGTTTGATGGTTTACTTGTATGGAATTATGTGTGCAAATTGGGGACCCGTATTATTGTTCATGATTGTTTTAATTTGTGTTTGGAAGAGTATGCTTGAGAATTAGTGCCTTATAGCTTAATAACATCAAATTATATCTTCACTTTGCAATATTGTGTTATCCTTAAATGATGGAAATGATTGATCGTTAAAATAATGTTCTTTTTAGATGGTTTCAAGTTACTTCTTATTGAATGAATGGATATATTGTATTTGAATTAGTGGTTTTATGGATTGTTTTGATAGATCCTGTCAATGTGACATTTCGTGAGTTGATTTTGAGTTAGGGACTTTCTCTCATTTAATTTACATTGCTATATGTTTTCTTTTGCTCTTTACCTAAGTGGAAAATTGGTTAATGTTATCTTTGTCATGATTGATGGTTCTGCTTGAGTTGTTAATGAGTCAAATTGAAAAGTTATTTGAGTTATGGGTATTCGGAGAGGAGAAAATAGAGGTTTCCCTTGGATGTCCGATTTAGTTCGTATCAAAGTTGTTGATGTTGTTTAAGGGAGTTGTTGATCTTATTTTGATGTATTCTTTCATCATATTTGAATTGAAAATAGTTCTTCCAAGTTTTGCTTTTATTGTTGTTAGATTTTCATGGGGAAATCTTAGTGTAACTTTTGAGAGTCGTCCAAAGGCTTGTTTTTATGGTTGGTCAATGTTCTCTCTCTAAGTGCCTTTGATGTGTCAAGTGCCTTGGTATTTGGGATTTGAAAGGGTTGTACATGAATCGTTGAGATTTTGATTATGTATTATAGTGAGATGGGTAATGCCTCACATGCTTCTCTATTGTGATCTGATGTTCTTGTTATGTTGTACAACCCTTGGATTTTGGTTTTTATGTTTTGAGTGTCTAGAGTGAGAGTGGCTCTAAGTGGGTGGTCGGCGCACAAAGGGGTGCCAGGATAGCCCTCATTAGAGTGAATTTAATAAGTGATAATTTAAATAATTAACTAGGGGATGGGTAGAATCATATTAAAAAGATAATTGATGCCTCATCCGCCTTTTAGTGCTATCATAGGCTAAAGGGGATTGAGAAGGCCGTGGTTGGCATGTTCGTTGCCTTGTCTACGTGAAGGGTAACGGATCCGCATGAGTAACCCTATGGGGCGGCTCCTTGAGATAGGTAGTCTGGATAACCATAGATGGAGGCGGCTCCTAGTGCTTGGTTGTCTGGATAATCCGTCAGTAGATGGAGGTGGCACCTTGCAATAGGTAGTCTGGAGAATCCATGTTAAGCCATGCGATGACACTCTCCTCTAACACTCCTTATTATGTTGCTTCTTTGGAAATCCTCTGGAAGTGGTTCTTTGTCTTGAATTGATGAAACATAGTTGTTTTGAATTGATTTATGCTTTTACCCTATTTTGTCTTTGGTGTACTTGTGGTCTTGTATGATCTCATCGATATTTGACTTATGACCTTGTACCCTTATGGTACTGTGATATGATGTTATTGTATTGTTTAAGTGCAATTTGGAATTGTATTGTGTTTTCAGTCGATTTGGAAGTGCTTCATGATCATCCTTTAGTTACTTGTTTACTGGTTATTGCTTTGATTTAGGTGATGAGATTTATGACTCTTGGATGTGGTTGATTATGTCATTGTAATTCCTGAGTGTTATGATACTTATGAATGACGTTGAGTCTTGTGGTTCCCTGTTGGATGTTCTTGGTTGAGGTCTCTTTCTTGTTAGCTCCTAGCACGGGGGGTGGGTCTTCGAACTCACATGGTCAGGTGGAACATGCTAAGCACCCCATTGGGTCCCCAGTCAAGGATCGAGAGGTTCGGATTGGTGCTGTTGCAGCAACTCCAGAGTTGTATTTATCTTGGAACCAGTTATGATATTGTGCATCATGTTATCTTGTTGTACAGTTTCCATTCATGATTGGAAACACTTTTGTATCATTGTACTTCTTGAACATTGTACTGTAATGTAATATTGGCCATGGCAGTTGTTATTCCATGTGTTATGTTAATCATGCATATGTTGTATTTATGTGCAGATGGCTTCTTATCAATGAATTTTTTTATGTACGTGTTATATTTGTTATTGTTAATTTATATCTTTGGATTTTATTCTTTATTGATGTTGTATGGATCTAAGCTGCGTAATGACTCTTCATGTACCCCAAGGGATGTATGTGTTAATGAATCTATTTAAATGAAATTCATGTTATGACTTAATGTGTACTGTATGTATGTTATGTTTACTTTAAATAAAAAATTTGTGCTGTAATTATTGTGTTATTGTCCTTTGGGGTTCGCACGGCGAGGCGTTACACTTTCAGAATATCAAATCAATCTATCAATCCTCATTTACTATTTGTTTTTATCTTTCAATGAAAGAAAATTTATCAAACATCAAATCAAATCTTTACTATCTATCTTCATCAAGATGGATTTATCAGACATCAAATCAAATCTTTACTATCTATCTTCATCAAGATGGATTTATCAAACATCAAATCAAATCTTTACTATCTATCTTCATCAAGATGGATTTATCAGAAATCAAATCAAATCTTTACTATCTATCTTCATCAAGATGGATTTATCAAACATCAAATCAAATCTTTACTATCTATCTTCATCACGATGAATTTATCAACAATCAAATCATCTTCCTATTTGTACTTCAGTTACAAATGCAAATATGTTTTCAATCACATCATCTACTATTTGTTTTCTATCGTAGAAAGAAAATTTATCAGAAGACCTATCAATCATCTACTATTTGTTTTCTATCACAGAAAGCAAATTTATCAGAAGCCCTATCAATCATCTACTATTTGTTTTCTATCACAGAAAGAAAATTTATCAGAAGTCCTATCAATCATCTACTATTTTTTTTCTATCGTAGAAAGAAAATTTATCAGAAGTCATATCAATCATCCACTCTTTGGAAACAAAGTTATCAGCTATCTACTCTTTGTTTTCTATTCTCGGAAGAAAAGTTATCAATTCATCATTTATCAGATTTTCTATCATTTCTATCCATATCAACATGATGATAAGACAATTTATCTATCTATTGAGCAAAGAAGCAATATACATCATCATCATTTCATCATTTCCATCAAACGGGGCATCATTTTCAACTGGGGCATCTTTTAATCAATTATCGGGAGCTAAATCATTACATCCCTCTCATCATCTGAATTTCATCATAAGCTCAACATTTTTCTCATCATCAGTGATTTACCTCTCGAGGGGGCATCATTAGTATCAACCGCATATCAGATTCAAATCAAAAGTCATATCAGACACGTTTTTTAATCAAGGGCATATCAGTTAAAAATTTTCGATCAAGGGCAAAATCAAACACAACAAAATTTTAAAAGCAGGAATATTTTCTTTGAAGCAATGTGTTTCACACATCACTTCAAAGAGGGGAAAAATGTATATGCATAAAATTGGTCATGTCTAATCCTGACATTTAATTAAATATTTTATTATTTAATTAATCCTCTAAAGTCCTCTACATATGATTAAATTTAATTAATTTAATTATATTGTTCATTCACTTTATTCTTCCACCGTAATTAAATAAATTCACTTTATTTAATTATTTCATATGCCTACTTGATTAATTAAATAAATACTCTTTATTTATTTTAATTAAGTCTTTTGATTTAATTAAATTTAAATATTTCCTTTCTCCTATTCAAATCTTTCTTCTAATTAATTAAATATTTTATTTAATTATGAAATCCTCCATTATTAATTAAGAAAATCTTCCATGTCACCAATAAATGAATAATGAATTTAGTAAATTCATTATTTATCTTCAAAATCTTTCCAAAATCTTACAAAAAGATGATTTTGACAATTCATCTTTATCATCTCATCTTATCTCTTTCACGAAAAAGGAAACAATCTTGCTTTCTGGTTTTCTTCTATTTTTCTCTCTAGCCTTATCCATCTTCGACCGTTCGATCTGCCGGGAATTTTCACAGGCGTTGATCACATCAACCAATCAATTTTTTTTAAAACTCTATAAATACCCCTGTAAATCCAAGCATTGGTTACAACACACATGTACATTAGAGCTTACTTGCATTCTAGCATTCTAGCATTCGAGCATTGTCATTATCAGTTTTAGCATTCATAGCATTTTCATAATATTCAATTCTAGCAATCATGTTTAGTTTAAGTGACAAGGGAGCAAACCCAAGACATAGAAAAAATGCACACAACTAGCAAAATTTATTATTATTCAATAATAAAAATCTTACATGTAGAGGATCCCAAATCCTCGAGCTCTGCGATACATGCAAGCTATAGAAGTTTTAGAAAAATTACAGAAATTACAGAAAATCCCCTTTTCGCAGCATGCAAACTCTTTTCCCCAAAAAGCTACCCAAAAATCAGAAACTAGCCCATAAATAACCCCTTTTTGGTTTGGAGCCAAAAACAACATTCGAGATATGAGTTTTGGTAGTTTGGCGCCAAAAATTACAATTTGAAATTCAAATTTAAATTCACATTCGAAAATTAGCACATTTCTAAAAATGCACCAACTTCCAGAATCCATAACTTTTAATCCAACTGTCGGATTTTCAATGATAATACCTTTTCGAAAAGCTCTCAAAAAGATGATGTGGCACAAATTAAGGCCTATGGCCAATATTTAGGGATTTTCACAAATTTTTGGGCCCATCTGGGACCGTTTAGTGCCTCAAACTAGACTCAAAAGGTTTTTTAGGGCAAAAAGCAGAAACTAGAACTTGAATAACTTTCAAACTGTGAATGATCTTGACCTGATTCTTTCGCCAAAGTGCTTATTTTTCTGTCTTGAACCTTCCCATAAATTTCTGTCTTCCCATGCCTTCAAATTCACACCTGCTGAAAATAGCAGTTGAGCAGAAAAAGCAAAAAAGTAGTTCTGAAAGTTGGAAACTCTTATTCGATGAAAAGGGTATCCAGAAATGCAAAAACATCTACAAAAAGCAAACAAAAGGAACATAAATGGAAAGCATATTTTTGGGTTATGCAAGATTGCCCTCACACCACTAGATGCTCCTACATCATTAAGCATAATCATATCTTAGCATAGCACACATTCATCTTCAATCTCGTTCTCTAGGAAGACTGTTTGTTAAGCCTAGCACACAATCTGAGAGTAAGATGGAATCGACAAAAACACTGGAGATAGAGGACTATAAGACGACATCAACGACAAAATACTGAGTTTGCATTCTTTCTTATTTGATTTTCTATTTTGATATAATGTCTTATTGGTGTGTTTGATTTATTATTGTTTTTAATCTACATTTCATACACCTAAAAATCGATCACACACAATTATTTTAATCTAATTTACATTATGGAATAAAATACATTAGCAACAGTTATGATTTATATATATATATATATACATGTACATACATATATATATATATATATATATATATATATATATATATATATATATATATATATATATATATATATATATATATAAATTAAACATAAAATAAAATTTATAAAATATATAAAAAAAATTATAATACATATCGAGGGCATGCAACCATAAAGGACTGTGCACAACAGTCCAAAGAACTATTGTGTACAACAATCCAAAAGACTGTTGCACATATCAGTCATTTGGGCTGCTATGTGCAGCCGTCTATGGCCGCTATGCAGCCCTCATACAATATCACCATGTCAAGGCCAAATGGGGTAGAATGCAAGTAGTCCCTTCCTTGTGCATATACCTCATTTCAATGTTGTTTACCATAAACCAGGATAAATTTTGAATCAAATATATATATATATATATATATATATATATATATATATATATATATATATTAGCATAAATATTTTTCTATAGTTATATATAAATATATGTATATATATAATATATATATATATATATCCATAAGTATGTATATATATATATATATATGTTTATATATTCTAGAGGGAAACAAGGTCTTCTCTTAAATAAAATTACAGACATACGGAAAGCAATTCTATTAACTACAAATAATAATTTTCTTTATCAGATACCCAATAACATAAAATAGATTGAGGAGCACTAGTCTTATTCTAAATCCCCAATCAAAATTTTAACGAGAAATATAATGAACAATTGTTGATTTAATAAACAAGTTGAGAGTTCGATAAAATAAAGAAAACCTAGAGTCCTACGCTTCAGATGAACGGACGAAGCTCTTCTCTTGCTCTTTTCTCACAGCCTTCACGAACTGATTCTTCTTTCCACACAGCCTCCTCAAATCTTCCTACAATCTAATTTTCAATCTAATTTTTTCTATAAACTAGGCTTTTACAGAGAAAATAAAAGAGGCTCTAGGTTTTACAGGACAATCTTTTTAGAAGTTTTTGTAAAAATTATCTGTGAAAAATCCCAAAACTTCTTCTTTTCTCATCTTAAATAAAAATATCCTCTTCTATTTTCGAAAACCCAAAAATCAGAATAAAATAGCAATTTTCTATTTCCTCTCAAGCTTTCAAACAAAATTTGAACATTCATTGTTCTTTTATTCTCTTCTTGATTTTTTTTCTATTCTAATTAAAATCTTTAATTTTTAATTTCTATTTTATTAATTTCAACTCATAGTTGGCACATTATTAAATATTCAAATATTTTTATTCTATTATTTATCCTCAACTTACTAATTACATTAATTATCAAAATGAAAAATTTCAAAATTATAAATAATATTATTTACACAATTGATTTATTTATCTTTAATTAAATACATAACCTTTAATTTAACACTTTTGAATTTTAATAAAGCTAATTTAATAATTGACTAACAACACTTATTTTAATTAAATAATACTAATAATTCACCGAAATACATAACAACACAAACATTAACTAAATGACACAAATTTAAAAATCACAATAAACAATTGTCACAAACAATACCAAAATGAACCGGAGTCATGGACACACACAATACCTCTAGACACAACGATGGGGCGACATACTTGGGATGGGGAGGCTTCCTTGTCATCTATGTTTCAACATCATGCCCATTGGGATATTATAATGCTCGTCCTATCCTGCCAAAGCAGGTGGAATCGAGGCTTAGTTCTTGCAATCCTGCACACAAACAAGGTTGTGTACAACACATATATATATATGCAAATACAACACATCGTGAGAAGGACTGGTAGCGTAGCAGCACGCTCATGAATGAGTGATGCTAAACTATCCCCTCACCAAAACCACATTGGCAACTACAACATCGAATATAAAATAACATCCCTCAAATATATAGATCACATCATATCATCATGAAACAATTTCTAGTCTATTGCATAACAACATAATACTACATCTAGATATAAACATAAACAGTTAAATTCAACCATAATGTATCATAATAACATCAATGTCATAAAAGAAGTATCATGATCAACATGTAAGCGAAGCTATCCCATTGAATCTCTGCATCATAACAAAACAATGTACCTCATACCCACAAGAGTACCATCAAAATCCCTTGTTCCATCCTCTTCTTCAGATTCCTTAGCCAGGCTACCTACACATCCCAAGTGAGAACGAAGGGGCACTACATCCTCCCCCCCTAAGACTTGACTTACTCTTGGAAGTCACAAGGCTCAAAATGGAAACATAAACACATTAGTACCAAAATTTCTCTAACCTATAATTGATGTACATCCTCTTTCTGAATTATTACAATTAGAATATTTTTCTGGCTACACATTTGAAATTAATATCTTTAACCACTTTTATTTATAGATCCTTACATCTCTTATAGTAAAATACTTGGTTTTAACACTAATAACATAGCAAGTAATCCAATTAACTCAATTTTCCATTCATAAAACAAACATCTTCAAAATCTCATACCAGGAAAACACATCAAATGATTACTTGAAATTCCACAAATACACGCCATATCATGTTTCAATAACATATTTCAAGTCACAATTTATGATTTTCAATAATATCCAATCTATTTAATATCACAAAATCGTAATACACTCACATTTAAGATAGCATGGTTATCCCTCTTTTACATCAATATGCACAAAATATAAGAAATATTATTCTAACACATACATACACAATCACATCACTGGGAAAATCACAACACAAGGCTACACAAGGGTCCATCCAGACACCAGAAAGCAACATACTAATCCATGATACATAATCCATGATCCAAGAGCCAATATCCATCTCACATGATCCATACCTCACACTTAGTGGCTTGATGGTGTTAGGACACACACACATGGTGAGACCATCCAAACAAGACCACAATGACCCATCTCTTGTTGTATAAGGTGGTTAGCCTCCAAGAGATGGTCATCACACATAGGTGGGTAGTGGGTCCTAGTTGTGTAACAGCCTCACATACCCCCATCCTCAAGGTTCCCTGTGTCTGCTTCCTCGTATACACTCACCAAGTCTGCCTCATATGTCCTTGGAGAGGAATCACAATACGACACATGGCCAACATCAAAAACAATAAGGATAAACTAATTTAGCCACCAAAGTTATAAATAAATTTCAAACAAAGATTTCAATTTCAGCAATAAAGCAAGAAATGCGCGTAATTTCAACATTGAATCAAATGTAACCACAAGGGCTATGAACAAATGAGATCACAAGGTGTGGCTAAATCATCACAATCAAATATAAACAAGGTGTCGGCCTTCACAATCAACATAAAATCATCAATAATTATAAAGAAAGTTCACAATCTTTGAAATTGCACTGTAAAATACTGTGTGACTAGATACTAGCCACCAAACGAGGAATAAGGGAACAACATCAAGCTATAATAGTATCCCTCATGTTTTGCGGAGTGAGCATGCCATCCACATGACCCAAAGTGTGCTCCTCGACTACATCCTGCCTCGCGTCATCACGCGACATGGTCATACACCAACCAGAGAAGGCATGCACTAGACATATGCCGCATGGCAGTGTGTCTGTGGCTCCACAGAAGTAGGCATGCACAGAACACACCCCACATAGTGATACCTCATGGAGAAGGCACACGTAGGTACTCATCATAGCCAAAGGTATACATGGCTAGGACATATCCATATGCTAACCAACCCAAACACTATCAAAAGAAAACATGAGTATCCCTCTACAAGTGTGTGAGGCCCCATTATGCTCATCACACAAGTAGGCTATCATAACACATTCTCATAGTGCACCTTCATGTGTCTATGCATGCGGCATTGTGTCCTCGAGCCTAGGTCACTATCATCAACAACACGGCATCATCACCAGCACTATGTCAGAACATCAGTGGGGTGTGGCATCATATCCATTGCATCGTGTTAGAACACGTGTAGATACGGTATATACAATGTATCTAAGAGTATATCAATATGGGGCTACCCGAGTTTCAACTCTCATACAGATGAGGTTGACTCGCTACTACCAACTCAACATCCCTACGGATGGCTAGGCATGCAATAACAAACCGTTGTTGTTGTACTCAAAACTATGGGGTTTAGGCTAACACATATGGATCAAGTAGCTTGACCCATCATGAGGGAAAGTAGTGGGTATGCTCCGCAGGGATCAGTCGAGCTAAGGTCACTGTTCGCCGCCATTATTCGTACATCGTACACCTTTCCCCTTGGAGTGACATGGCATCTACTATCCCTCCATAGATTGGGAGACTTAGAGAACCAAAAGAAAAGTAAAAAAGAAATACTATCTTTTGGCTACTCTTGTGACAAAATTATCAAGCACACATGGGTTGGCCCCCAAACGGTAACACACATGCAACACTTGAATGGTATGGTTCTTTCCACACCAAGGAAAACAACAGTTTCCCCATGGATGTGTATGTTGTATCACCATTTCATGGCACATAAAGCAAGCACGAGTTTAACACAACACACAAACATTGCACAAATACTAGTTTCCACAACACAGGGGTACATGCATACCTACTAACATAAAAAAACAAATTTTCTCTATTCCCATATGCCCATAGATGATTGATGCCACAAATCAAATACAAGTACTCCCAACATCCTCCATACTTTTCCTCCAAAATTGCAAGCTCTTTAATCACTTTTATAAATCCTTAAATAGCAACATTATCCCCTTCATCTAATTCAAAGTTCACTTTTATCAACTCCATTAAAGTTAAGATTAATATCATAAGCCTAAACAATTCTCACAAAATTTCTCCTAAACAAACATAACCTCTTTTCATCACTTAATGAACACACTAATCCCAGCATAATAATCCTCTCGGTTCACGAAAATTATTTTTAACATCATTTACTACATCATACACTTCACAAGAGATAATCATCAATGCCTTTTAATTATAAAATTCATATTTACTTCCATCATTCACAATAATACACTCACAAGGAAACTTTCATTTTCATCTCATGAAACAACAATGTACCCAAGTTATAACATTTTCATTTGCAAGGGAGAGTACACTTAACATAAAAACACTTCATATACATGCCTAAATGCATTTTCTTTCAACACAAAATATTACCATTTATCTACATGATAGGTTCAATAATAAATAAGAAGAATCATCATTCAGTCACACACCACAACACATCAATTTTGCATTAATCCAATATTTTGTTAAAAGAACATACAACATCACATTTTCTCCTAAGGTAAAACATTTAGCTTATAATTATGTATTTTATTTGATCAAACAAGGTCTTTACACACCATCCCAAATACAATACTTTTATAAATCAAAATATTTCAATTCCTACTTCAAGAAAAGACATAAGAGATGGTTTTAATCCATACACCTAATCATACTCATACAATGCAACATTATTACCACACTTCTAACACCCTACGAACTTCAATGCAACAAGATTTTTCCTTATATGTTGATGAAATAATATTTTATCAACTTCACCTATGAATATATACTTATGAAAGCAGTTTGAAAACTCTGATTTATTCCTGATACTTATCATGCACAACATTCATTTCATAAAACTTAAAATTAGCTAGCATAAATAAGCATTCAATAACCAATGTACTACGAGAGCATTCCCTTTACCCTTATGCATGCAAAAACACAAGGAGACGAAAGAAGTGATTTCTTTGCAAGGCACAAACTAAATAGAGTTTGTTAAATTAGTTTTCGAGGTTCACCGTAAACAATATTTCATACATGTTACCTGATTAAGTCAATCACTTACACCAATTATTCTAACAAATCACTACTTGATAGTATGTTTACACTATAATACATTCCTTTTATACTTATATAGTATAATTAAATAAATATACATGCAATCTCAATCTAGGATAACACTAAAGTCATTCTTTTATCCATTTCTACTTCTAACCTTCATTACTCGTTATGAATTTTTAGCACATAGACTTAAAATCACATAGAATACAATCAACACCCACATACATCAGAAGAGGTAGAATGAGGAAAAGGCCTACACATAGTAGCAAGTCAACAAACATACACTCAAAGAGAAGATGCACAAAGATAAGACATTGTAACTAACTCCAAGGTCACCTTGACCTCACACAGACTCAAAACTAAGGGACACACAAGAGAATGCTAAACAACATGACTGTCACCCTCAACAAGCTAAGACTCAACATGCTCATTTACACCTAGATGACACAAGGGGGTAGAACTATATCTTTTTTCTCACAATGACTCACCACAACAAACATGGCAGCAACATTACCCAAAGATCCCAGTGCTGCAACCTTGGCTCTAATACCAAGTTGTAATGCCCCGCCGCGCAAACCCCAAAGGACAACTATGGCACAATTTTTTTTTTAAATATAAAATATATAATATATGCATATTAAGTTCCATTACATGAGATTCAATTACATGAATACAAGTTAATCACCTAAGTCCTTTGGGGTGCACGAGGTAACATTACGTATTCCAACCCATAACGAAAAGATAAACAAAATTTCAAAATGCATTTGTTAAAACCATTCATCCATCATAACTATAACATTGAAGAATACACAAGAGATAGACCATTATGAACAAGATCAACTCTATTTAATAACCATACACATATATATACAACATGCTTATAAGATGATAACCACTATCTCTTATCTCATGATTACAAGGACACATTTATACTTTACATCTACTTCCAGTACAATACATAGAACAAATACATGAGTTTACATCATTAACTTCCCAACACATGTGGGAGTAATACATCAATACTAGAGTATAACTAAAAAACATATCAACATCTGGCTACAAGAGAATCTCTGGCTCATGCTTCATCTGGATGGCACTACATCATATGAACATTGATGGGGAACCCAATAGGGTGTGTAGCACGTTCCACCCGACCACGTGAGTTTTAGAAAAACCTACCCCCCATGCTAGGAGATGACAAGGAAGAATCCTTGACCAAGGATGTCTGCACAGACAACAACAAGACTCAAATCCACACAAGAGTGACATGAGAATACATAGACAAACACAACATCAATAGATTCCAAAATACAACAACAATAAACCACACAAAACATAACATCAATAAATCACTAAGCACATTAAATATCAACTGATGTACATGCGATGCATTAACCATCCTGCCAACAATCACATTCATAGATACTCATTAAAATAGGTACAACCCATGCATAAGAACCAACTGTAATTACAATCAAACTTTTCCAAATACCAAATCAAATGATAGATTCATTTTACAACAAGCTGCCTCTTGCCTCTGGAAGTCTAAAGGCTAAATTAACTCCTAACGGGGTACTATGACGTAACGGTTTCCCACATCGATTTAAAGCCTAAAGAATTAACACAAGGTAACTAAAAAGCAAATCCAACTTAAAGTCCAAGGAAATAGTACAAAGAAGGATAACGCTAATCCAACTTTAAATTTCAGATGACAACAAGACATTATTTAAATTTTCAACCATAACTTGACTAAAAGGCCATAATAATTTCCATTTCTAAAATACACTTATTATGATGAAATAAAATTTCCTAAATACTAAAATTTGTTTCATTCTATTTATAAACTAACGATATAATTTAATTCAATCCCATGATAAAATTTTAAAATAGAATTTCTGCAATAAAATCATTACATGAACTTGCCTTTTTTTCAATTAATAATTTACAACCTATATTTATAAATCGTATATATATACACATATAAATATATATATATATATATATATATATATATATATATATATATATATATATATATATATATATATATATATAATTACAAGTTATAGAATTGAATACAATTATTTTAATCTAATTTATATTCTGGAATAAAATACAGTAGCAACAATTATGGTTTATTTATATATATACATACATACATACATACATACATATATGTAATTAAACATAAAATAAAATTTATAATACATATGGAGGGTGCACAACAGTCCAAAGAACTGTTGTGCACAATAGTCATTTGGGCTATTGTGTGCAGTTGTCTATGGCTACTACGTAGCCCTCATACAATATCACCATTTTGAGGCCAAAGGGGGGGGGGGGGTAGGGTATGACAAGCCATCCCTTCCTTGGCGCATATACCTTGTTTCCAATGTCGTTTACCATAAACCCTCGCACAATAAATTTTGAATTAAATATATATATACATATAATTACATAAATATATATATATATATATATATATATATATATTATCATAGATATTTTTATGTAGTTATATATAAATATATGTATATATATCCATAAGTATGTATATATATAATATATATGTTTATATATTCTAGAGGGAAACAAGGTCTTCTCTTAAATAAAATTACAGACATACGGAAAGTAATTCTATTAACTATAAATAATAATTTTCTTTATCAGATACCCAATAACATAAAATAGATTGAGGAGCACCAGTCTTATTCTAAATCCCCAATCAAAATTTTAATGAGAAATATAATGAACAATTGCTGATTTAATAAACAAGTTGAGAGTTCAATAAAATAAAGAAAACCTGGAGTCCTATGCTTCAGATGAACTGACAAAGCTCTTCTCTTTCTCTTTTCTCATAGCCTTCACAAACCGATTCTTCTTTCCACACAGCCTCCTCAAATCCTCCTACAATCTAATTTTCTGTATAAACTGGGCTTTTATAGAGAAAATAAAAGAGGCTCCAGGTTTTACAGGACAAAGTCTTTTTTGAAGCTTCTATAAAAATTATCCATGAAAAATCCAAAAACTTCTTCTTTTCTCATCTTAAATAAAAATATCCTCCTTTATTTTTGAAAACCCAAAAATCATAATAAAATAGCAATTTTCTATTTTATCTCAAGCTTTCAAACAAAATTTGAACATTCATTGGTTCTTTTATTCTCTTCTTGATTTTTTTTCTATTCTAATTAAAATCTTTAATTTTTAATTTCTATTTTATTAATTTCAACTCATAGTTGGCACATTATTAAATATTCAAATCTTTTTATTCTATTATTTATCCTCAACTTACTAATTACATTAATTATCAAAATGACAAATTTCAAAATTATAAATAATATTATTTACACAATTGATTTATTTATCTTTAATTAAATACATAACCTTTAATTTAACACTTTTGAATTTTAATAAAGCTAATTTAATAGTTGACTAACAACACTTATTTTAATTAAATAATACTAATAATTCACCGAAATACATAACAACACAAACATTAACTAAATGACACAAATGCAAAAATCACAATAAACAATTGTCACAAACAATATTGAAATGAACTAGAGTCATGGACACACACAATACCATTAGACACAATGATGGGGTGACAAAATTGGGATGGGGAGGCTTCCTTGTCATCTCTGTTTCAACATCATGCCCGTTGGGATATTATAATGCTCGTCCTGTCCTGCCAAAGCAGGTGGAATCGAGGCTTAGTTCTTGCAATCCTGCACACAAACAAGGTTGTGTACAACATATATATATATATATATGCAAATACAACACATCATGAGAAGAACTCATAGCATAGTAGGGTGCTCACAAATGAGTGATGCTACACCGTCCCCTCACCAAAACCACATTAGCAACTACAATATCGAATATAAAATAACATCCCTCAAATATACAGATCACATCATATCATCATGAAGCAATTTCTAGTCTATTGAATAACAGCATAATACTACATCTAGATATAAAAATAACCAATTAAATTCAACCACAATGTATCATAATAACATCAATGTCATAAAATAAGTATCATGATCAACAAGTAAGCTAAGCTATCCCATTGAATCTCTGCATCATAACAAAACAATGTACCTCATACCCACAAGAGTACCATCAGAAGCCCTTGTTCCATCTTCTTCTTCAGATTCCTTATCCAGGCTACCTACACATCCCAAGTGAGAACAAAGGGGCACTATAGATTGCCTTTAGTTGTGTATCATATATTCTAATTGTTCTGGAAAAGCTTTGTATATCCATTTTATATTATGTTGATTGAATGAGAGAGTCTTGGTTCTCGTTTTTCTTGAAATCTGAATGTGTGATGGAAGTCTTGTGGATCATGTTTAAACTATATGATTGTCAAGTTATGCTTCTAGGTGATTAAATTCCCCTTTCTTCAATTGGTCTAAGTTAGATTTCCAGTCTAGAGTCTCTCCTTTTGTCAGTTGGTGAATTCTATTTACTTATGTGTTGTATTTTAGTCTTTGTCACAAATATGCCATCTCACTGTTTTGTATTTTTGATTTGGTTTCTTTTGAAGTCTGAGATAGTTCATATCAAATCAGAGGCTTGTTTGGGAGTCTTTTATTTTCTTTTGTAGTTAATCTAGAGGTTGGTTATTTGATTTGAGGGATTTAAGAGTCAATTATGTCTTCCTTGTGTATGCATGGAATTTGGTTTATCAATCTTGCGTTAATGTTGCATGAGACTTGCTCTATTGGAATAATATGTTATGGAATCGATATATATTCATGTGGTTCAAATTAAGGTTTTAGAACCTATGTGATGATGTAAGCATCCTATGTGTATTGTTATTGAAATTTTATGATAAATAGAATAACTATATGCATGTAATTTTAGGCAGAATACATTTGCAAGTTAGATGTGATATAGGGTGTTTCATTAAATCGTTGTTTATGAGAGTTTTCTTGCAATGTTTCCCTTCTTCTATACTTTGATGCATGTACAAGGCCACACCAAAGCTCCCAATCAGCATGGAAAATGTTGGAAAGGTCATGGAATTGGACTTTACACCTTCCAATTAACTTTGCTTGAAGTCTTATAGCGCAAGCCTATTCTTCAAACTGTTTCATTTTGTTTCAAGCGCGTGCCCTCTACTTCTTCCTCATACGTCTATTCCTTCACCCTCTTGAGTATCATCTAAACACTTTAATTTTAAGTCCCCATAGACCTTTGCTGGCAGGCATCCATGCACACCATGGTTAAGCCTTTTAGTATGCTGATAGATCGCAAAGATTCAAAATTTAAAGTATTTTCTCTACCTTGATTTCCAATGCCCAGGATAGGATCTTTGTTCTGAGTTTGAGACTTATGGGTGCGTTGGGGACCTTGTTTTTGCTATTGGCTGTAGATTTTTCCTTGTCCTCTGATGGCTGCGCCTAGGTTATGGAAGTGCTTAACTAAATTCGCCCTTCAATTTTTGTTTATTGTATATTGTTATGGTGATATTAGCATGACTTACTCTACATTTCTTGCCTCACCTATCTCAACTAAGACTGAATAATAGCAATAAAAGAAACACTAAAAATCTCCATCAAAGGTCAAAGCCAATCAAACCTAGAACTACTAGTTGCTAAGATATTATTGAATCTTTGGCTTATATTTGCAAGATGTATATATATATATATATGTGTGTGTGTGTATGTAATCCTTCGTAATGATATACATGTATATATATGTATTTATATATGTGTATAAATGTGTAAATGTGTATATATTATATGATTTATAGCAAAAGAAAATTTGTTGTATCGATATATTTATTTAATATATATCTATGTAATTTCTTAATTAGTCAAAATGACTTCGTAATGAACAAACTAACATAATGTGGTGATTATTGTTATTGACTTAACTGATAGATGAATAGGTGACTATGTTAGTTAAGTGAATTAAGTGAGCAAATAAATTAAGATAAAAGGGGAATATTAACTATGATAACTAGATTACGACCTATATGTATCGATATATCTTGTGGAAATAAAATGATTTAATTTAGAACATTCTACCTATGTGATTGATTGATCAAGCAGGAAAGTAAATTGCATATACATCAGTAGATCATTAAAAGAGTATCATTTGAGATTTGATAATTATATAGATAAGATAAAAGAGGAAATCGTATAAGAGAAGACTGATATGCAAAATGAGTTGGGAATCAAATAGAAGAGACATTGTTTTAATTACGCATATAGATTACATGATTCTATTGAATTTGGTTTTCCCTTGTGAATTAAGAATTAGATAGGAATTAGATACTTTCATATATTTATATTTATATGTTTTTTTTGGTTAAGTAATTCAATGTATTAAAACACATAATTGGATATAAAATATGGTTTCTAGATTTAATTAGATGATTTCACGTTGATTGTTTGAATAGAATGTAATTGGTTATTTAACGTTCCTTGTACTGTTACTTTAAATGCGTATAAGTATTTGTATGGTTCTTTAGTATGTACATGACGTCTTTATGTATGTTGTAAACTAATTGTTGTGATGATTTAAATGTCCTTCTTGTAAGTATATTACTTTAAATGTGATAGTAAATTGAAGATTTGTTTTGTCTATTGGTTCTTCATTATGAATCTCTTCCTTTGTGTTGAATTTTGTCATGAGGAGATTTTGTGCCTTGAACTTCTTGAAACCGTGTTGGAAAAAGTTGTGGGAACCCCTAGAATTTTGTTATACCCACAGTTGGGAGTTGGTGGATAGTTGGTTTTAGGCTTCCAGAGGCAATGGGGGAACCTGTTTATGTTGTATTCTATGGTTGTATCTTGGGGAACCTTTTTGTTGTATTCCTATTTGGAGCTCTCATGGGTGTACCTTGTTCCATGGTTTTCTTTCCTTGGGTTATGTCTTTATGCGAGAAGGTTGTGCCTCGTACATGACTTTGATTGTTGTGGTTTTAGTGCTTTGTATGTTTCAGTACACCCCTTCTTGTTGTGAGTTTTTTTTTTTGGGTTGTTAAGGAGAGTGGCTCTTTATGGGGGTCGACGCACAAAGGGGCAGCCTACATAACCCATGGAAGAGTTGGTTAAATAAGTGAAAACCTAATAAAATAAACTAGTGGGTTTGGGTAGAAACACATTAACTAAAGATAAGTAGGTTACCTCACCCACATTGACAAGATCGCTACCTTGTCCTCATGAGAGGCTAGTGGTCTCGCACGTGCCACCCTATGGGGGTGACACCTGGTGAGAGGTAGCCAGGATAAGCATAGATGGGGGTAAGTGCCTATTGAGAGGCAACCAAGATAACCCATGATAGGGCCGTGTGATGACACTCTCCCATAGTATCCTTAGTATGCCTAGTTGTTTCCTTTGCATGTCTCTAGAAGCAATCACCTTGTAAGTAGTCATTGATGTTGTTGTTTGTTATGTTTTGGTTGCTTTTCTGTGGTTGGATTTTGTGGTCATTCTGCTTGAATGTTTTGGTTCGTGGGTCTTTCTTGTCATCTCCTAGCACAGGGGGGTGGGCCTTCGGGTCCATGTGGTCGAGTGGAATGTGTTTTGCACCCCGTTGGGTTCCCTATAAGCTTTCGTGCAACATGGTGTTTTTCAAATGTGGAGTGTTCTAGAGTTCACCATATATTCAGTTTTATATTATTCATTCATGTTATACTCATGTAATTGATGTACTACTCCCACATTGTATTGGGAAACATTGATGTACACTTATTACATAGAATGATGTAATGTAATGAAACAGATGTAATGTATTATTTTACCTTTGTAAACCTTATGCATAGTTAATGATTTGTGGTAGCCATTATTTGATGTGTTGTATCTATGGAAATATGCTCCATTGTATTCACATGATGATAATATGTTTATGTTTATTGGGATTAAGTTAATCTTTTTATGTTGAGTTTTCACATGTGGATGTTTCTTATTGATGGAATTATAATGGATGTATGATTTTGTAAATGTATGTTATATCATGGGTTATAAGGTAACCTTGGAACTTGTTCGCTATCATTATGGTATGGGTTTAGGTTACATAATGTCTTCATGTGTACCCCAGAGGACGGAGTTGTTAGTGTAATTGTATAATGGCATTTCATGTATCGTAACTTAATGTACATCTCATGTATATTTACTTTAAAAAAAACAAATTGTGTTGTAACTATTGTCCTTTTTGTCCTTTGGGGTTCGCACGATAGGGAATTTCATCAACAGTAATGGTCTTGGGTGCACCATTAGACATCCCACAAAGAACAACTTTTTTCCCATCTACCTTGAACTTCAAATACATAGTCTAGAAGTTTTGAGAATACTTTCAAATAAAATTTAACCATTAAACTCCCAAAAAATATTTTTTCCCCAATACCAACCAAAAAAATATTTTTTCATTGCATAATTACCCAGTGCAACACTCAATTGGTGAAATTTCTTAGTACAAGTCATGGTAAATCCATCTAGAACCATAAAATTGAAACCTTTCAAGTTATCTACTTGTAGGCCTCTCATTTTCACCAAGGCCTCATTTAAGAAGTTGTGGGTTTCTCCATTTTCTATAAATATTGTAACTCATGGACCCTACAAGACTCCTCTCACCTTGAAATAGTTATATCTAGGTGTACCTAAAAGTGTAGAAATGGTACCTCCCTTAAATCCCTCTAAAGTGTGCTCTTTTGAATTAACTCACTTCCTTAAAGTCACTTTATTCACTACTTGACCCATTTTATATTTTTTCTTCTTCACCATCACAAACCACCTTAATATAATGCACTTTACCTTTCCCTAGGAATCTTTATCCCAGTTTCCATGGCTCCTTACAAGAGAAAAAAAACTTCTTTCTCCTTAAGACATTATTTTCCTCATCTAGAAAACTTGGTTTATTGGGCCACTCCTTTTGAAAGGGTCTTTTATGATCTTTCTTTGATGGAGGAAACTTAGATTGAATTTTTTCTTTAGGCATATAAAATGGTATGTTTCAAGCTCTCTTTATGTCATCTTATAGAATTTTTGGATCAAAATCATTCACCCATCCATGAAGAGGTTTTGATAACCCCTCAATAAAGAGAACTATCAATCACCTCCTAGATACACTTGATACCATCATTGTTGAACATCTGGAATACTGAGAGGGGGGCTGAATCAATATTCCATAAAACCACAATAAAATCCATCTAATAATTATCACAATTCTGACTGAAACAATAAGAAGGGACATAAAAACAAATCTATGCAACCATACACATGAACACCAGGATTTTTATGTGGAAAACCCAAAAAGGGAAAAATCACAATGAGGGTTAATTCACAATATATTATATCCAGATAGAAAATATTATAGGGCTCACTGCTAGGACTCACTATCCTTAAAAAGGCTCACCTCCTGAGTACAAAAGATGGCTAACCACTAAGATACAAAGATAGTGGCAAACTACCAAAAGATTGAACTAATAGAATACACCTTCAATGTGCAGGGCTTAGTTCCAATAAAGCTCAAAATATGAAGTACTGCCTCACACAGTAGTCACTCAACTAATCTACACTAATCAACAATTGATAAAGCATTTAGGCTTAAATCTTCACATACCCCTTAATCCTTTTCGCACCTTTTCTTTTTCATACTTCTATTCTCTCTTCAAGGAATCTTATATATACAAGTATATCTTATTCATCAATTAGGTCGGCCTAATTAGATAAAAAACAAAAATCAAAACTCTCTTTGTTGGAACCATATATAATTTAAACATTTTATCCATGTAGTGCATTATACCAAGTTAGCTAACATCCATAAAACATAACTAGTTTCCATAATGCATTGCATACGCTAAGTTGGCTAAGACTATAACACAATTCTCCAAACCAACAAATAAACCTCAAAGAAAAAACCTTCCAAATTTGAGAACACATTAATTTTCCATCATACTACCAACATAGAGAATACCAACAAAACCACAACATAAGAATGTTCACCTTAAGAAAATTTGGAGTCTCCCACATAGTATGCCAAGCAAGGAACAACAGTAGAATACAAAGTTGAACTCTGTCAGAGATAACTTTTTTGTCACAACCAAAAGATGACTCAAGATCTAGGATATAGCTATCTTAATGAGTCATGATAACATGGTTAAGAGATTAGATTCATATCAAATCTTGCAGTGAATTCCATACTCAAATACCAATACGTTGATCCATCACAAAAGAGTATTACCGATAGAGAACAACTTCTGGTAAACCAAGTAGACTTCCCATTTAGTTATCACCATGTTGACATCAATGACAACATAGGAACAACCAACACAAACCATCCATACTTCATGCTCATGTTGCAAGGCTCCATAATCCCAACAATCTCCCCCTTTGGCATTGATGACAACATGCATGACAAAAACATTTTCCAATAAACTGCAACTAAATACTCTGAATACTCCCATATCAAAATTGTTCTTCACAAAAAAAAAAATTCCTCTGTTAACCTCTATCTCTTCATTTTTATATCTCTATCTCTCTATCTCTCCCCATTTTACATCAATGACAAAGGATGGGGTCTGGTATATATGTATATATGCATCAAAATGCAACCAAAAATGTATGAACATAAAATTGAATTAACCTAAAGAAGAGCCTCTGAGACTCTCTAAGATGACCTTCCACAATGCTTTTCCTTCTTCCCATGAACCTTTTGTGCTTATAAGACACTTATGTAATAGCTTAAGCTTAGTTAAGGACTTTATACCATCTGCTAAAGTATTGGGACTAAGATTAATATCTAATAATTCGCCAATAAATCCAAGAGCACTAGAAACAAAAGTGTGCCTGAGTGTAATCATGTCTCTGAGTGCCACAAACTTCTTGATAACTTATGTCCTTTGATCCTGTATAGAAGAGAATTTATCTTGAAGTTGCACAATGTAGGACCAGCTCTAATTATCTCTATCTTCTGCTAAATTTTATGTATCTTCCTGAGTGCTCATCTGTGATTCACTCATCCTTATCTCATTCCTTACATCTAGTGTACTACCAAACCAATCTAGGAAAAAAGAAAGTAGTTCTTGTGCCTCTTCTTCAAAAACTTATACACTCTCCAATTCCTTCATCACTCGACTATGTGCATTTGCACATTTTTCCTTGATATCTTCCAAATTTCCTTTATCAGACCTAATTCCAGTATGCACTTCAAGTTCCGAGATGTAGACCTTCAAAGAATCAATCATACCTCTGCAATTCTCCACAATAGAAATAGATGAATCAAAATTAGCACAGGAATAACCTTCTCCAATTCTTCCAAAGCTCTTTGAATGTTTATTCTTTCATGATCATGTTGAGATCTCTCAAACTCACTTCCTTCTACAACTTCTTGCTTAACAACACTCTTAATTTTCTTCCCTATTCTGGTTGCACTACTGGAGGTACCTTCTACATTAAGATTCTTAGGGATTTCCAAAATAATCAACTTCAACCTCTGACACTTCATAATCTAACTCAAATATCCATACCAACCTTGATTCAACTACTTCCATGTGACAAAAATTTGTAGACACAAGAAAATTGATGCTTTCGGAGTACCTTTCAACAACACTTACTAGAATCCTAAGCCTTCTACTAATCCTCATCTAAAATGTTCCAAATAATGCAGCAAGGACAGTATCTTGTGCATTTGAGCTACCAAGACTTACCACGAAGTTCCTGATTTGATGGGAAATAGGCTCTGTATTTGACCATTCTATCCTTCCTATTATCAGTAATTCTCTCAAAAATAAGAGTAAATAGACAACCAAATTTCCATACTAGAATATATTCTTCTTACTCTTCTTGATTTCCTTTAAATTCTTCAAAATATGTATATGAAGTAATTCACACAAGTCATAATCCATACCTCTTTTAACCATATCAACAACAATATGTACAACAGCAATAGAAACTGTAAGGTCATTACTAGTGATATAAACTTTGTGACCAATGACCATAGCAATATACCTTATTACCGGATCCAAAATTGATCTCAAATCAATCTCTTTCCCTTCAAGATTTGCACCAGTAACCTCAATTATCTCTTGCTCATCCAAGCCTTTCATTTGGGAATTAGTCTAAAGGAACACAAACCAGTTACATCTCTATTAGCTTCTCTAATAATCAAATGTTCCTCATCAATTCACAAAGATTCATCATAAATTCTACTCAACACTATTTGAATATACTTCTTTTCAAATTCAAACAAGGGGACTTTCCTCGAAACATCCAAATTTTTCTCAACTAACACGCTATAGGCATCATGGCTCTCTTCCAATTCACTCTCTCATAGCATGCTCAACTAAATTGATGACATCTCTTATGTCTTACTATAAAAAAATGCATAGATATCTTTTGTGGGAAACACTCTCGGAGGGATGTGAGAGAATGCACCAACAGACTCTTCCAACACATTCCTCAAATATCTCTTCAAATTAACTTGCACTTTATTTGCACTATTCACAATCTTTGAATTATCCATAGTAATAAAAATGAAATATTGTGCAAACAAGAATACCTCTATAAATGCCAACAAGAAATGTATAGATATCCTACTTTCGAAGCTCACTTTGAATCCACTTGATCTCTTCTTCAAACCTTGAAACTCTGAATTTCTCTCTAAGCTTCCTTTTCATGCTTTTTCGAAAATACATAAGCCTATTGAATTATCTAAATTTATTCCTTTCATTCTGAATTATTTTGTAATAAATGCTTCAACTTGTAGGTAGATTACCTCAAAAATTGTGTATGCCTCCATTCTTTCAAATTTTGCAGACTTCATTCTTCACACATGCGATTGAGAAAATTCCTTAATTTCATTACCACATTAAATATACTTTTTTCATGATGTGACACAAGTATCGATGAGGGATTTTATTAAATTTTCTAATAATTGCTCCCCCTTAGCCACTGCTTGACTCAAAAATTGATGGGAGTATCTGCATCAGAGATTGGCATAGATAATTCTAATGATTCTAATTCAACTTTCTTGAATTTTCCTTCCTTTCTCCAATTATTTTTCATTTCCTTTCTTGCTTCTTCTGGATCAATGATTTGATCATTCTTCTTGGTCGAATAATTATTTTTTCTTCTTTTGCAGTTATTACCAGGGTGTTCTAGATTGTTGTACTTACAGTAAATATCATTCTTCTTTCTATTTTTTCTTTTATTCAACTTATCTGCACATAGACTAACTTAATATCCAATCTTCTTGCACTTAAGACATTTTTTGGAGAATGATAAAGAATCATTCATTTTACTTTTGCAGTCCTTTTCCTTATGACCAAATTTCTTGTAGGAATAACAAACACCATTGAAAGATAAATACCTTTTAGCATTAGGTTGTTTGACAGGAGTTCTTTCAGAGTTCCTTCTTTGATCCTTGACTTGTCCATCTTTGCACCAAGTCTTCTTACCAGTAGATTTATTTTCTTTAGAACTTTGACCTTCCTCAAACCCTAAACCGCTCTTATCCATTATCGGTCTCTGAGAATTAATAAAATCATCAAGCATTGTCGAGCTTATCTTAAATTTATCTTCAAAACTTCTTTCCTTTTTCCAGATCAAATCTCAATATTTTTTCTTCTTCCTCAAGCTTTATGAATTCATCCATCTTCCTTTGAATTTCAATTTCCTGACATTCTTCATCCCTTTTCTTCTCATCCAATTGTTGCAACAGGTTGAAGACAATTTCATCTTCCTTAACCAATAAATCACATGCTAAAAACACTTTTACTTTGCATCTTTTCAATATACTCATTCATTTTCATCAAATTTTCCTTTAGATCTTCCATTTCTTTTGAATATCCAGTAGAGACCACTTTCAAAGGAAAAAAATTCTTATACTCAAATTTTGTGACCTTCCTCAAGTTGTTAGGATTCTTCCAAGGAACCAAGCTCTGATACCAATTGTTGAACATCTATAATATTGAGAGGGGGGTGAATCAGTATTCCATAAAACCACAATAAAATCCATCTAATCATTATCACAATTATGACTGAAACAACAAGAAGGAACATAATAACAAATTAATGCAACCATACACATGAACACCAAGATTTTTACGTGGAAAAACTCAAAAGGGAAAAACAACATTGAGGGTTAACTCATAATATATTATATCTAGATACAAAATATTATAGGGCTCAATGCTAAGACTCACTGTCCTTAAAAAGGCTCACTACCTAATTACAAAAGATGGCTAACCATCAAGATACAAATATAGTGGCTCACTGGCAAAAGATTCAATTGATAGAATACACCTTCAATGTGTAGGAATTAGTTCCAATGAAGCTCGGAATATGAAGTACTACCTCACACAATAGTAGTTCAACTAATCTGCACTGATCCATACCTGATAAAGCATTTAGGCTCAGATCTTCACATACCCCTTAATCCTTTTCACACCTTTTCTTTTTCATACTTCCATTCTCTTTTCAAGGAATCTTATATATACAAGTATATCTTATTCATCAATTAGGTCGGCCTAATTAGATGGAAAAAATAAATCAAAACTCTCTTTGTCGGAATGATCTGTATAGGATCTAGACTAGATTGCAGTATTTAAATGCTTAACTTTTACAATGCTTTTACAATGATTATTTCAAGTCAATTAGATCAAAATTAACTTAAGGAAATAACAGAATGAAAGCAATAACAAGGTGATTTAACAGAAAGGAAGGAAATGAGAGACAGAAAGAGAGAGAAGAAGAGAAGTGCAAACAACGTTTGATAACGGAGTTCGTCACGAAAGTGACTACGTCTCCGGGTCCACTCCAATAGAGAGACCGATCCGATTAACTCCAAAAATCAATTACAAAGCACCACAATCATCCTCCAAACACTTCGGCAGCATAACAACGCTCTGACATGCAAGAATGACTCAAAGAATCTCCACAAGACCTCTCTTTCGATTATCTCCACAGCTTCAAGACTTCGTCACCTGAAAAAAAAAACTTTTATCCCAACTCTCACCTCACACCCCTTTAAATACATAAAATTTTCTCAAATTGGTTACTAACCAATTGATTTACAAAATATTTTCCAAATCCACCTTATCTCTCCAAATACATAAAGATCTTTAAAAATCTCCCAATTTTGCATAAAATTTTCAACAATATCCTCCATTATATGCATATAAATCCCCCAAATTAATTTAAGAATCCCCTTAATAATTTTAAGCCCCTATTTGACTTATTCTCGGGCTACATAGTTACAATTAATCCTTAAAAAGGATTATTGTTTAACAAATTTGGGGAATTTAGTTTATTTTAAGCCATTCAGTTTTCACTAACTAACCAAATGAAACCAACGCCATATTAGTTTTAGGCAGTGCCGATGGCATATTGGTGTCCATGTTTTTTATATCCCGGCCGGTGCGGGTTCAACTCCCGCCGGCTCATTTTTTTCAAAAATAACCAAAAAACATTAAACAAAAAAAACCGTCCGCCGGAAGTAGTTAAGTCCGGATTCTTAGCCGAGTTGGTAGGAGGTTTTTGCGGTGAAGAGGAGGTTAAGGGTTCGAAACCCTCTAACAAACCCTTTTAACAAAACAAACAAACAAACCCGCCAGACAAAGATACAGGCCACGTGGCATGTCGAGGAGGTGCCACGTGGCAAAACCTGATTCGATGACAGAGTTGACTGGGATCCGACTGTGCGTTGACGTGGAAGCCGACGGTACGCTGACTGTATGTACGGATGCCACGTGTCGCGATATGATTGGTTCGGTACAACTCTGACAAAGATGCCACATGGCAGATCTCGGTTGGTCCATTTCGGATTTGTACGGACTGATGACATCATCTTGTACGGACGCTGACGTCATCATTCACCTTCTAGTCACCAAGTCAACCAGGAGCTTTGACCGCTAATAAGTTGAGCCTCCGATGTCGGATTTTGACAAAACAAATTGCGTTGGAAAGCTTGCGACGAGCTCTTCCCGATGATGCCGACTTTGACAACTTTTGACGACATCATTTTTTTCACTTCCTGGACGCCCTCTGATACCAGTTTGACCCAAGGTTTGACTGACCATAACTTGCACAAACGGACTCCTTTTCGCTCCGTTCGAGTTGCGCTGGAATCAGGATGCTGAGCTCTTTCTGATGGTGCAGATTTTGGAGAAAAATGAGACACTTCAATTTTCACTGAAAAATGTCCACCGGATCAGGCCTCCCCACTGAAGACCTTTTGGACCTCCAAAAGTGGCATTTACTCTGACATTAAGTGAGGACTTGGCCTCCCCACTTGTCCTGTATCCTCTGTACATCTGAATACCTGGCTCACAAGCACAATGAGGACTGCAACAACATTGTTGAACATAAACATTATTCTATCACTTCCATAAGCTTCTACATCAACTGTCGTAGCCACTAACCAACAAAAATTGACTAGCATCAAGCTGAACATCAATGCAAAAATGAAAGAAAATAATTCAACAACAATTTGATCCTTTACAATAGGAACATTATTACCCAAGGATCCATCAATGCTTTCAATAATCATTTTCTCATGTTGCACTGCAAGTGCATCCTGCAACATCTGACCCTGGTTAGCTACTCCAAGTTCAAGTGTAGAACCACCTGTACTGACAGACATAAGAGTTAACTCTTTACTTGCATTAATTACCCTCTTTAACTGCCCTATGTTTGCAAAAGAATGATTAGTCTTAATCCTGTGAGAATGTACAATATACTGAATGCCATCCTTAAACAAGTGATAATGATTCTTTTCCCTATAGAAGATAGCTTTCCGATCATAAAGATAAGGGCTACCAAGCACTATCCCACAGATATCCAATGGAACTACATCAAATTGTACTTCATCCACAAACTTACTAGTGATTGTGAACCTTAAGGTGCATTGTTTTGTTACTTGCAACTTATCATTTTCACAAATCCAGCCTAGTGGATAAGGTTTCTTGTGTTGTGTAGTTTTTAATCCCAAGTTCTTTACAACACTTTCAGAAATCATATTAACTTGAGAACCACTATCTATGAGTGCATCAATTTTATTGTTCTTAGCAACAACCCTTAAATGAAATAGCTCATTCCTTTTCTTATCTTCAGAGAAATCATTAACTGTAGATGAAGAAGCACAACTAGCAACAGAAACACCAGAAATAGGAGCTTTACCTTTTAACCCCATAGCTGTTATCTTAGTCTCATCATCTGAATCTGAACCAAGATCCATAACAATATTCGTGGCTTTCTCCTTACCTTTCTGTTTCTGATTACGTCTTTGAGCCCACTTAGGCCTCAGTTCGGGATGTAACTTCCAACAGTGATCTTCATCATGACCTTCCTTGTCACAATGAGTGCAAGAAAGTTTCTCATCCTTCTTAACTGTAGCTGCCTTCTTTCCTTTCCCTGTCTCAGCATTCTTAGAAGATTTCTTTACATCATTATCAAACTTGTCAATGAAAGATCCTTTACCCCTTGACTCTAAGTGTGTAGCTTGAACAGACACTTCATCCAAATTACAAGGGTTCAAAACCAAAATGGAATGCCTAAGATAGGAATGCAAACCTCCTATGTACTTCAACAACGTGTCTTGGGTATACAAAGGAACATTCAAAGCAATAGCCCTCTTCCTAAATTCATGGGTGTACTCTTGGACAGTTTGACCTTTCCCTTGCCTAAACATTTGCCAGTCCATCATTAACTGCTGCATATGTCCTAGGGGATAAAATTGTTTCTTAAGTGCATTAATAAATTCTGCCCAAGTTAAACTGACTCTACCATGTTGTGAAACTTCTGCCTTAGACTTACTCTCCCACCAAGTTAAGGCTGTACCTCCTAAACGAAGAGTAGCTAATTGGATCCTATCAACATCATCTAATAGGTTCTGGACTCTACAATAAACCTCAACTTGTTGAATCCAATCATCCAATTTTTCAGCATTAAGTTCACCACAATATTTAGGTAAATCAAATTTTACATCTAATTTAATTTTAGGTTTATACCCACTCTTGAAAGGATTAGAAGAAATAGAATGAGGAGAAGATGGAGAAGAAGGAGAAGAGGGAGGAGAAGAAGAAGAGGGTGGATCTGGTTTCTTGTCACCATCTCCATGTTGTTTCCCTTTCATGTCTTTGCGATCTTCTTGCTTCGACGAACCTTCTTCACGTTCCTTCCGTTCTTGTCTCTCCTGAAAAAGAATGTCCACCTTAGCCTTCATCTCGAGGAATGCTCTTCGAAATTCTTGCTCACTGATTTCTTCAGGAACCTCCATTCCAGAAACTGACATCTTTGGCAATGTTCTACGCTTCCCGATCTCAGGATCAAAGTCTTCGAGCTTGCCTTCACCCTTTTGAATCCTGGATCTCGTTAGCATTCAAAAAAATAACAAATAGCTGCAATAATAGTCACCCAAAAGCTCTGATACCAACTTGATCTGTATAGGATCTAGACTAGATTGCAGTATTTAAATGCTTAACTTTTACAATGCTTTTACAATGATTATTTCAAGTCAATTAGATCAAAATTAACTTAAGGAAATAACAGAATGAAAGTAATAACAAGGTGATTTAACAGAAAGGAAGGAAATGAGAGACAGAAAGAGAGAGAAGAAGAGAAGTGCAAACAACGTTTGATAACGGAGTTCGTCACGAAAGTGACTACGTCTCCGGGTCCACTCCAATAGAGAGACCGATCTGATTAACTCCAAAAATCAATTACAAAGCACCACAATCATCCTCCAAACACTTCGGCAGCATAACAGCGCTCTGACGTGCAAGAATGACTTAAAGAATCTCCACAAGACCTCTCTTTCGATTATCTCCACAGCTTCAAGACTTCGTCACCTGAAAAAAAAAACTTTTATCCCAACTCTCACCTCACACCCCTTTAAATACATAAAATTTTCTCAAATTGGTTACTAACCAATTGATTTACAAAATATTTTCCAAATCCACCTTATCTCTCCAAATACATAAAGATCTTTAAAAATCTCCCAATTTTGCATAAAATTTTCAACAATATCCTCCATTATATGCATATAAATCCCCCAAATTAATTTAAGAATCCCCTTAATAATTTTAAGCCCCTATTTGACTTATTCTCGGGCTACATAGTTACAATTAATCCTTAAAAAGGATTATTGTTTAACAAATTTGGGGAATTTAGTTTATTTTAAGCCATTCAGTTTTCACTAACTAACCAAATGAAACCAACGCCATATTAGTTTTAGGCAGTGCCGATGGCATATTGGTGTCCATGTTTTTTATATCCCGGCCGGTGCGGGTTCAACTCCCGCCGGCTCATTTTTTTCAAAAATAACCAAAAAACATTAAACAAAAAAAACCGTCTGCCGGAAGTAGTTAAGTCCGGATTCTTAGCCGAGTTGGTAGGAGGTTTTTGCGGTGAAGAGGAGGTTAAGGGTTCGAAACCCTCTAACAAACCCTTTTAACAAAACAAACAAACAAACCCGCCAGACAAAGATATAGGCCACGTGGCATGTCGAGGAGGTGCCACGTGGCAAAACCTAATTCGACGACAGAGCTGACTGGGATCCGACTGTGCGTTGACGTGGAAGCCGACGGTACGCTTACTGTATGTACGGATGCCACGTGTCGCGATATGATTGGTTCTGTACAACTCTGACAAAGATGCCACATGGCAGATCTCAGTTGGTCCATTTCAGATTTGTATGAACTGCTGACGTCATCTTGTACGGACGCTGACGTCATCATTCACCTTCTAGTCACCAAGTCAACTAGGAGCTTTGACCGCTAATAAGTTGAGCCTCCGATGTCGGATTTTGACGAAATGAATTGCGTTGGAAAGCTTGTGATGAGCTCTTCCCAATGATGCCGACTTTGACAACTTTTGACAACATCATTTTTTTGCTTCCTGGACGCCCTCTGATACCAGTTTGACCCAAGGTTTGACTGACCATAACTTGCACAAACGGACTCCTTTTCGCTCCGTTCGAGTTGCGCTGGAATCAAGATGCTGAGCTCTTTCTGATGGTGCAGATTTTGGAGAAAAATGAGACACTTCAATTTTCATTGAAAAATGTCCACCGGATCACAGAACCATATATAATTTAAACATTTTATCCATGTAGTGCATTATACCAAGTTGGCTAACATCCATAAAACATAACTAGTCTCCATAATGTATTGCATACACTAAGTTGGAAAAGACTAGAACACAATTCTCCAAACCAGCAAATAAACCTCAAAGCAAACACCTTTTGAATCTGAGAACACATTAATTTTCCATCATACTACTAACCTAGAGACTACCAAAAAAATTGCAGCATAAGAATGTTCACCTTAAGAAAATGTGGAGTCTCCCACACAGTATTCCAAGCAAGGAACAATAGTAGAATACAGAGTTGAACTCTGTCAAAGATAAATTTCTACTCACAACTAAAAGACATCTCAAGATCCAGGATATAGCTATCTGAATGAGTCATGATAACATGTTTAAGAGATTAGAGTCATATCATATCTTGTGGTGAATTTCAGACTCAAATACCAATACATTGATCCATCATAAAAGAGTATTACCAACAGAGAACATCTTCTAGTAAGCCAAGTAGACTTCCCATATATTTATCACCATGTTGACATCAATGAAAAAATAGGAACAACCAACACAAACCATCCATACTTCATGCTCATGTTGTAAGTCTCCATAATCCCAACAATCATAGCAAGTCTCTAGAATTTTGAAATGTGAGAATCAATACTTACATTTTGTTTCAACTAGAATAACTCCCTAAAATGAAAATCTAGGTCCTTCTTGTCAAACATGTCTTTTAGTCTTTGGATTAAATCAACATAGGAAGAATAAAATTGTGTTCCTATATCAACAAGCCATGATACCACCATTTTTGTGCCTCTCCTTCCAAGTGTAGAGTGGCATATCCAATGGATTGGTTATAACATGGGATTTAATGACAAATAGGTATCCCATTTCTAAATCCAAGACCTAGAATTGCAATTGTTGGAACCATCAAAAGTGGTAATAGAAACTTACCAAACCTCCTCTATAATTCTTCAATATGTGGGCCCCTATCTCTTATGGGTCTATTTCTCATTTTTAGCTAACAAAAATCTAGCAATAAAATGGTTGTATAGAACTTCTCACCTAATTATTAGTATTCATGTAACCAACCCACACAACCCTCTTTCATATTCTAATGATTTTCTCTTGTTTCTACCTCATTCTACAAAAAATTAGGCATCAATGGTCTAAAATATAGATACTTTATGCTCTGAAAGTGTTGTTAGTTGGATTGGTTGTGTTACTTTCTTGTCCATTATTACCATTGTTCCCATTTTTTCTATATTTACCAATATTTTTTTATCAACCTTGTTAACAATCGTATTTTGCATCATTAATTTGGGTTATAAATTGAGTCGTTTGATGATGCCTTCTATCCAAATCATTTAGAATTTGTTACATAATCTTCACCTCATTCAATTCCCTTCTATTACCTATGATTCTTGTTTCCTCTTTTTCCTCAACTTAAAAATTGGTGAGAATTTATCCTTCTAGATTATCAAGATAATTAAGTGGTCTTGTTCTTAAATAATACCTACTCACACCTTCACTTGGTTGCATACTAATTTTTTTAATTGCATAAAGTTATTTTAATTCTTCGCAGGCTAATAGGGTGTATTGCTCTAACACCATTGTAACATAATCAACTAGGTTATTTTTGGTTTATTAATAACATGTGTATGATGACATGAAAATTGTTTTCTTTTGTAGTTCTACTTACTGTTTCTTTATATTCTCATGTCAAGTATCTTATCGGGTACTTCACCATTTATGAATATTAATTTATATTAAGAAAATTTCCTTAAAAAATAACTATGAAATGCTCATAGAAATAAGTTCTAGATAGATTTTTATATTATAGTATTCACTAATAGAGATTACAATGATAAAGAGAACAAGTATTAACTAACCTCTATCTTCTAAGAATTACCGCACACTCGTTTATGTTGAATTCAAAAGTCCACATAGGAATTCTAAATAGGGTGTTACACCCTTGACTCCATGTCACCTTATAGAGGCCTTACACCTTACAATGAATTTAATTTATACATTTTTATGATTAGATGACTCTCTTTGACATGATATGGAACCAATTAAAGGAGTCCTTATTTACCCAAACTCTACCTTAAGTCTTCAAACCCAACACAAAAATTTCTTGGAAGTTGGTGCTCCCTTTTAATATTGTTGTATGCTTTCTTTTTGGTAGTGACTAAATAAATGAAACTCCATGAACCTCTCTTCCCTAACCACGACTCACTACCAAAAATGATTAATTTCAGTTTAGTTATATATTTTTTCTAGCTAGAATTTAACAGTCCAAGCGGCCTTAAAAATT
This sequence comes from Sequoia sempervirens, assembly GCA_007258455.2. NCBI lineage: Eukaryota > Viridiplantae > Streptophyta > Pinopsida > Cupressales > Cupressaceae > Sequoia > Sequoia sempervirens. The sequence goes on along the minus strand of VDFB02358134.1, from coordinate 181,447,392 downwards.
CCCTAGGAAGCAATAATTAGCCTTTATCTATTTATACTCCTTGCATTCACAACCAAGTTGCTCATGGATAAATTTGTATAATATGGTGTCCAAACATGTTTGCTAAGACTTTGAACTTGGAAACTAAAATGGAGAATAAAACCTAAGATTAAATCAACCCAAATAATACCTTTCCATATAATTTATTGTTTGCTTAAAAAACTTCTAATAAATTATTCCTTTATCATCAACTCCATAAATTTGAAAATAAATTATCCTTCTTCAAATATCAAGCTCAATTGTGAATCCTTCATGAATCCACCTCTAATTTGACTAGGAAGAAATCACTCCTCTAAAGCCAAATACCCTTAAGGTTTTCATCACAGGGTTTCAAATTAAACAAGAGTCCAATCTTCTCACTATAGAAAACAAAAATGACCAAAGATTTTTTTCTTCCCTTTTTACAACTCCTTTTATATCTCACCTACAAACTTTCAAGAAAATTTATTTTTAAATTTCACAAAGTGTCCCTTATAATTTTTAATTCACTTTGGGTTCCTAAAAAATCACTTTAATGAACATGGTCATCTTTTAAATAAAATAATTAATTAAACTAAAGTTGTCTGAAAAATAATAATGTAAGATATAAATTTAATTTAATTAATTAAAATAAGCATCTAATAATGCTGAAAATATTATTTTTGCTACGAATTGAACATTGCAATGGCCAAGCACAAGTCCTCGTATGGCATCGAGGAGGCTCTCTACTATATCATTGGGTTTGCATGATAGACCACATATTTATATCCTTGCACTATGGTGGTTTGTGATTCATGCATCGCCTTTGATAATGGTCCCTACATTTTATTTTTTTCCTTTTCTCTGTTTGTGATTTCTTTGTATTTTGGTCTATTTTTGTTTTGTTCTATTTAGATCTTGCCTACATGGCATTGGGTGGGGGTACAAGGGACCCCCCAATTTCATCTTTCAAACAAGAAGTAAATAATAGTGACCCTTCATCCTCCACACATGTGGATGATGTTAATCTACTCTTATATACAACTATAGAGTTGAGATCAAGTATCTCTAAGGGGCCTCAACCAAAATCAAACAATTTTTTGGAAAAATATGATGAATTCCCTATACTTGTTATTAATCATGATTCTATTGTAGAGGATGTCTTGTACCTCTCTAAACATGCTCTAATCTGCAATTTTATGGGCTTGAATATTTATTTTCCTTTCTTGGAATAATGGATTGGGAATAATTGGTCTCCAAAAGGTGATTTGAAGACTATTATGGTAGCTAATGGATACATTTTTGTGGTGTTTTCTTGAATGGCTAATCAAAAATATATATTTGAAGGAGGGCCTTATTTCCATCACCAAGCAGATCTTTTCATCAAAGATTGAAATTTGGGGTTTGACCTTATCGAGGAGATGCCCTCCAAAATTCCTGTTTGGATATGTCTTTCATGACTCCCTATGAAGTTATGGAGAGATGATATTTTGCACTCTATAGCAACAATCATCGAGAAACCTTTAGGGCCCTCTCATCAAACAGGAGATCTTTTCATCACCAAGCAGATATTTTCATCAAAGATTAAAATTTGGTGTTTGACTTTATCGAGGAGATGCCCTCCAAAATTCTTGTTTGGATATGTCTTTCATGACTCCCTATGGAGTTATGGAGAGATGATATTTTGCACTCTATAGCAACAATCATTGAGAAACCTTTAGGGCCCTCTCATCAAACCTTTGACATGAAGATAGCCACTTTTTCTCGTATTTATGTTGAAATCAATTTGAATAACCATCTTCTCAATTCTCTAGAAATTACAATTGGGAGCATGAATTGGTTTCAATAGATAGATTATGAAGGTTTTCCTTTTTAATGTTGGATATGCCATGAATGCAAACATCTATAGGGAAATTGTTGTAAATTGGGCCCTTCTTCTTCTCCTCCAAATTTTGAGGTTTAAGTGATTAATTCAAAGGCTAAAGAAAAAGATCTGATGCTTCATTGTTCCAAATTCATATGGCTTCATCTCTATCAAACCCCACTCAAAGAATAATTAATTAAAATATTTCCTCTCCAAACCCTAAATTAGCCTATAGGAATGAAAATATGCTAATGGGTCCCTCTTGAATACCTAGGTTTAAGAAGGGGACATTATATTTAAGATGAATTTGTAGATAACTAGGCACATATAAATAGGTGAAGTAAAATAATTAATTCTAAAAAAATGACATCACTTAAGCTATAGGTAAACTAGTGATGTGTGTGTAAACTTATTGGACACATGATATGATTTGTTGATCCAATTTGATATGAATCCCTCTCCAAGATGATGCTCTCCCTCCTTGATTGGGAGGGGGAGTTATTTTGCATCCACCTCATTCATCAATAAGGTAGGCAGTCCATCCACTTTATAATCACATAAGCATTTAAATTGGAAAAAATCAAATTGGTAATCAATTCATAAGAATTAACATGTTAAATATCACATTAATTTCATTCATCATTTAAGAACTAATATTTATATTCCACATACACATGAATATATATCTAATAATCATATCATGGAAATTATATCTATTACAAAATTTTAGAAGAAAATCATAACTTTAATTACATCATGTAATATCCAAAAAAAATTAATTAAAATATAATATAATTTAATTGTTCAAAAACAAGGTGTAACAAGATTAGGAACCCAAACATCCACTAAAGGTAGTCACAAAAGCACCCTTGACTATCTCCTATGATTCCACCACCCCTTATTGGGTCTAGATTACCTTTTGTAGCACAATTGAAATTTAGTTTTACTCAATTAGGTTTAGGAATAGTTCATTTAGTGGTTTTCTGCTTAACAACTTTATGTCACAAGAAATGAAATTGCTAATACTTGACACCCAATTAGCAACTTTCTTTATATAATTTTATTAAATAACTAAGTATAAAAAACACTATTTATGTTTTATAAATTTATTATCTCATACAATTTATTTAAAATTGATATAGTTCTTGTAAATACATCTATCTAAAAAATGTCAATAAATATTATATTAGAGTTATTTTACTAAAAAATATTTTATCTTATGTACATTATTTATTTTTATATGAAGAGTTATTTTTATTTACTTAAGAGTTGTTTTATATACTGAAAGGTTATTTTATTTTAATTAATGAAGAGTTATTTTATTGTTTTTTTAAATATATATAAATTATTTTTTATTAATACTGAGAGGCATTATACAATAATAGTAAGGGGTGGAGTGTTCTAATGTGTGTGTTAACAAAAAAAATTACCTTTTGTTGGCTAACAGATTGGGCACCTTAAGATCATATGACTTTATACCCAAAAAGGTGTCTAACGAACCAACAACTCTGAATATCTACCCTTTTAGAAAGAGAAAATATCTTCTGAATTTTATTGAGGTACAACTCCCTCTTAATATTTTCAATGAATTGAAAGAACAAGAAATAAATGCAATGTTTGCTTTTAACTAGAAAGTAGTAAAGGCGAAACCCAATATCAAGAAGAATCCTAATATTAGATGCAAAGTACAGATAATAAAATATAGGCACAAAGACCAGTTTAACTTGGAAATTACTGAGGATTAGAATAATGAACTCAATATTATCTAAAAGATGAAATCTATTATGAATACAACTGCATAACTCACACACAGGAAAAGTGTAACATTAAGATACTCCTAAATACACAAATTTAAGAATATCAAATTATCTTCGCAATCTAGATGCACACAGACAACTAATGATTTCAGTAATAGAAATAGTGGAAAATTCTAAAATATAATATTGAGCTTTCAAAATGGTGTCTAGAGAGTTTTTGTTCAAAAATAGATACATATAAATAAGCGGATAGGTAATTGCTTCTTTCTTTCCCATAACTAATTAAAACTAAAAAAGTTTTGAATAAAGCAACTGAAAAGTCAAGACGGTGTCACTTCACTTCCCGTTTCTAGGGGTGCCACGGGTCTTTTCTGCAAAGCTTGGAAATCCTTCATAGTATGTAATAGTTCCTTGTGTTGAGGGATAGTCACATTAATCATACACAATTTCCAAGCTAGCTAACTATCTTTTACTGCTTCAATATGTTGTTCATAAGCCTTCATAAGATCAATCACTTGAGATGAGACAAGATGTAATTCACTAAATTTATTTAAATGCTCAACATTAAAGGAATGAGAATTGAGTATTCCCTTGACCATTTTTTTGAAGTTTTCTACCAAGCCCTTGATGTTTGCATCATCTCTGATTTCTCCTTTGTAATATTGCAACCCCATAGCAACTAAGGTATATGTGCTTCATCTGAGACAATAGTGCATTCAGCCATGATTTCCTAAAGTTTGTGCAAGCCTTTCTTGGTGATTTGTGGCTTCCATTCTACACCTTTGTTCCATACAAGGAAATGGGAGTCTGCAACGTTGGGTACAATTTGCTTCATCACTAGTTTTACCGTTCCCTAGTTTATAATTGCTTTCAATTCAATCTAGCAATCATTCCATGTCTTCTCTTCTTTTTCAACAGCTCAACAATTTCTTCTTCAAGATTAGACTTCAAGGAATTCACTTTTTGGAAACACTTTATAGACTCAGAAATGTAGACACAGAAAATGTACCAATCACACTTGATCCTGGTTACTAACATCGTTTCATCCTAAATCATCTCTGTAGCTAATCATCACTCTTCGTCCCTTAATTAAATAAATCATCATTTATCTAATTAAGTCATTCTCTCTCATTAATTAAATAAATCAATGTTATTTAATTAATCCTATAATCTCTATTTAATTAAATAATTCATTTTATTTTATTAAATCTCTAAAGTCGTCTTATTAAATTAAACCTTGTTTAATTTAATCTAACATCGTCATCCTTCTTTAATTAAATAAATCAAATCCTTTATTTAATTAAATCTAAATCACATTCTTCTCAACTTTGATTTAAATCAACCCAAAAATATAAATCAAATGGTCACATCATCTAATCCCTTATTAAATTAATTAAACCCTAATTAATTTAATCATAATCATCCAATTTCTCTAGATTTTTCCACTTGCACATGAAAATACATTTAATGGATTTATTAAATCCCTATTTTCTTTCAACATGGCATCTTTAGGGGAATATTCCTCCAAGTTTGAAAATCCCTCTTGTTGGAAGATTGTTGGATGTTGTGGATGTGTTGTTGATATGTGGTTGTCATTGTTGTCAACACTATTAGCATTTGGTGTATCTATTGCTGTATATGTCGAGGATATTGAGAAAATTATAAGGAAAAGTGTTTCAAGTTCCTGGTGGAACTATGCAGGTCATGAAGGAATTTTGTTCTATACATAAACGATTAGCTGATGTGGATTAAAGGGTTTATTGTTGAGTATATCTAGATCATCTACCAGAAGTTTCATAGGTTCGCGTGAAGTTTTGAGTATGTTCTGGTCTGACAGTGTTTTTGTGGTCTCTGTCAGTGTTCTTGAATGAAGGTTGTGTGATTTTGGTAATCTTAGTTGTTGCAGATGCTTCTTTGTTGTCTCTTGGTGTTCTCAGATGCCTCTAGTTCATTCTCTATCTTTGTGGTACATTCACATTAATCAGTGGTACATTCACATTAATCAGTGAGCTTGTGGTTGAAGATCTTTGTGTGCATGTTCATTTTTTCATGTTTCTGGCCGACATGTTGGTGATAGTGTGTTGTGGATCCTTGAGGTGAAATTAATTTAAGTACTTTTTTGTTGGAGATATTAATTTGGGTCTCCACTATGTTGTGGCCAACCGTGGTGGATACGCATTAAAAATTTAAATGTAAATCTGGGCCGACATTGCAAATACATTTTATTTTCTTGGCTGACTAAGCTGTGATGGAAACTCCTTTAGCGGATATATAAGATCGATTGTGTGATCAGTAGAAAGTGTGCTTCATGTACTCCGATGTGCGTATGTACAAATATCTTTACTGAGAAAAGTCTGAAGAAGATTGTGTGAAGTGTGAAGAAGTGTTGAGCTTAATTGGAACTGTAATCAGGCTTGTGCAGAAGCTATTTTCTCAGTTCATACCCTCCAAATTTTTAATCCAAACCCTATTGTTGGACAATGAGTCCTCTTTTGTAATTGAGAAGTGAGCTCTAGGAAGTGTTACTGAATGCATGTGCATCCCCCTTATTGTTTTCATTATACTTTTAGCAGAGTCTAATCTTGTGGACTAACATCCATCGTGGTTTTTACCCTAATAGGGTTTCCACATAAAAAATCTTGGTGTTCTTTGTCTCTCTAATGCGTTAATTGCTTATGGTTAGTTGTTCATTCATCAGATATGTGATTAAGGATAATTTAAGTTAGAAAAGGTTTTAATTTCTGGGACAATTGATTCACCCCCCCTCTTAGTTGTTTGTCCTTGTTTTTTCCAACACCTCCAAGTGGATTTTTCCTTCCAACAAGACATTCATTCCCTCTTACATGTCCTTGTGCATTGAGCTAAGTGGCATTGAAGTCATTCTTTTCTCCCTCCAACAATGCATTTCATAAATTTGAAATTTCACCTAATAATATTTATCGTGCACATTCATCAAAATGTGCTCAAGCTTCCTCCATTCACATCTTGACAATTGGCACTTGCCCATTAAATTTTGAATGATCCCACATTGCTCCATTTTTCTCATTCCTCCATCTTGTCTTTCTATAAATAAGAAGCTTCTCTCCTCATTTTGATCATTCACAATTTGAGCAAGTCTACTATACTCAATTTCATCCTCAAGCATATATATTTCCATCAATTTTATCAAGGTCTTAGCTAGGTTATGCAGATTTTTCATCATGGAGCTCAATTGAATCTTCAACAAAGTGGATAACTCATCAACATTGCATCAAAGGAGTTGGGAAAGGGCCAATTTTCATATCAAATTGACACCAATTCCCCCATGGGATTGAGAGTTTGCATCTTAAAATAGGATCTCATTGCTTTCTTAGTTCATTTTCTTAAATTTATTTCCTATTTGAGCTTTGCAAATGAATTTCATGGGGAATCTTGATTCTCACTTGCATTTGATCAAACATTATGTTTGTTTCTTGTGTTTGTGCAGGTCTGGGATTGGGTTTCTACATTTGGCACTAGAAGGAGGGAAAATCTCAAGTTGTAATCACATTTTTTAACAAAATTCTTTGTTTTTTGGTGTCTATAGGAAACTGCATCACTATCAGTCCAGCGATGCCATACAGTGCCACTATCATCCCAATGACGCTATAAACTCCAAACGTCATCGCTCGAATGTTCCCACCCAGAAATTCAAAATTCTAAACTGCGACGCAAGACCTATTCTTGAGCACTGGATTTTTCAAACTTCAAACAGTGTCGCTGATAAAAAAAATGCGTCACTATCATGCTCTTTGTCCTATTGTAGAGCGTCACTTGCAGGCCTAGCAGCGCTATACAGTGCTGCTGATTTCCTCAAACTACACTGCATATGCGAGTTGTGTCGCTGGGGTGGAGTAAAAGATCAAGTTTGAATTCTTTTCGACATGTGCATTTTTAACTATTGATCATTTGGTAGTTTTAACTTTTTTTTTGTCTCTAGTTTTCTTGAATTGATTAGTTTGTAGGTGGAAACAAGGAGGAGCAAAGAGGAGTTCATTTACCCATTGTATCAAGTGTCTTTAGACACTCTTCTTTTGGAAGTGATTATAATTCCAAAATTTTAAGGATTTTACCTCTTCAAGCTCTTAGGACTCACTAATTTTCAATTTGGGTTTAAAACGAACAAGGAAAAAAGGATTAAAAATAACTTTAGGAAAATATACTAGATTTTGTTTAAGGATAACAATTGAACAATCAAAATCTCACACTTCCTTTGGTGCTTAAAAAGAAGTCACTCTTGCTTTGAAAGGATAAAAAAAACATGTGTTTCTTTGCTTTGTAATCAATTACTCAAGATAATATCATCAAAAGACATATGTGCTTCTCTCATGCCTCACAACGATCTTGAAAATCAAAAGGATTTTGGTGACATTAAGTTGCATAAGTGATTGCCTCCACATTTCATTTGGGATTAAAAATTAACAAATCTTGCGAATGTGAGTGGAACATATCGTGTGTGTTCTCTCTTTGTTTTTCAACAAAGATTGATCGAACTACAATTGTGTTTGCTCGATTTTGTGTTATCTTAGAGGGACTTCCTTGTGGGAAAAATTAATCACCCAAGGGAACGACCCAACCAGCAACACGCTAAAACCAAGTGACTTCCAACTGGTATATAAGTATGGGTACTTGAGGAAAGGAAAGTATCACGAGGATTATTCTGATGAGAAGGGCAGCGATGGTCTCTCACCACATGGATGGTTCCCCATGAATGGAATGCCCGCATTAAAACCCTTGTTTATAAAAGGCCAAAATCCTTTATCTATTTGTTGGTACAAGAATAGTGGTTCTGAAGCCGCCCCACAATTTTACGGCTTTTAGTAGAAATGGAAAGTATGCCATGGGAGATTCATGGATACTGATGCTTGGCTGACCTAAGAAGCCAGTGCACTATAAGGTGGAGCATGTGTGATCAAGCATCTAACCATTCGCTAACAGTAAGCGTAGTTGGACTTGTCCAAGTGGGGATTCAACAAATACAGTCTTTCATAGCCATAGGGTTGTGCATGTTCTTGGAAACAAAACACTTTGCTTGATCGTAAACATTGGGAAACAAACATTCAACATTGTTATCAAATTTCAAACCCTTTAGGAAGCAAATATCTTAGAGAAAATTTGAGTGCTATTGCTTGCCCTTGGGATTCTATCCTTAGAGGTTTGTAAGCATTTAAGTTTATATCTCAATTTACTTACTAAAGTCAACAATAGGTAACTTTTTCCTTGATTTCATTGAAGTTCCACATAATATACTTTGTGGGATGAGAAGAAGTTAAGACATTAGACATCTAGCTCAAAAACCTAATCAAAGAATTGTTTGTGGTAAAAAATGAAGTCGCTAAGCAAAGCTAAGAACAATTGAACCCCACACATGTGTCTCAAATGATTTCATGCAAAATAAAAATCTGGAAACCAAATTCAAAAGCTCTTAGTCCAAAAGATCATCAAAAGCATCTCTCAACACTCTATGAATTAATACAAAGATTGCTTTTCAACTTTTACAAAAGAGCTTCAAGAAACAATCCCAATTTGCACTCATTTTATTATTCTCAAAATCCAAATCTCTTTTGGGAATTTGAGCATCTCGTTTAGAGTAAAGCATGTTCTTCAAAACTGAAGTCTTGTAAACAAGATTCTCTTTTAGGTACACATAGGATCAAAACAATACCTTCATCCATCTTTCAAACATCAAACCAAAATCATTTCATCAACAACTCTTGAAAATCTTGAAATCATCCTTTGTGCTAGGCTTTTTGGAAAATCCATGAATCAAAGTCCTTGAACCAAAATCCTTGAAACAAAATCCTGGAATCAAACACCAAATCATCTTTTTTAGCTAGGTATATGTAGATGCATCCTTCTCCATATGCTTAGTTGAATTATCATCAAATCACCTTGTTTGGTTAAGTGTGGGTAGATGCATCCTTCTTCCTACACTTAGTAAAATTGTCATCTTGTGAGCAAGTCTATCCCATAGATAACATCCAACATCTTGGGATCTATTTGTTCATTATCCAAAATCAAAACAATCCAAAACCAAATCAAGATCAAAACAAATTCAAGAATCCAAAATTAGAATAAAAAAAAGTCCCAAAAGTCTAGCATCCCCTTCAAGATCTTCTAAGATTTTAATTATCCATATCATCCACCTTTCACACATTTCACCATCACACCTTTGATCCTTAATCATCCTAGATCTTCTCTTTTGAGCCTCATTTTATGGTTCAAACAAGATCGCAACACAAGAAGAACATGGAAAGCAACAAAGAAACATCAACTTCAAGTGACCTAAGCCAAACCAATTCTGAAATGAATCATGTTGGATCAAGCAATCCCCTAACTAATCTTCCTTCATCATCACAAAATCCTTAAGAGGAAGGTCAAGTAGAGGATATCAACAATAATTCCTTTGGGATGACACAAGACGAGATCACCGAAATGGTCCAAAATCCCAAAAATCATAGAATTTTCAACATCATGATGAAGCTCCATCCCTCACAATATATGCTTGAATTATCAAAACAAGGGGCTAAACTCCCTTCTAATTACAATGTGAGCACCATTGTGGAACAACCTCTTGGAGTCATGCCTCCAATTTCATCCATGCCCCCAATCTCATCCACACCTCCATTCCAAAGTATCACTCAACCCATCCCCCAAATTACATCATCCATTGTTCCAACTCAACATATTGTTAACAAAGGGAGCGCATTTCTAAATGCACTACAAATACACCCCCTTGTAAATAATCAAGATTTGGATGCAAACACTATCTTAGGGAAATCCATACCCCAAAATCCATTACACCCATATGTCCCCCTCACCTTTCATGATCCTAATGACCCATCATCATAAATTCACACAACACCTCAAACCTCTCTCCCTATGACCTCGCAAGGAGGAGACTTATTTGGACTAGGGGAAATCTTGGACCCTTCATCTTCATCATTTCCCCAAGGAAGTATGCCACTCATTTTTCCACCACTTCCACCCTTGCCACCAACATCAACATCAACTCTCAGTTTGGGGTTACCTCTATTGCCACCACTCAATCAAGGCAACCCTTCGATCATCAATCAAAGAATCATACTGAATCCTCCCATCTTGCCATCGATATCACAACAATAGATGGAAACCATCCCAATAACACAAGAAACCACCGCATCATGAACCATTCCCCAAATATCTCAAAACATGGTCTCTCAAGGACCAAGCATATCAATTGCACTATCCACTGCACAAATCCCAATCATCAATACAATGGTGCCTCTTATCATGGAAACAAAAACCATACCGAATCCTCCACCACCTCCACCACCAAACACAAATATGTCAAACCAATATAGCATCACATTGCAAGCTTCTCAACAAGCTTCCTATCAAAAGGCACTTCAACAAATCCAAAATTGACAAGTTGCACAAGTAGTTGCTCAGCAGGCTCAAACACAATTAGCTACACAACAAGCACAACAAGTAGTGCAAGATGCTCAAGTAGCTCAGGCCACATGTTGATGGGTGTTTTTCACACTTTCTCAACACAGGCAATACACGAATGCACTACCTCTCTTGAAAGGAAATTTCCTACGGCAAGTTGTTGAAAATCTCCCCAAGGTCTCTCAGGTGTTAGGTCATGTCTTGCATGGAACTCCTCAGTTGATTTTGATATGATTTTGTTGGGAATCACAGGGAGGACTTACGTAGCTGGATGCGAGATGGATCTTCAAATACGAAGTTTCTGAGATGGAGGTCAAATTTCACTTTGCTGTAGGTTCGGACAACGGTCCAAAACTTTGATGTTTCTTCAATTTTGGCTTTAAAATGTGCAATGAACCTTGGTATAGGTTATTTCTAAAAAAGGGGAAAAGAGTGGGGAAGATGGAAGATTCCTGGACCTACAACTAACTGTGAATAGTAATCATGGAGTTCCTGCAATGGACAACTTCCTAGAAACAATATTCCACTTAACCAGAAATCTCACAGTCTCATGGAATTTGTGCTATCTTCTAAGGTCTGCAAATATTTCACCTTCCATTCACCATTTGCATGCATGAACAAAGATGAAAGTGAGGAGCAGCTTTGAATTTAAGCCCAGACTAAATTCACACAACTATCTACCATCAGCAAACAACAAAAAGTATGGACTAAGAAGGCATCTACACAGCAGGAATTTTCACAACTATAGAACAACATTTCTAAAATCTATCAAAGTAAGAATACAGCTAACTAGAACAGCAATACAAATCTAAGTAAAGCATGTAATAATGAAAGTTGAATCAAGTAACATGTGAAAAACTCAGAAAATGCACCAAGTCAATGTATTTTCATTATAAATTTCTGTAGCATGTCTTTACAACAACTCAACTCCCTTTGTAAATGAGAGGAGAGCCCTCTTTATAGTGCCCAAAAATTTAAATGAATGGCCAAGATTCATTACAAAATAGGGTTTCAGCAACCCCCAATATATTACAATTTAAAATTACATTTTGTCTTCTCCCTATTTCATCATCTAGTGCCAATCACTATAGCAATTTCATCTTTTGCTGATTGTTGTTTGTTGTAGCTATTCCTTGGGGAGCTCTTCACTACCAAGAGGGTTATCCTCTTGCTTCTTTGTAGCTGTATACTCTATGAATTTTAGGATGACCGGTTGGAGCTTGTCTACCTCAATAATCTCGTACCGCAGCATTTAGTAGCTCCATTCTTGGGCATTATCTTCTAGCTTTTTCTAGTCATCATCGTACTTTGTGCCCTAATCCCTGAACAACTCTGATTGATTGAAGGCACGGGTAGCAAAACTCATGAATTCCATCGTTATTTCACTAGACATCCCATCCTCCATCTTCTTCTGGAAGTAAGGTTTTACCTTTTCCGTATCCATCTGTACTGTGGGAATGTCGTACTCCGTCATCAACTTAAGATAATGAGCGCATTCCACTCTGATTTCCTTGATCCATTCAATGTCCGGATCCACTTTACTCATTATTTGCTCCAACCTTTCCTTCCTGTTGTCAAAGTCCCACCGCCACACATCCATCAGCCAGTGATCATTCTTGTTGAATGCAAGATCCTTTTCCCATGTGGCTTTTGGAAACTTAAGGATAGCCTCAATCTTTGGAAAGGTGGAGTCGTATGTTGAGGGAAGTCGGTGCAGAGCTTCCTCGTGCTTTCCAAAGATAGCAACAAATCCAAGAACTTGTTGGCTGTGTGAACAACCCAGCTAATACCCATGTTCCCGATGTACATGACCTGCTGAAACCAACTTTTTGTAGTCTTTTCCAAGTTCTTTCTTCTCTCCATCTTATCAATTTTTTCTTTGGACAACAATTGGGGTGGGGTCATGGATGTGGTAGGCAGGTCATCTATCGAAGACCATTGCTGGATATAATCCATCAAAGCAGCTACTTGTGCCTTAAGCTCATCTTTCGAGACTTTGTCCTGCTTTATTAGATGCACCACTGTAGCTGCTAACTCTTCAAGGTGTCCTACTTTTTATTCCCTGGTAGTAGTTCCCAAATCAAGGGTGGAGATGTTGTAGGTTATTCTCTCCTGTCCTACCATAGGCATTGCTATTTGCACAACTTGAGACCCAGAGGCATCCATCGTTATCTTGGATTTGATCTTAGGCTTCTTCTCTTTTCTAGTTGTAATTTATGCTCGGGCTAAGATAGCTTCCAGCCTCGCTCTTGGGTCCTTCAACATGGGGGTGTTCTTTTCAAGTTTTCTTTCTAGCCATTCAGGCATAGCGGCCTTCTCTTTAGGTGATTCATGATCACCTTCGCCCTTTCCAACAAAGACCTCTATTTTCTTATCTCCTGGGGCCTTTTCTTCTACTTTGGCAGTATCTCCTTCTTCTTCATTGGAGTCCTGGATGAACACAAGGTGCTTAATAGGAGGCTTGGTAGATAATTGCTACCTAGGAATTTCTTTCTTTTCCATTTCCTTCCCCTCCTTTCCTTCAGTTTACCCAACCTCGTGTGTGTGCTCCTTGGGCTGCTCAATTTTGAGGCTCTTGATAGCTTGAGCCTCACCCTCAAGTTTATCTTCCTGTTGCTATCTCTCTTCTTCAAGGGGTGATCTTTCTACCTCTTCTTCAATACCCTTTGGCTGTCAGGCCATTTCTTCCTCAAGATCATTGTCAAAGGCCTGAACAATGACCCTACCAACGGTATCCTCCTCCTCATCTCCACTTTCTGAGGATCTTGTTCCTCCTCATAAGCCACCCTGTCGATTGTGCGGTGTTCATACTCGAGGTGCTCATGGTATTCATCGACCTCCTCTTCAAATGGCTTCGAGGCCTCTTGTTTTCACCTCTCCCACTCCTCGAAGATTAACATGGTGGCCTCCATAGCCGATGGCCCCATGGGAGGTTGCAAAGGTTTAGCAGTAGCGAGGACTTGTGCAAGGGCCACTTGAAGAGTGGGATCCATAAGGATCTGGGAGAGCTCAGAGGGGAGATTCTACATATGTCTTGAGAGGGCCTCAGGCATGGTGGGAGCGGGTATTGGTGCCAGTATTGCAACTGATGGGAGTGATGTAGTGGGTGACATGGCAGCGGAGGAAGGAGGAGTAGTCACGGTGGAGGGAGAGTCAATTACTATTATAGGCTCAGCTGAGGGTGAAGGGGAAATATGGAAAGAGATGTCCACCACCGGCGGGGATGTAGTGACCATAGCCAAGGAGGCAGATGATGGGGCAGTCGAAGCAGGGAGAGCCTGTTGTCACCTATAAATTGAACCCTTTGCACAGAGATTGAAACTGAGCTTTCTAGAGACACATGGGATCATTTCAAGGCTGTGGGTCACCTGAAGTTGAAATGAACCTCTGGAGAAGGCCAGCTTCCTTTGGGTATCACCTAAACTAATGATCTTGTAAAGGGAAAAGGGAGAAATAGTACATGAAAATGAAACTAAACTATGGTGATACACCGTATTGATATGAAATCATGAAATGAAACAAGAAGAAAATACACTGGGAAACTTAATTGCTACTATTTCACATACTCAAAAAAACTTCTTTTAGACTTATGCATCATTCTTAACAGGTTTGATCTACATACACATCTTAGGAAGGAAAGATAAATTTCACAGCTCTAAGGTATGAGTGTAGACTTATAAAACACAGCTAAAGACTTGCATAATCAAAAAAAGATATAGAAATGAGAGTAGTACAAACATGAATACTAGCTTCCAAGGTAAACTCTGTGTTGCATTCCAGATTCTAGTTGAGTTACAAAACATACATTTAGTCGAGAAAGGATTGATAAAAATCACTAACTCTTTTTTAGTGTATATTTCCAACTATCTACAAAAAAGGCAAAAATGCCTTATATATCAAACTATGTCGGCCCCTTAGGGCTTACAAAATATCAGTCCTCGGAGAAGATTTTTCCTTAGATCTTTGATTGAATTTAATGTTGCACCCTGCGTGTCCATGTCAGTGAAGAGTCATTCCTTGGAGAAGCCTTCTTCAGATATTTTGCAGCTACCGCATTCACTTCCTGGCATCGTGTCCTGTTTGAACCTCTTCGGCTGAATGCTTTGAATGCCTTGAGATCAAAACAGATACACATTGATTTCATTCTGTTGACATTCTTCATCCTGGTCAGACTACCACAACTCGCTTTCAGATCTCCCTAATTGGTCGAGTATACTCCACGCGGACTCTCTGGGCAGTCAAAAACTCATTCAATCAGAATCGCATCTCAGTGACACTGGAAGTGTCTCACCGATGCGATTATGCCCCTCTGAAGCCATCAACATAGCATGTGACAGTTGATAAGAGTTCTTATCAAGTCCAAAAGTTATGTCAATATCACTGAAGCCATCGACAAGACACAATTATGTCGTTGAGACATCATGACGAAATCCCTATTCCTTAGCGAAGGCATCTATTTTGGGGAGACCCTCTGCATTTGGTGAGACCTCCTGGTGATGTTGGATCTTTCTCCCCGAGCTAGTTCCCTTTCCACAAGACTTCAGTTAGTCGCCAGGACCTTTTGGCGAATGCCTCAACTCCCCGAGCTCCCTATCCTTTCGGTGAGACCCTGGAAAATCGGGAAGACGTCATAGCGAGCCTCAGATGTCATCTCGATCTCTCCTTTGTTGATGAGACCACATCATGTCAGTAAGATATCACTTCAATAGTTGGGCGCTACATTGATGTCATTCATGTCGGGAAGACCTTCTACTAGTCGGTGAGACCTTTGCCGATGACTCCTCCTTTATCGCTAAGACCTCCCCATGTCAGCAGGACCTCAGGGCGAAGCCTTCAACTGTTAGCGAGCTTAGCTTACTTTCAGTGAGACCTTACCGAGTTAGCAAAACATCCTGTCGAGGCCTCTCTTCTTCATCGATGTTGTCTCCTTTCTGAGTATCGGCAAGACATTATTGATGTTACCCTGAGACATTTCATTCCACTAATCTCTAGATCTCCTTTGGTGTGACTCCCATCGGTCGGGAAGGATTCATGGTGAGGGGAAAACACTACACCGAGCCCCCCTTTTTGTTTCAGCAAGACACCTACGGTCGGGGAGACATCTCCCCAAAAACATGACCATTCACCGAGGCTCTTATCTTGTCACCAAAACTTTGGCTTTTCGGCCAGACCCTTTGTCGAGCACACTAGTCTCCCCGAACTCTCATCTTTCAGCCAGACTACCTGTCTGTCACCGAGACTCATGCCGAACTCCTCCATTCTACCCGAGCTCTCCTCTTTTATGTCAGTGAGACATCACTAAGTTGGGGAGACCTCCTATCGAATTCATAAGATTATGCCGAAGCCACCCACTTCGGTGAGACTTTGGACAGTCGCCAGGACCCCATGGTGAAAGCCCCAACTCCTAGTGAAATTGGATGTTTCCTTCATGGGACCCCCACTTGTTTACTTCAGTCATCAAGACCCCCTGGTCGGGGAGACATCCTTTGGTCGGCAAGAGGTTGTGCTGAAGGAACCTTGATTTGGTGAGGCCTCATTTCATTTCACTTTAGCAAGAGACAAAGGTTTTACCAAGACATTATGGTGAAACTACTTCCTTTGGCCAAGATCACCTTCATTCGCCGAGACATGGCCATGTCAGCAAGACCTTAACCCGACGGCTGGAAACTACACCGATGTCAAATGTCGAGGAGACCTCCTTTCTTCGGCGAGACCTTGTGGCAAAGGGACCAACCTTTACCGAGAGCCCATCCTTCTTGTCAAGGAGACACCTGCCGAGCTCATTTCGTTGTCACCAAAACATTCCCGGGTCGCTGAGACCTCTTAGCGAGCTCAAAGACTTACCCCGAAGTGTCCATCTATCGCCAAGAGTTATACCAAAGACATCAACACCATCGGCGAGACATTCCATTCTCGCTAAGACTTCTCTCCGAGACTCTTTGTTACCCTGAACGAATGTAATCGGTGTGACTTTGTCACGTCGGTAAGACTTCTTACCGACAATATTTCTTCCAGCGAGAGTTTCCCCGATGACTTGACACCATCTACTATTAGCGAGACTTTAACTCTTCACTGGGACTTCTCACCGACCTCTATAGGTTTCCTGAAGCCCGTGGTCACCATGAGTCTACTCGATTTACGATTGAATGGCCTATCAGCCAAAGAATTCCACGCGACAAGAGGTCATACTGAACCTTTCTTGTCACAGCGATAGGCTCTATAGTGAAAGCATTCAGAAAGAAAGAAACCAGGTCATAGTGACCTATTCAAAACATAATGTATCAAAGCTGCTAGTCGGTCAGACAGTGAAGATGTCATACCGAATTGGTTCTAATGGAGGCTTCGGCCTATGATTATTGAGGCATATTTCCAACAGAGTAGGCTTCCCAACTGAGTTCCCTATGAAATGTCATCAGATGCATGAACTAACCCTCAATGGAAATATCCCATTTGGCCCTTATGAACACCTGCAACATAGAGCCTAAGGGTGAAAATTACGTAACATTTCTGGCGACCTTTGCTGGATGTTTTCCTGCTAAACATGAAGACCAGTAGTCTAGGCTTATCCATTGGGCATGGAGTCATTAGGAGGCTTAGAAAACAAATAAAAATATCAATTTTGCACATGGCCACAACTCGCTTGAGATCCATAGGACACAACAGATGCCAAAAGAAAAACAAAATAGGGGAAAATGAAAAATAAAAATACCGTGCCATCACAGCACCTAGTAAATAGAAAATAATTAACCTGAAGCGCAAAAGCACTTATTGAAAACATAAGCCTAAACTAATATGTACAAAAGAGGAAATCCATCAGACTTGAAAACAAGGCTTAAGGTGTATCCCATTGACTGGGTTAGGGAGCACTTCCCCTTCTGTTGTAGCCAACTAATAAGCATTGTGCTCCTTACAGTCTCTAATAACAAATGGGCCTATCCATATGTTGTCAAACTGGGTATGATGGACTAGCCTGCTTTTCATAACATCCCATTTGAGCACGAGGTCTCCCACGTTAAAATTTTTTGTTGTAGCCCTTCTGTCAAATGTTTTCTTTTTTTGGAGTTGATGATACTCCAAATCCTTCATTGTTTTGTCCCTTAATTCTTCAAGTTCCATGAGCTCTACATCTCTCACGGACATTGGGTCCTATTCCTCAAACATCTCCAACTGATGTATAATGTCAAGGGCTGGAAACTCTACAGATAGAGGCAATCTTGCCTCTTTGCCATAAACCAACATGTATGGTGAATTACCAATAGACCTCTTAGGAGTCACTCTATCTGCCCACAGTGCATACTTTAATTTGATGTGCCAGGTTCTTTGATTGTCCTCCATCGTTCTCTTGATAATCTTGATGAGATTCTTATTTGTGCTTTCAGCTAAGCCGTTACCCTGAGGGTAATAATTTGAGGATGTATTCAGATGAATACCCTGTTTAATAGCCCAATCAGTTAGTTTTAATCCCACAAATGCAAGAGCGTTATCAGATATGATAGAATCAGGAATGCCAAATTTGGTGACTATATCTTCATAGAAGCTCAAAACTGAAGACTCTTTTGCTTCTTTCAAAGCTATTGCTTCTTTCCATCATGTGAAATAGTCTGTAGCAGTCCGCACCCACTTATGACCAGCACTGGATGGTGGGTTAATTGGCCCAATGAAATCAATGCCCCATCTCATGAAGGGCTGCTCTACTTGAATTGGATGTAGAGGCATAGCAGGCATCTTTTCCTTTCCTGGGAACAAAGCACATTAAATACACTTTCTTGACCAGGAATATGCATCTTTGAACAAGCTGGGCCAGTAGTAACCAGCTCTCATGATTTTCCAGGTAGTAGTTCTCGGGGCAAAGTGACCTCCCACAACTCCATCATGAAACTCATGAAGTACCTTCTCAATTTGATAACTATGAATGCATCTTAATAGGACACCATTCAGATCCTTTTTGAAAAGAACATTATTTACTAGCACATACAGTATGGAATGCAGTCTGAAGTATCTTCTTTTAGCTCTGTTTAATCGTAATGGGAATTCACGAGTTTGTAGAAATTGGGTCATATCTTGAACCCAATTAGTTATCCCCATAGGCACATCATCTCAAGCATTGTGAAACTCATTTGTATTGGAAAAAATAGCATCCTTTTCCAATTCAGTTTAACTGCTTGACCCTGTAGCAAGCTGTTCACAAAGACCTTTACCTCTAACCAGCTTGGTAATCTTAATATCCACATCATACTCCATGACCTTGGTGATCCATCCTGCTCTTTTTTCATTCAGATCTTTATTCAATGAAAATTCCTTCACACTTGAGTGTACAACCAGGATATGAATCTTATTGTTTGACACTAGAGGCTTCATTTGGAGGATTCAAACTAATTGGATTTGATAAGGCTGACTGTAACAAATTGATTTGACTAGGGATTGCTAAAGAATCCCACATCAAAATTGAAACATTAATTTTTTTCATACTTTCAACAATGTTGAAAGGTGCAAATATATTTACCTTTGATTGCATCTTTACAATAGCATGGTCAGGTTGCACTTGACTTACAGATGAAGCATGTAAAGGCTGCTCCCTACTAGTGTCATAACCTTGCTGCAGAGTTCGTGGCACTTGTTGATTTGATGGACCAACAACTCCCTTATTCTTATTCGTTGCTTATTCAATCTTGAAAGCCCTCTTCTTGGCTCTAGTATTAGCAGCAACATATGTGTCATCCTGGTTCACTCCACAAAATTCTTCTCTCTGCCAATTTAGGAGAGTTGAATCATCTCCAGGTTGATCCTGCTGTTGTGGATACCCCTCCTTAGGCAAATCTTGCACACCTACAACATTTTGCACCATAAGAGCTTGATTGATAATGCCATTAGAGCATGTAGCTTGATTATGTGGCTGATTACATGGACAACGCCATTCATAATCAACAGCCAGATTGTTTTGAACAGGAACAAGCTCTTTAACAACACTAATTGGAGCTGGATTGTAGGCCTGAAAAGGCCTTGTGTTCACATTCTTTCCTAGGCCCTGGTAATTTCCCTGGTACTATTGTCTATTCCCCTGAAATTGATGTTGTTGACCTTGAAAAGGCTGACTCGAGGTCTGATTTTGCTGCTAATAAGGCCTAGAATAGGACTGTTGTTTTTCCAGTTCACCAACTTGTTACCAAAATTCTGTAAAAGACTTTTGATCTCTTGTAACTCCTGTGATGAGCCTGAAGCAACACTTTCTTGTTTATCAACGGTTGGAACAGCAGCTGGCAGCGTTGGTACAACTGGTAAAGGTGCAAAAGGCGGTATTTGCAAAGGAATGTTTGCATGAATTTCTGGAAATATAGGCATTGGAGGCCTAGGAGCTAGTTTGCCAGCTTGTATTAAGTTGTTTTCAGCTCTGATAGCTATTTTGAAAGCACCTGGAAAAGAAACTCCTCCCATTGACTATATCATGACAGCTATATCGCTGTTAAGAGCCCTCAAAAAGTACAAAAATGCATACTCTAGAGGTGGCCTCACCGTTTCAAGGATTCTATCCCAAGTTCTTTGAAATCTGAAGTTGAAGTCATTCATCTACTCTTGTGGAGCCCTCTTAATTGTAGTCAATTGTTCCAATAGAGACAAGTTGTCAGACCTATCTTGAAATTGTTTATGCAACTTGTCTCCAAATTCATCCCATGTTGCAATTGAACTAACTAGTAGGCTCCTATACCATTGCACAACTCTTCCTTTTAGTGAAGCAGCTAGTAATCTCACTGCAACATCTTCTTGGGTTATGTGATGGACTCTACATAATGAAGCCACATCTCGCATGTGTTCAATTGGGGTAGTTTGATCTTCCCTAGTGAAAATTGGCAGACTCTTCAAGGCTGCCATTGGAATGTCATTGTGCTGTGCCAAATTTAAGGGGCTTCCTCCATTAAAAGCAACAAAGGGTTGATTCCTTGGAGTGGCCATTGGAGGTGGCTAAGGTGGATTTACTGGTGCAGCAAAATGAGATCCCACAAATGGAGGGGTAGACTGAGTTATTCTAGAATAGATAACTATCGTTCCTCGCTTTTCTGTTGCTCTACCTTGTCTTCTTGGTGGTGACAACTGCGAATATTCGAAAGGACCTGAGCTACTTCTTGTCCGAACTCTTCTCATAAACTATAGAAGGTGTTAATTTCTAGAATTGTTCTTTTTATGGAGTCACCAAGTATGCCAAATGACTTCTATAAAGTCTGGAATTTGCTGGTTGCATACTAAACCAGTAGTTCAATTTAATTTGTGTCCCACCAGGCATGCCAGAAACTGTTGTCACCTAGAAATTGCACCCTTTGCATAGAGATTGAAACTGAGCTTTCTAGAGACACATGGGATCATTTCAAGGCTGTGGGTCACCTGAAGTTGAAACGAACCTCCAGAGAAGGCCGGCTTCCTTTGGGTATCACCTAAATTAATGATCTTGTAAAGGGAAAAGGGAGAAGGAGTACATTAAAATGAAACTAAACTATGGTGATACACCTATTGATATGAAATAATGAAATTAAACAAGAAGAAAATACACTGGGAAACTTAATTGCTACTATTTCACATACTCAGAACAACTTCTTTTAGAATTATGCATCATTCTTAATAGGTTTGATCTACATACACATCTTAGGAAGGAAAGATAAATTTCACAGCTCTAAGGTATGAGTGTAGACTTATAAAACATAGCTAAACACTTGCATAATACAAAAAAGATACAGAAATGAGAGTAGTACAAACATGAATACTAGCTTCCAAGGTAAAATCTGTGTTGCATTCCAAATTCCAGTTGAGTTACAAAACATACATTTAGTCGAGAAAGGATTGATAAAAATCACTAACTCTTTTTTAGTGTATATTTCCAACTATCTACAAAAAATGCAAAAATGCCTTATATATCAAACTATGTCGGCCCCTTAGGGCTTACAAAATATCAGTCCTCAAAGTAGATTTTTCCTTAGATCTTTGATTGAATTTAATGCTGCACCCTACGTGTCCATGTCGGTGAAGAGTCATTCCCCAGAGAAGCCTTCTTCATATATTTCGCAGCTATCGCATTCACTTCCTAGCATCGTGTTTTGTTTGAACCTCTTCGGCTGAATGCTTTGAATGCCCTGGGCTCATAACAGATACGCGTTGATTTCATTCTGTTGACATTCTTCATCCTGGTCGGACTACCACGACTTGCTTTCAGATCTCCCTGATTGGTCGAGTATACTCCAAGCGGATTCTCTGGGCGGTCAAAAACTTCTTCAATTAGAATCACATCTCGGTGAGACACTGGAAGTGTCTCACCGATGCGATTATGCCCCTCTAAAGCCATCGACATAGCATTCGACAGTCGATAAGAGTTCTTATCGAGTCCAAAAGTCATGTCAATATTACTAAAGCCATCGACAAGGCACAATTATGTCGCTAAGACATCATGACGAAATCCCTATTCCTTAGCAAAGGCATATGTTTCGGGGAGACCCTTTGCATTCGGCGAGACCTCCTAGTGATGTTGGATCTTTCTCCCTGAGCTATTTCTCCTTTAGCAAGACTTCAATTAGTCACCAAGACCTTTTGGCAAATGCCTCAACTCCCCGAGCTCCCTATCCTTTTGGTGAGACCGTGGAAAATTGGGAAGACTTCATAGCGAGGCACAGATGTCATATCGATCTCTCCTATGTTGCTGAGACCACATCATGTCGGTAAGATATCACTTCGATAGTCGGGTGCTACATCAATGTCATTCATGTCGGGGAGACCTTCTGCTAGTCGGTGAGACCTTTGCCGATGACTCCTCCTTTATCGCCAAGACCTCCCCATGTCGGCAGGACCTCAGGGCAAAGCCTTCAACTGTTGCTGAGCTCAGCTTGCTTTTGGTGAGACCTTACCGAGTCAACAAAACATCCTATCGAGGCCTCTCTTCTTCACCAATGCCACCTCCTTTCTAAGTATCAACAAGACATTATTGATGTTACCCCAAGACATTTCATTCCACTGAGCTCCAGATCTCCTTTGGTGTGACTCCCATTGGTCGGGAAGACTTCATGGTGAGGGGAAAACACTACATCGAGCCCCCCTTTTTTTTTAGCAAGACACCTGCGGTCGGGGAGACATCTCCCCGAAAACATGACCATTCACCGAGGCTCTTATCGTGTCACTGAAACTTTGGCTTTTCGGCCAGACCCTTTGTCGAGCACACTAGTCTCCCCAAACTCTCATCTTTCGGCCAGACTACCTGTCTGTCGCCGGGACTCACGCCGAACTCCTCCATTCTGCCCGAGCTCTCCTCCTTTATGTCAGCGAGACATCACCGAGTCAGGTAGACCTCCTATCGAATTCATAAGATTATGCTGAAGCCACCCACTTTGGTGAGACTTTGGACAGTCGCCAGGACCCCATGGTGAAAGCCCCAACTCCTAGCGAGACCGGATGTTTCCTTGGTGGGACCCCCACTTGTTTACTTCAGTCATCAAGACCCCCTGGTCGGGGAGACATCCTTTGGTCAGCAAGAGGTTGTGCTGAAGGCACCTTGATTTGGCGAGGCCTCATTTCATTTCACTTCGGCAAGAGACAAAGGTTTTGCCAAGACATTATGGCAAAACTACTTCCTTTGGCTGAGATCACCTTCATTTGCCGAGACATGGCCATGTCAGTAAGACCTTAACTCGATGGCTGGAAACTACACCGATGTCAAATGTCGGGGAGACCTCCTTTCTTCGGTGAGACCTTGTGGCGAAGGGACCAACCTTTACCAAGAGCCCATCCTTCTTGTCGGGGAGACACCTGCCGAGCTCATTTCGTTGTCGCCAAAACATTCCTGGGTTGCCGAGACCTCTTAGCGAGCTCAAATACTTACCATGAAGTGTCCATCTATCACCAAGAGTTATACCGAAGACATCAACACCATCGGCGAGACATTCCATTCTCACTAAGACTTCTCTCTGAGACTCTTAGTTACCTCGAACGAATGTAGTCGGTGTGACTTTCTCACGTCAGTAAGACTTCTTACCCCTAGTATTTCTTCCAGCGAGAGTTTCCTTGATGACTTGACACCATCTGCTGTTGACAAGATTTTAACTCTTCGCTGGGAATTCTCATTGACCTCTATAGGTTATCCTGAAGCCCGTGGTCACCATGAGTCTCCCCGATTTACGATTGAATTGCCTATCGGCCAAAGAATTCCATGCGACAAGAGGTCATATCAAACCTTTCTTGTCACAGTGAAAGGCTCTATAGTGAAAGTGTTCAGCAAGATAGAAACTAGGTCACAGCAACTTGTTCAAAATAGAATGTATCAAAGTTGCTAGTCGGCCAGACAGTGAAGATGTCATACCGGCTTGGTTCTAATGGATGCTTCGGCCTATGATTATTGAGGCATATTTCCAACAGAGCAGGCTTCCCAACTGAGCTCCCTATGAAATGTCATCAGATGCATGAACTAACCCTCAATGGAAATATCCCATTTGGCCCTTATGAACACCTGCAACATAGAGCCTGAAGGTGAAAATTAGGTAACAGAGCAAAAAGAGGTTTTACTTGATCTGCACCTTTTGCTTCCTCCTCTTGGATTAAGGGTTGCTCCATCGTGCCCCCTATTTGCTTAAGTCTTTTGGAGGCTAAGCCCCCCAAATCCTTCCTTGTGTACACTTTGGGATACAGAGACTGCTCTGTTTCTGTCTCTTTCCTCTTCTTGGATCTGGTAACCAGAGTAGACTTGGAGGTCCCACCCATTGAAGTGGTGCCAGCAGTGTCCTCCGTAGCACTTGGTTCACTTTTGAGTCCCTCATATGTCAGGACCACCCCTTGCTATTTTAATCGAGCCACTCGTCCATCAACCCACTCCTTGGTGCGCGCCAAGATTGGCCTAGTGATAATATCGAGGTCATCGACCTCTTGCTCATCCCAGTCTATTGTTGGTATCGGCAAGTTGGTGACTGCGGGGTACCTGGGGTCCATTATGGTGTTTTCATCCTCTTTGACTTGATCTGGTATGAGAAATGGCTACACCTTTCTTATAAAATGCACAGTCATCTGCATATAGTGCCTTGCACATACTTCTTTATCATCCTAACAATCCCCCCAAAAGTCCTCAATGTGGTGCAGATGAGCGAACCCCAGTCCCAATGCCTTCCTTACATGCCCATATGGGTCCATTCGCAAGCGAGCAGTGTGCAGGTGAAAATGATAATCTTTCAATTCTTTCTCAGAGTTACTAGCACACTGGGAAGTTTGTAATTTATACATGCCCTGACCAAGGGTCATGGGATAAGAAATTCCTGCTATGTGTTTGCTGCTAAAGACTGCCTGTATGTGTTGGAGCTGCCGAGAAAGCTCCAATAGGATGATCTGGTCATTAGGGTATTGAGGCAGCTTGTTTGGTCTTTCGGTGAAGCCCTGGGCACAAATGTATGTGAACTTTGGATATTGGATGAAGAGGAAGGCGTACTACCTCAAGAATGCTCGAGCACTATGGGAAACCCTTGTCTCAAAATCCCCAACAATCATTCTAATGATATGGCCAATGAAGGTGTCATTTACCCTGCAATATTCCTTCTTAAATTTTTGGTACTAGAGCTGGGGGTACTTGTCATAGGCCTTCAATCTTCGACCCTGCTCCCCATCAGGTGCCACAAACAACCCATTGTATTGTCTCTAGTTTACCAAGGAGTAGACAAGATATGAAGTCATGTAGAACATGAAACTCTTCTTGACATTGACGAACTGCTCATGGAAGCAGTTGCTTATTATACCTCCCCAGTAGAACGAGGTCTTTGTGGTGACATCCTCATTTCCACGAAGGATCTGTTCGATGAAGTATGCCATCCATTCCTGAAAGAAGGCAGTTGTAGGGAGGCCCATAACCTTGCTTAGCATTGTGACCAAGTCGTGGTAATCTTCATGGAAGTCATTGCGTAAGAGTTCATGAGGAACCTTCATAGTGCTGCCCCATTTTTCTTTAAGCCAATGCTGATTTATTAACCTTTTGCAGCCTGTTGGGTTGTCATTCCATGCTGCTTGGCATTCCTCTATGGTAGGTGTTTCCATTTCTTGAAAAGTGGGAATATGGAAGGTCTTTGTGATTCCCTCAGCTAACATGTCGATGAGAATATTACCATCTCTATCAATTATGGTCCTTGTGTCCAATTGATAGGCCTACCGACAAGCCATGACCAATTTAGGGGCCACGAGGGATGGAGGAAAGCCCACAGCCTTTGTAATTCCACTTTGTCTGATCAGCCTCGCATTCTTGGTCATCGGATTGACCCTGAACCTTTGTGTAAACTCGTCAATATTGACATGGCCAATATTGGTATCGGTGATTTCTTTCCAGTCTGTGGCAACCTTTGAGTGCAGAGGTTCACCCTGGAACTGGTATTTCGTTTGGTCCTTGTCCTCTATTCCTCGAGGAGTCTTGCCCTACCTCTTTCCTTTGTCATTTTCCACAACTGCCCCCGAAGGTCCTGCACTTGATTCCATATATTCTACAAGCAAAGGCGCAGTCAGTGCAATTGATCACGAAAACCTTCATGTTAATTAAAATCCCATGGATGAAGTCAAATTTAAATAATTTATCATTCATAAAATGATACTTATATTTCCTGATGTTATTAGTCTTTTAATTGGGGCTTTCAGACAATCCGGCTTTAGAGGCCCGGACTTTCCTAGCAAGAATGTTGTTTGAAAGGGAAAACGGGGTGGAGCAATCTAAGAGATCTTTCCCGACCAAATTTCGATGGCTCACAAGGCTCATAATGAAGAGGGCTGAAATTAGGCATGTGGGTCAAGATCATATTTGAAAATTGAGGTCATTTGGATTGATTTAGGAGCATCCAGAGGTAAGAGGTCAGAAAGCCGTCCAGAGTTAGCCGTTAAGAACGGCCGAGCAGAAATGGAGTTCCGGGGACGGAACTCCGGGGTCTGGGACCCGACGATTCCAAAGGTGGCTGGTCATTTTGCAGTTTTAATCGTTTGGGCCTAAAGAGTCGGGAATCTGCCATTCATCTGCCGTTCGGGACAGTTATCGTCGAACGGAAATCCAGAAGGGGCAGCCTGGAGGACCGGTCCTGACACTTTGGTTGGACGTTGGGTTTTCATGCTGAGTTTCACGGTGATTGGGAAGGTAGAGCCCGAAGTTCGGAAGGGCGAGCAAGACTTTCCCTTTTTGAGCGGCAGAGATGGGACAGACTCTCGGATGACGAAGCCGAGCGCGGTCGAGGACGCTGAAATACGAAGTTTGGAACCATTTCGGCAAAACGGGGGCCGAGACCTGGGAGGCAGGAAGATGTTGTGCATTCGCCGTTCGCAATGGCGAAGCCCACACGGAAGCCTAGGGACGGAAGTCCACAGAGTGGGACCCGGGGAGCTGGAGGGCTGTCAGTAAATCTCAACTGTAGACGGTGATTTGTTGGGCGGGCCC
The DNA here is from genome assembly GCA_007258455.2 of Sequoia sempervirens. NCBI lineage: Eukaryota > Viridiplantae > Streptophyta > Pinopsida > Cupressales > Cupressaceae > Sequoia > Sequoia sempervirens. The sequence goes on along the minus strand of VDFB02358134.1, from coordinate 181,419,914 downwards.
CGAGGATCAGGCGGACGGGACCCTTTCGCTGTTTGAGAATGGCGGGAGCACGGCAGACTCCCAAACATGGAAGTCCGGAGGCGTGGGCTCAGGAGACAGGAATGCAACCCGACTTCACCGTTTAAGATTTGAGTTTGTGCGCCAGACGGCGAACCAACAGCGGAAACCCGATGGTCCGAGCCTGGGAGACGGATCAACCATTTTGAAAATTGTGGTTTTCATATAAGTCCAGGTGGCAAAAGAAGACTCCAAGCCCGTGAGGGGAAAATGCCCTTGCAAAGAATAGTCGCATGCGGATGAAGCTCTGGGTTGATCACGAGGGTGTTAAAGAGGTTTTCTCGAGTTTTGAGGACGTGGGTTTTGTGCGTCGTGTCATGATTTATCCTTTTAATGCATTTTAGATCTGGGTTGCTTATTACTTTAGGTTTAAAATCATGAAAAAAATTCTTGGGGGAGGGAAAATGGTAAACCTACCTCAGACACTCGATGCGGAAAAGTGTGAAATCCACTCACAATCGGCAAGTGACAGCAAGAGGCGCGAGGGCGACGATTGACGAAGGTGGTGGACTTCTCTGGCAAGTTCTCTGACCACTCTCTACAACATTGACAAGTGAGAATGATAGGTTGGAAACTTATATTTATACCCCCAGCCACCATTAACGGCCGCATTAAATGCAAGTACGACAAGAAATTGGGTTGGTGGATTCAAATCCATGGACGACTACGGGAGGTTCGGGGCCCAGATGCTGGAAAGATGCGAGGCAACGACTGTCTTGGATAATTCAGCTCAGAAATCACCAGCGGCAAAGTGGAGGTCGGGGTCCGGAGGGCGGAGTTCCGCCAGAGGTCCACCGTCGGGAACGACGAAGCCCCCATGGAATTCCGGAGGTTCGGGCCCTACAGGTTCGAAGGCAGCCAAAACTCTTTACAATTTTACTGGACGAAGAAACAAGATCTGAGACCCGGGGCCTAGGAAGGCAGAAGTCATTTGTCGTTTGGGACGGTGGACACGAAGGGGAAACCCGGCGGGGTGGGCCCAACTGGCCCTGAGGCTGCTAACAGGGGCAAACTACCAAGGAGACCCCGCAAGACCCCAAAACTTGACAAAATTAAAAGGGAGAAGTACGGTCAACTTATGATGAGACTTCGAAGGTATGCTGACCACCTAGGACACCAAAATGGGGCACGCAAAATGAGGTGGATTCAAAAATGACCCGGCAAGGCGAAAGAAAAAGAGGGTCCCTGTTCCGAATGGGGTGTGTGTGCTAAGGGTACAACACCACACAACAGGCACAACAAGCACAACAAGTAGTGCAAGCCGTGCAGGCTGTAGAAGCTGCACAAGCCACACAAATTGCACAGGCCCAAGCTCAGGCACAAGCACAAGCTCGAGCCCAATACCAAGCTCAACAAGCACATGCACAAGCACAAGCATAGTACCTTGCACAACAACAAGCATCCCAACATGTGCTAAAGCAATACCAAGAGTAGCAAGAAGTGGCCCAACTAGCAGCCCAACAACAGGCATTGTTGGAACAACAACAACAACAATCTCAACAACAGGCATTATTAACACAACAACAACAAGACCAACAAGAAGTGTTGTTGATACAACAGTAAGTGCAAGCATACTTGGCACAACAAAACATGCAAGCACCATCCACCAACACAACAACCAATCTGCCCATCCCACTGACAATTGAACCACTGCAAAACACCTTCACTCCACCCCCTAATCCACAAGATGACGTAACAACACAAATCAAGTTGCTCTCGCAACAAGTACTTGATCTTCAGTCAGGGAAAACCACAAAGACACCCAAAAACTTGTGTCCCTATCCATTTGATAGGAGTATTGCAATGAAACCATTCCCAAAGGGATTTGAGATCCCCAAATTTGATAAATACCGAGGGATGAGAAACCCTGAAGATCACATCAGGGAATTCCAAGTACATTGCATGGAAGTCACATATGACGATACCTATCTGATGCGGCTATTCCCAAGAAGTTTGGCTGGCCACGCCATGGAGTGGTTCTCTCGCCTTCCTCCTGGCATCAAAAATTTCCAAGAGATAGTAGACGCATTCAATATCGGTATGGATGTTAGTCTAGAGGAACTATCAACTCTTAAACAAGGTAAAAATGAATCATTTGCTTCCTTCCTACAATGATGGTAATCCAAGGCCAATAGGAGCAAATGGGTCATGCCAGAAGAACAACAAGTTTGCACCATCATCTCCAATCTAGAGGGAACCTTGGTATTTCATCTCAAAGTGCAAGGAATCACCACATACGACCAATTAATCTCCAAGGTGCTTAAGATTGAGTGTGCCCTTATTACACAAGGAGGGACACCCACATATCTTGAACAACAAAACAATAGCCCATCCACTAGCTATAATGACAAACCTCACACATGGGCAAAAAACAAAAAACATTACCAATGATGGTGTTGTCAACGCCAAAGTTGTCATCAGTGCTCCTCAACAAAACACACCAACATCCCAACAACAACCCCAAAAAAATAATCAGAACAATCATCAAGCTAACATTGTGACTCAATAGCTAAATAATCAAATAGTCAACAATGTGCACGATCAAAGGGGGCCACCCCAACGAAACAAAAGCTCCCCCAAGAAAAAGTACATAGCCCTTGGGGAATCAGCTAAATCCATCATGAAGAGGCTAGTGGAGGAAAAACTCATCACAATCCCCACCTATGAAAATTATCAAGAGCCCTTGGTGAAACCGTCGTGGTTCAATGAAAATCACCTTTGTGATTTCCACAAAATCAAGAGACACAGCTTCCAGTTGTATGAGGTTGAAAAACTTAATTGAAGACCTCATTGATGATAAAATCATAAATGTGGAACAACCAACGGGAAATCAAAATCTCAAAATCTACATGAATCTGATGCCCAATCATAACAACAAAGGGAAAAATAACAATGATAAGGGAAAGCATTCATTCAAAAGTGTGAATCATGTATACAACCATGTCTTCGCATCCCTAGATGAGTATTGCACTATTATCACCATCAAAGGAGCCCAAGCTGATTGTGGAGTCACCACAAGAGGCAAAAAAATTACCATCGCAGGGTCATCTCAGCCTCCTAGAGCACCCACTTCCAACTCAAGATCCATTCCTAGTGGCTATAATGTCCTTGATCAATTGAAAAGAACCCCAACTCATATCTCCATCATAGAGTTACTGAAGATATCATCAACCCACAAAAAGATCCTTGAATAAGCATTGGCTTCATCCACCATCTCTGTGTATCTTGATGTTGAACAATTCCAAGCTATGGTCAGAAACATCATTACCCAAAATCTTCTTACATTCTCCAATCAAGACTTTCCCACCCAACCATCTCACAATCGTGCACTCCATCTAGAAGTCCTAGTGCATAAGAACAAAGTCAAGAGAGTTTGGTGGATGGAGGTGCAGGTTTAAACATCTATTCCCTCAAGCTCATAAAGAATCTGGGAATCTCAGAGGATTCCATTGAAAAAGGAAAAGGAATCACAATCAAGGATTATGACAATCAAGAAAGAGTGTCCCAGGGCACTATCCAACTCCCTATTCAAGTAGGGCTGGTAATTATGGAAACCACCTATCAAGTCCTTGACCTTGATTTTCCTTACAACA
>VDFB02358134.1:181356444-181416164 GCA_007258455.2 Sequoia sempervirens | reverse complement strand
TTTATCAAGGTCTTAGCTAGGTTATGCAGATTTTTCATCATGGAGCTCAATTGAATCAATCATCAAGTGGATCAACCTTCATCAAATCATCAAAATCTTGCATAGGAGTTAGGAAAGGGCCAATTTTCATCAAATTGTAACCAATTCCCCCATGGGATTGAGAGTTTGCATCTTAAAATAGGATTTCATTGCTTTCTTGGTTCATTTTTTTCATTTTCTTTCCTATTTGAGCTTTGCAAAGGAATTTCATGGGGAATCTTGATTCTCACTTTCATTTATCCTAACAGTATGTTTGGAACAACGTGTTTTGTCACCGGGTCTAGGATTGGGGTTCTACAGGAAATAATAAAAACTTTCTTTCTTGATCAAACATTCAATCCACTCTTCCATAACTTTACCTAGGGTTTGACAACTTATCATCTTTCTCATTGCTTCTTTCACAATCATAGCTAGGGGATCCATAGAGGAATCAACATGAGAAATTGGTTAAGGGGGGAAATCAAAGACATACCTTAAACATTCAGTTAGAGATTGAACCTGTGTCTTCAGTTCATCTTTTCTTTCCTTATCTTTCTTTAATCATTCAATCATTCTTGTTGCAAATACTTGAAAGATTTGAACATCCCCATCTCTGGTATGAGGCCCAATATCAATCCTATTAACCTAAAAATCACTCACAGACATGTGGGTGATCTCCTTTTACACTGAAGGATGTGTAATTTCCAAATGGAGGTTTCTTGTATCAATATCATCCACTAACTATGTAGTGGTCTTTAATTTCTTAGGCTTTGGAGTTGAGGTTCTATGCAGTAACTGACCTACCATGTCCTGTTTAGGTATACTAAGTGGCACAACCTTCCTTTTTCTAGACAAGGTATCTTTTAAACAAGTAGGTGTAACATGCACATTAGTTGCCTTAGAGCTTGAAGACTCAAATAATGTTCTATGTGTAGGAGTGTTTGTTGGTGTTTTTTCTAATGTGAGTGGAGTAGTCCTTGACTTCTATGATACATTTACCTCCTTGACTAGTGACTCTTCCTGAGAAGGAGAAGAGCTAATTTCAAATTTTTCTAAACCCCCTTCTTCTTCTCCACCTTATTTTTCCTTTTCCAGATTAGGTATGTCAAGAATATCTTCTCCACATGTCTATTGAAACATATTTTTTTCAAACAGATTATCATTGCCATCTCCTTAGGTCCCTGAAAGTAATTATTGCATGGTGGTGCTAGTTGTTCTCACATTTGGCGAAGGTTGGGTGGTACTCTTGGAAGGTTGAGCATTTTGTGACCTGGTTAGAGGATGAGACTAGTTTTTCCTCTTCATGATCATCCACTCTTGTATCCTATCCAAAACATTAGCGATCCTCACTTCAAGAGTTTCCTTTTCCTTATTGCTCTAATCCATGGCAGGAATAGAGTGGTTCTCTATCAACCTAGTATAAATTGGGTCTACTATATCAGACTCATCTTCTACAAGGTCTTGCAAATCCCAGTTTAGACCATAGATAATGATTTTTTCTATAGAAAATATCATCCAACTTCTTTTTCTGACTTCATATTCATCAAAATAATCAGCCCAGTAGTCCTCTAGACTGGGCTGGTGAAAGAAGTAAGGACTTAATTTCAAATTGTTCTTAACAAAATCTTTAAGATAAAAAGGAAAGTGTTCATCATATGAGTGCAAATTATATTTCGATAACTCCCTTTCAATATTTAAAGCATTAGACATGTATTGACATGTGTAGGGACCAAAACCAACAAGAAAATGAATGGCCACTCTTCTCCTTTCTTGACATATCCTATTTATGTTTGCTAATTGTCTGCACACTTCAATCATAACCCATTTTTCTTCAAGGTACCTTGGGAGTTTTATAGGAAAATTGGTGAAACCTCCAACTCTTATGTAGGAAAAAATCTAGAACTGGATGAAGTGACTACCATAAAAATTCACAAATTGTATAGCTTCAAGTGATAGCTGCATTCCAATATGTCCTTGCAATTCTCTGACCATCCCCATAGTGAAAGTATCTATTATCCTTCTAAAATGAAGGAAACTTTTATGAAGCTACAACTTATCAAGGTATTCATAAGTGGGTGCCTTTTTAGGAGGGAGATCACTTGGTCTCAATCTAGGCTAGGGTCTTGTACTAGAAATGTCATAAATTAAATACAAGGACATATAAAAGAATTTGTTCAGAGTAAAGAAATTCATTAGATAATGCATACGATCATTGATATTTTTCTCCCAGTCAAGAAATTATTGCCTTGTGAGTATAATCTAGATGAAGAAGTACATCCATTCCTCAAACTCGTGTACATCCTCATTTCCCCTCACTTTATGTAATAGTACCACAATATCAACTACTTCTTCTACAAAATGATTTCTATGTAGCTTCTGGGGAAATTGAGACATACCTTGCTTGGGATTTTCCAACCAATTCTTCACCATTTCATTTTTGTAGAGTCTCTTTTTAATAGAAAACTCAATCTAGGAATTCGTCATGGTCAAGGTCGAGTTATTATCTTTTTTTGGGATCTTCAAACATGATGCAAAGGTGGTTTTTTGAATTTTTACCAGCAATCGGTTATCCTATGTCCTAATTTCTCATGTCTATGAATTATAATGTCTAATGCATTCTAGGATAAGTTTAGGAAATTGTAATACTATAAGGATGGCAAAAACTTCAACTAATTCATTGTTAATCACCTGTTTAGTGATGGGTGGTGGGTTTAGGCTATTGAATTTATCTTTTAGTTCACTTAAATTCATAGGCCCTAAATGGATATCCCCAATCTCGAGTCTATCATAAGTTATCCCAGATACATAATCATAACCCATGCACTTGAGCTTAGCCATCACTATAAATTTAGGGCTCAAACAAGAGTATGTTCAAGAAAATCGCAATGCGAAAAAAATTAACCTAGAGAGACAAACTTTGAAGAGGATGGATATTGTAAATACCTCTAATGGTGAGTTCCATAGCTAAAAAATTGCGTCGATATGTCTCGTCAGTTCCTTTCTCAAAAAATCCACAACACAATGAGGAATTATTTTCTTTCACCTAAAAATTTCTTTTAAAATCCATGGAAAGCGTGTGAGTAGATGAGCATTAAATATCACTTCATTGTTGTATGGGCACGTGTCAACTTTCACTTCACTATTTTATTGCAACCGCTTATCAAAAAATTGAAAAGGAGTGGCTAGGGATGGAAAAGTGGAGAGCTCGACAAACTTCAGAAAATCCCACCAAAGTTCACCTTTCACTACAAAACACTGCCTGGTCAAAGGAACATTGATTTAAACAACTCGCTCAAGGCGAGGAAATGGGAAGTTAGACTAACTTTGCAAAACACCACCAGCACAAAATTAACTTGTGAAAAGACAAAGACCAAGGCAGGAAGTACTAAGGCTAGGTGGTAAAGTGAGAAGTTAGACGAACTAATGAAAACACTGCCTAAGTTTGCAGATTTGTGCAAAACACGCTTGACATAGGACTTAGCCAATTTTTGATAGGGTGAAAGACCTTTTTCAAGACATAGCAAAAATTTGAGGTAACATCTTTTACTTTAAATTTGATAGTCTTTTACATGTTGAAATATGAATATTTAACAATGAAACTAATATGTCCATAATAAGCATCAAATAAAATTTATGTCACCATGTATGTAGTAAATAAAATAGTTCCAAAGAAAAATAAATTAACTTTTAAGTAAATAAAATAGATCCAAATTCATATCTCTCATCATGTTTTAGATAGATGTATTTAAGATATCTACACTAATTTTTATATACATAATCAGTTTGAAATTATTTTATTTAATAAAATTTCACTTAAGAATTATTTAATAACTGAAAGGTTATTTTGTTTTAATTAATGAAGAGTTATTTTATAGTTCTTTTTCAAATATCTATCAATTATTTTTTATTACTACTGAGAGGCATTCTACAATAATAGTAAGGGGTGGAGTGTTCTAATGTGAGTGTGTTAACAAAAGCTCTTACCTTTTACTTTAAATTTGATAGCCTTTTACATGTCAAAATATGAATATTTAATAATAAAACTAATATGTCCAAAATAAACATCAAATAAAATTTATGTCACCATGTATGTAGTAAATAAAATATTTCCAAAGGAAAATAAAAAAACTTTTAAGTAAATAAAATAGCTCCAAATTAATATATGTCATCATCTTTTTAGATAGATGTATTTAAGATATCTACACTAATTTCTATATACATAATCAATTTGAAATAACTTTATTTAATAAAATTTCATTTAAGAATTATTTAATAATTTAATTATGTCGAGAGGCATAGCTCTACAATGGAAGCAAGGTGGTGTATAGGTTCTCAAAAAATCCATAAAAGAAAAATAGAAAACAAAAAACTCCAACACAACAAAAAAACCATAATATTTTTAACTATGCTCTTGTAACACTATTGTTTTCAACTTTAAAGTTGTTTTAGTCTATTAGCTATGGATGCACATTTAAATAAAATTATGATTATAATTATTTCACACATCCATTTCTCTTATAGAAAAATTTGTATCTCAAATATCCCTTGATGTAATGTCCCCAATTCTGAGCTAAGTAATGACTTTCATTTTTTAGCATCATTTGAAACCCTTGGTCATTGGAGAAGTTTTCCAAGGTAGTCAATTTGATCCTGAGAGTGATTTTGGCCAAGAGATTTATATTTTGATGAGTTGGTTTTGGAGAATAAAAAGAGAATTATCCTTAATGGAAAATAAAATATAATGTTGATTATATTTTATTCTTATTTTATGTTCCACTTGCAAAGTCAAAACAATCTAATAAGAAATAAAGGGGGGGAGTTTGAAACAAATAAAATATTATTCTCTTCTTTAAGTGGCCGCCTCTTTCAAAAAGAATCAAATATGATCTTATTTGCTTCAAAATCAAGTTCTCTCTCTTAAGTCGGTTTAGTGCCTTAATGTAGAAGGCATCTAATATTTGATATTTTAAAGATCAAATCTGACCCTCCCTTATGGTGGTTTAAGGCATTGAATGTTTTGATAAGTTCAAATCAGATCCTCCCTATGGTGGTTTAGACTAGGGGCGGTTTAGAGCCTTATTTAAGAAGGCATTGATTGCTTTGAGAGGCATGAAGAATTGATTTGGCTTTTGCAATCGAGCTTGTCTCTTGGCTGGAAATTATTTTTAGTCTAATCAAGGAGATGATCCCTTGATTACTCAGGTGGAGATGACCCCATCCCTATTCTGAGAGGTGGACATATTCAATGTTCATCATTGGTGCATATTTTGTGGCCAAGGGGCCAAATTTGGAGATATCGATTTAAGAAGTTGGCACAAATTTTGTGAAGACTTTATAGTTCTTTGGGAGGATGAATTTGGAATTTGTAAAGGAAGATTTTGAGAAGCATATTATAGACCATGTGGAGGCCGATTTTAGTTTTGATTGTTCATAAAGATTTGAGTTTGCTCATGGCTGGAATGTACTTGTGCATGGTGCGATTTTGTTCTAGAAGCCAATAAAAAACTCAGCTAGGCTCTTGGAGTGAGTGCTAGGCATCTAGGAAGCTAATCGAAGCTTTGGGATATTAGTAGATGGCACCTTCTTGAAGAATCGAGCTTTTACTTGGTGGTTGTCAATCATTTCCAAGTTTCTCTATATGCCAAAAATTTTCTCTTAGGAGTTTTGAGTCTTACTCTTCATTCTAATAGGATATTATATAAACATATTTCAATCATTTTTCATTGTGACTAATCGCTGTCACATATAGCAAGACTTCAATGTAATCATTGACATATCATTGTAAAGAGTTTCTATTTCTCACTAGGTCTAATCATTGTCTCATGATAGCCATCTGTCTTTATAGTCTCATTTCAATCGATGTATGAAGAAGGCACATCATTGCATATAAGAAGGATCTGATATTGGTGACAATAATAATTGTAATCTCATTGCAAATATCATAAGGAGAAGTTGATATTTGGCAGCAAACTGTTTGTCATTTTTCCTAGTTGTTGTACCTACATATTGGATTCTTATTAAGTGTTTGATAAATTGCCTAGTTGCTGAAAATGTCATTTTCAGTCATATCCACGCATAGAAAAATACAAAATATATTGCATATCATTTCTATTCATTGGATAGTTGTTTAGCATCATTTCAAAGGCATTTAAATTCCATGAGAATACATCAAAACCAATACAAAGCAAACTGAAACTCAATACCAACAAGACCAAGGTTGTAAGAAAAGTGTGTCAAAATTCCTCGAGGAATGTAATGCCCCGCCTTGGTTACCATTATAACAAAGTGTAAAGAGTAAAGTTAACTGAATAATTTTTTTTTTAAAGATAATTAATTACACAATTGCAATAAAGTTTCCAAGATGGTGTTACGTTAACAAATAAACTCAACACATTAACATAACATAAGTACAAATTTAATTTCATGTAAGATCCAGTTTACAAAACTTAATAAAATCAAATATCCAAGTGACCATTTTACATAAGGTGAGATTTCAAGGAATCTCTATACATCAAAGGTGTTACAATCAGTGCGCTCTTATACAAGAGATATATTGACAAAACAGATAGTGTTCATTTAACATCTGACACAAATATCCATGAACAAGCTCTGCATCATCAATCACGAACAAAGAAGTAACTGGAACCTACTGCAAGCATAGGATCATCTGCATGAAAATATAAGGAAGATAGAGCACGGTTTCCTCCCGACCACGTGGAACCCAAAGGTCCACTCCCTCCATGCTAGGAGATAATGACAGGTCCACAAGCAAAGAAGACAGAACATAACGTTTACATGGTTTACAAATTCACATCACGACATAACGATTATAAATCATAACAGATACAATCCCAGTAACAAATCACATCAAATATAAATCTGAACACAAGGAACTCCATCATGGTATAGACTAAGAGTGTCATCACATTGTCAGGATAGGTTACCCTGGTGAATCTTCCTAGACTACTAGCCCTCTCCAAGAGTTACCCTGGTAGCCTCTACCGATTCCCGGCCCCTATACAGACTAATGTGGAGTTGTTTCATCTTTCAAGAGGACAAGATGGCGACTTGCCATTCTAGGCCTTCTCAGCCTTTTCTCAACCTAAACGAGTGTTAAGAAAGTAGGTGAGGCAAACATTATCTGATTTAGTATTTACAACTACCCAACCCCTAATACATTAGTTAGGTTTTCACTGAATTATCACACCTACGATAGGTTACCCAGACAATCACTTCCGGATTTTGGCTCCTACCGCAAGCCACTCTTTCTATAACATGACTCAACATGAACGTCTAGGGGTAGCTATCAAATGTAAAGTTCGAATCCACAAAAGTTTACATTTCCAACTAGAATTACACCTTAGTTCTCAAAGTTTCATAACTTCAACAAATAAACATACAAAGCTATACCCCCAAATAAATAAACATCACAGTTGAGTAACATAATTTAGAGATTAATAAACTTGACAGTGTCATTTTCACTTTCCTAGTCTTTAAGGAAATGAAACATACATCACTAACGTTATGAAGGTATACACAACTAACTTTTATCACAAATCAATCTCCATGAAATAAAAATTCCAAATAAACGAACTATAGAGGTTAAGATAGACTAAAGCATATTGAGTTTATAATATGAATCTTACTTCACTAGTTTTAATGAAATATAAATAAACATTTTCAACATTATGTATAAACACACCCAACAATTACATTTATCCAATTTCTATAAATAAATATTTTACACAATAAATAATCTATGGATATTTTATATTCCTAATAATTTCAAGAATTGAATTCACTAACTTTATAACATAAAGACAATACAAATACTATATATTTAATAATCCAATAACCTTGAAAATAAATAAAATAAAACATAATAACATATAATTTAATTTTCTATCACCTCTTCTTTTCTCGTTCTAAGTCTCACACTTTACTCACACTTACGCTTAGTAAGGATCTTATCTAATAGTTAAACTTTTCTAATAGTTATCTACCAAGAAACTGCCCTGAACTATGCATGCAAAGAGAGAGTTGACAAAAGATAAAATGATAACTCCTGAATTTTTAACACAACTTGAGTACAAACAGGGACACCATGCATACAGCGCATGAGACAAATTGTAGGAGAGAGATTTTTAAGGATCTACCACTGAGAGAATAATAAACAAGTATTCCTAACGCATATTTATAAAGTTAGGTACAAAAAAGTGCAAATGAATCAACATTGGGTGCCTAATGAAATAAATGAATGTAACGGAAACTCCATAGTTTTGTTACAGAGACACGCACGCCTCATAACAGATAATATTCCATTTAGTTGTGAATGAACAGGAGATAACATTCTCCAACAGTGATCTAGAGAACACATTATTCTCAAATTTAAGCCAAGCCAAAAATCATGCCTTACCTAATGGAATACGCACTTGAATGTAAGGAGTTTAGCAAAAGTTTCTAAGAAAAAGGATATTATAATCAAAGTCCAAACAAGAAAGGATAATTTTGGCGTTTTAAGTGCAGCCCATCCATTTCTTTAAAAGACAGAAGTTTATACATTGTTGGAACCGCACACTTACACAGGCTTGGGCATAGATAGTAAGAAAAGAAGAATCAAATAAAATACTCTCTCCCAAACAAAGAGATCGACCTTTATTCTAGAATATCCAGTTATCAAGGAGGTTGTGCAATAAATTCCTTTGACAAAATTTTCAAAAAGACTCTACAAAAGAATAACGATCTATAGGTTCCTACAATGCAACCTAAGGTTAAATAGACTTCCAAATGCGAGGTGCATGTTTAGGACATTCTAAATTGATAATCGTAAAAATCTAACACTGGTTACCAGATCCATGAAAAGACTCGCGATAACAAAAGATTAGTTATTAACAACGATTTGGAATAAAACATAGAATCTTCCATCGAATATAAAGAATCGACATGATGGACAAAGTATGGAGACTATGCGCTTGAAAATAATGATCATTAAATCTTTGATCAAAGGTTATACAGAGAACATCTAAGCAGGTGGCTACACACAATCACATAGAGGGAGATCTATGGTAAAAGATCAAAAGTTCAATCACCTATCAAGAAAATCAACATCAAGATCCAATAATCTGAACCAAACACTTAAAAAGTACGGCATGCAAATTCTAAACTGGAGCAGCGCCTATTTATATTTATTCATCCATTCTATTTAGTAATGATTTTATCAAACGCCATAGATACCCAAGAGAAAACTACAGTTATCAAGGAAAAGACATATCTATGTTTACATTATAGAATTGCTTCAGATCCATTCAAAGAATGAACAGGAACAAAAACTAAACTAACTTCCAACAAATCCTCAGAATAACTTTCATAATAATTGAACAGCCAAGGCGTATTGAATAAAGATATCAGAATTTCTAAGCAATTTCACACAGGTAGCAAGCCAACAACCAATTTAACGAGGCATGTGAATAATTGAGAAAGAATTATGAATGGTTGGTCTTGACTTCCATAATAAAAAGCTCAAATTTCATAGAAAAATCAAACAGAAAAATACCTGGTGAACTGTTAGCTATCCAGTAACAAAATTTCCTAACTTCTCTTTTAAAATTCCCAAATAGCCACTAGAATTCGATTGAAGAAATCCAAATGCCACCTATTCAGATCTTACCTAAAATGATAGCAGATTGTGCGCAGATTGTATTGTTGAAAAGGCTTAAGATAGCTTTCAAGGGATGCGATTAGCACGTGTAAATCAATGCTTGCAGGATATGCACGAAAAAGGATTAAGAAACTTTCAAGCAAATGCAAACGGTGGGTATATATAGATGGCCTTTCATGAAATGCGATGATTGCAGAATATGCACAAAATGGATTTCGCAAGGAAGCTCTCAAAATCTTTGAATTAATGAAGCATTCTGGAATGCATCCTAACATTGTAAGCTTTTCTTGTGCTCCAGGCGCATGCAGTCACGCAGGTTAAGAGGATGAGGGCTGCGCATACCTCACACATCAATAGCCCTTATTAAATTACATATACAGTAGATGAGCAAGTGCACGCAGTTGATCTTCATGCCCGTGCTGGCTATCTTGGAAATACCCTAAACCTTCTTACTATCATGCATGAGAATACCATCGATTTTATCAATAAGCAGTTTAACTTTTTACATCCCAAACCCAGTAAGTAGATGCGGATAGCAATACTATCCATCGTAAAAGGCAATTCTCATTGTGAGAAGAGTGAAAAGAGGAACAAATACCCCCAAAAATCCTCTTGTAAATTACGCATGTATCCCTAATATGCTCGACTAGTTCAACATACCATTAACTCTAGATCCCCACTTTAATTATCTTTTAGTCAAAAATTTATTACTTGAAGAAAACTTCTTCTCATATATATCTGTTTCCACAAAATCCTCTTGCCTCATTAAAACAACAACTTATGTTTAATTAGATTCTTTTGAAATAATCCACTTTCACCATTTAAATAAATAAATTATTTAATTCAAATTAATAAATTTAATCACAACACAAGCTTAAGTATTTAAAAATACGTTAACAAACAATTGCTAAACTAAAATATTTATTCACAACACAAAACAATACAAACGAACAAGACAAAATACACTAGACAACTACACGGGGTAACATAAAGATACTCGTTCGAAAAAGAACGATGGTTCGCAAGGACCTGTCAATACCTCCAACAACTTAATTATATTAATTTAGGGTACAATCAGACCTGTCAAGTAGGTGGAGCCGTTACCCGGTACCTGTGTCTGCAGGAAACATCAAAGTTAAAACATACATATATATATACTCATGTTAGAAAACACACCGTGAATAAGAATTGCAGCGTAGCTGGGTACTCACGAATGTGTAATGCCACACTGTCTTATTCACTGACACAAACAAGCAAGATCAATCATATACAATCATACAACATGATAAACATAAGCAATAGTCATAAACAAATAAGCCATAACATGAATGAATCTATCTCAGTATCATCAAACTAACATAACCAAATAACCAAGATGTTAATATATCATCAGCAAAATCCAACCAACATAGTATCTAGAATCACCTCTGAAAAGAAACAACATAGTATCAAAGTAAACTAAGCATCTATCAAGCAGAATCAAACTAAAAACAACTAAGACAAGATGTCACAGCGGGAGGGTGACTACAAGGAAAAAGTCAAAAGTTTATGATCATATTGGACAAGGGTTCTTATAGTGGTATTAGAGCCATAATCCTACCAACCTATTGGGTAATGATTGCATTTGATTGGTGTGAAATTAGTTGGCACAAGTCGGTTTGGATTTGATTTTCTTTTTGGAAAACAAAAAAGGTCATCATGGAAAAGTTGTTTGGCAATAAACATGCATGGAAAGAGATTGAGCAAACACAACGCAAGACCATACGAAAATTGCAGCATTTAGATGATTTGCTTCCAAGGTTGGGACTCTCTAAAGGATCATCCTCACTTTCTACTAGCAAAATTGCAACACCACAAGACAAAGAAGTGGTTGTGATTAGCATATTTGAGGATTATAACATTCTTCCTCAACGTGTTAAGGAGAATTTTTCTTTCAAGGACTACATGGACATGCACCCGAATCTTTCCCACAAGATTGAGCATGCAAGGAAGGAATATCACACTATAGCTTATGAATTGTTTATGAATTGAATGGGTAGAGAATCTTCACATATGGTTGATACAACTCTTCATGAGAATGATTGGGTGTCTTCAAGTTCCAATGAGGTATGAAAACAATTATATGATGAATTTGATGGAAATGTTGATTTGAATCAAGAAGGAATTAGGACAACCTTGGGTAAATATTTGTCTACATCATCCTTGCAAGAGGTTACACAAGAGGCTCCTACATTAGTGGCTAGCATAGATCATTGTAGACACATAAAAAATTCCTCTTAATCATTTTTATCCATTGCATATTTTAATTGATTATCTACATAATCATATCTCCATAAAACCATTAGAATATTATAAGCATTTATAAGCATTTATTCATAACCATAATCCATTTACATAATCATTTAGTTATTTATCCATTATTTATCCATTTGCATATTTCATTATCCCATTTCATAAATATTTATTGTTTCATTAATCATCAACATAGTCATAAATCATTTAACCATTTCATAAATCATTAATTCATCCATTTGCATAAATTATTTCACTTTGACCATTTGCATGATTATTCATTTGCATTAATCATTAAAATGCATTCATATATTTCATTAAATAATTTAAAAATCATAAATCAACTTCCATGAAATTAGCTCAAAATTGTACATTAAACTCATAAATCATTTCCATGGAATTAGCTCAAAATTGCACATTTTGAGCTTCCAAACATGAATCATGGCATAAATCACTCCACTCATTTCTAATTTCTCATTTTCACATTATGCATTCATCTATAAAAACCTCCTCCTCAATTTTTGGGATACACATTTTTTCGATTTCAAAACTCCAATCTCATTCTGATCACATCCAATTCTACACAGCTTCTTGTACTTTTGCTGCAAAAAAATCTAAGAGCAAAGACAAGATATTGTGCAAAGGATAACAATGAAGTTTGATTTCTTTTGAATGCTCATGTTTTTAGTTTTCATAGTTTAGTTTTTTTTTACATGTGTGTTCATTTAGAAATGCTCCATTAATGTTATGTTGAAAAGTTGATTTGGATTTACAGTTTCAATTAGTTTTTCAATTTTCAGCATGCACATTATGGTGAACCTGAAGCGAATGCTTGGCTAGATATTTTCACATTTTGCATGCACACTGATCTGCAAAAAAAATGAAAGGAAAATCTGATATGATCTACATTTTGCATCAATTTCTTTGCATTTGATATGATCTATATTTTGCATAGCATCAATTTTTTCACATCTACAACATATTGATTTCTTCACATCTGAAGATGATATACGTTTTGCAGGATCAACAACTCCAGATCTGATATGATATACATTGTCTCATTTTGTAGTTAAAAGGGTAAAGATGATATCAATTTCTTTGCATCGATTTACATTGTGAAAGCATTCCAAAATGCAATAAAAACTTTAATTCAAACAAAAAAATCATGGCATAATTGAAAAATGTATCACTTGCATGATTCAATTTTCAGCGATTTATGAACTTGTAGCACAAATCTTTGATTTGAATCTTTGAAAAATGAATAACACCCCCACAACATTCTACTCTACATTTTTTTTTGTTGCTTTTATTGCATCCCTCCCAATTCAGAAGAACTTGTGGTGTTCAGATTCACTCGGAGTGCATTTGTTCATTTTGACATTGCTTAAATCTTATCAAAAATGTGTTTTGGCTTTTGCAATATTGAGGGTACTAAATGTACTACTCTTAAATGATGGTCTAGCTTCATAATCTTGGCACTATTTGACTTCATGATATTCATTGATGTTTGGATTTAATTTTCTAAGTTAAATTTAAATTTAGATCAACTTTGATAGATTTAATTTTAGATTGGATTAGATTTAATTTTAAATCAGATTTGATTTAGTTTTGGTTAATTTTGCTAGATTAAATTTAGATTTTGGAATATAGATTTTTTATTTTTCTAATTTCAATTAGAGTTAGATTTCTTAATCTCATTTAGATTTAAATTTTTAAGTTAGATTTAACTTTTAACTTTTAATTTAACTTTTTAGATTTTAATTCAGATTTTAACTTTTAATTTTAATTTAGCTTTTAGTCTTTAAATTAGATTTAGCTTTTAATTTAGTTTTTAATTAGATTTAACTTTCTTTTAAATTTAGTTTTTTAGCCTTTAAGTTAGATATAATTTCTAATTTAGATTTAACTTTTTTAAAAATTAGATTTTATTTCTAATTTAAACTTTAATTTAGAATGTAGATTTAATTTAGATTTAATTTTAATTTTTAGTTTAGATTTTAATTTTTAAATTTTAATTTTAATTTAGATTTACTTTTAATTTAGAATAATTTTAATTAATATTAGTTTTTAATTCTAGATTAATTTTTAATTTAGATTAAATTTTAATTTTAGATTGATTCTAGACTATTATTATTTTATTTAGATTAACTTAGATTAGTTTTGAGTTTAGATTAGTTTTCAATTTTAGATTAGTCTTTAATTTTAGATTAATTTTTTTTGTAATTTAGATTAATGTATTTTTTTCTTTCATAGCTTAATTTTTGATTATGTGGTTAATCATTGATTTTCTCTTTGCAGGTTCACATGTCAGAGATTGGAAAAGTGAAACATAAACACACGTTTGTCGAAGACTGAAAATCAAAAACTTTTAATGACATTTGGTGCAGGACGTTCGTCAAAGACTTGATTTTGAAACTGATTATCTTTTTAGATTAGATAACATTTCAATTGGTGCTTAAAAAGAACCTATCTACCATGTTTGGTACGCTTGCACATTCTATGTTACCCAATCCAATGTGTACGTATCCTCTCTCCTTGTGCACTTGTGCAATCCTAGGTGATGAGAAATACACATTGGTCTCTTTTTTTAGGAGAGACTTCCCTAGGGATTCCATCACCTCAAGGTTTGACCTTGAGCATGTTTTTCGGTAGGCTATATCAAAGGGGGGAGAACGAAATTTTTACCCCAAGGAGTGGCTAGTGTCATTCAAAGCCAAGCCACGAGACCCTCGGTCCACCGAGACTTGCTGGTGATGAGAGTGGAACTGGGCCTCCTAATTCTCAGGCTATTATAGATGGGCTCTCTATTCACAGATTCCCTTACTAGACACCTCTTGTTTTAGAAGCCAAAATCCTTCTATTTGTTGGCTTAGGAGGTTGAACTTCTAAAGCCATCCCACATACTCGTGGTTCTTAGTAGATATGAAGAGTTTGTCATGGGATATTCATGAGAACTCAAAGCTTGGTTGACCTGGAGAAGTGAGTGTCGTGGAGGGGATCCAGTGTGGCCAAGCTTCTAAGTCATCTCCTAAGAATAAGCACGATTGGTTAATCCAAGTGGGAATCCAATGAATATAGTCCTTGCCAACCCTAGGATTGTACATGATTGTTTCTATCTTGAAAAAAAACATTACGTTTATTGTGTCTTGTATGTGTGTTCAAAAAAAAATCTCAAACAAACATCATCACCTATCATAACCTTTGGGTCTCATGGTTCATCCACAATAATAACCATCCCTAAACCATCCATAACCTTCCCAAAATTTCACTAATCATCCTACAACATCCTCTAAACATCCCAAAACTTTCCTAAAATGGTCCTAATCCTTAACAATCCTAGTCATAATCCCAAGGTCATACTTTGAGGAAATACAACCTTTTAGTTTGGAATCATACACCACTCCATCTACTATTCCTCCATCACCATCTAATAAAATGCCTATCTCAAAGCATACTAGTCCTACACTAACATCACCATCCAACTTCACAAGATATAACTCATCAACCAAAGAATCCTTTGACAATTTTCTCCAAAGGCTACTAGCATGGAATACATCATCCCCATCCTCCAAGACCCTTGTTGATGAAAATTTTAAAGAGTTATGTGCAAAGAAATATAAGTCCACAAACATAAATAATATTGTGCAATCCTACTATGTCATGTATCTATCTTCATCCCCCATAAGTCAAAATAAACGTCATGATTCTTTCACCCAAGTTAACAAATCTATCCAACCATCCTCTCCTATCATACCATCTACATAAAATGAGTCATGTCAATCTCTTAGTCTAAAGCATACTAGCATAGACTCTCTTGCACATCAAGATCAAAGTATTCTTTCCACTCCATCCAATGATATAAAAAATCTCCAACCCCCTCCAATCTTTGACCAAGATCCCATCTCTCAAGAGCCTCATGATGATCCCCTTATCTCTTTTTGTTTCATCCAAGATGATCCCCTTCCATCTCAAGAGAAAAGCATCCTTCCAAGTCCTCCTTCCACCTCATCTAATGAATCCATACCATCTCATGATTCCATTTCATCCCAAGAGCATGATTGATTTTCCATCATATCCAATGATGTCCTACCATCTGATGATCAAGATATGCTTTCCACAAAATCTCAAGATTCCCTTCCTCATCAAGATCAAGATATACCTCCATTCAAGGATACCCTTTCATTCCATGATGGTGTTCATCCTTCTCACGATCAAGATATGTATTTCATACCACTTCATGATGGTTCCATACCCAATGAAGAGCAAGCTACTCCATCTCCTACACCTCGTGATCCTTTTCCAAGTCAAGATCAAAGTGCCCCATCATCCCCATGTCAAGATCTTATCACACCTATTCAAGCTATCCATGAACCCCACACCTATAAAATGGGTTCCTCTATCTTTAGGGTATGTGCAGGATCATGATGGGCCAAAAAGTGGCAATATGATGGGTATTTGTAGCTAATGTTGCTGACGAATTTTTTTTACCCAAAATTGATGAAATGAAAAGGGTTTTTAAAGGAGATTCCTAGCTATCCACCATATAAATTATGTTTACTTTGAATTTAATAAATTATTATTATTCATTTCTATTTAATTACTAAAGTAAAGTGATTGATAGGCTGATTGAAAACATCTATAGCTTTCAAATGGTATCACATTTTGAATTAAACATGTCACATTCTATGCTTCATACTATAGGATTAAAAAAAATTGAATTTCATGAGGTTTTGCCCAAGTTAAGGTGGTTAGACATACAAGTTTTTATATTTTTAAAAGTTGTAATAAAAATTCATAATTAATTATTTACTTGGAAAAAAATTAAAATATGCATCACATCTGGATGTGAGTCCTCTACTTATATATAAAATCTTATAAAAAATATTATCATTTTATTGTAGTTAGGTGGTCGACATAAACCTATTTCTTATTTTTTCCTTGAAATTTAAGTACTAATTTGAAATTTCAAATTTTCACCAAATAGATTTTTTCTTTTAAAATAAACCTAGTAGTTTATAAACTACATTCAATTTTATACAGATTCTATTCTTACATATTTTGAAATAATATAGATAACTTATTCAAATTTTTACGTCAAGTTGCCTAACTCTAATTTTTCTAATTTTTTTCCCACTTATGGGCCTGTTTTTTCCATGATGATCCTACACATACCCTTTATCCACTTCAGCTTTACTTCCAACACCTATCCTCTCATCCATATCATAACTCCCCAAAATGGGCTTGCATCCTATTTCATAAATAATACATATCCCATTGGAAAACAAATGTGTCAAAGTATGAACTAAAAGGCAAAGGATTAGGGCCTTCATGAACAAGGTATCCTAGAACCCCTTTATATCCAACAAAATCCATATTATTATGGCCTTGGTTATACACCTCATGCTCAAGACATTGGTACCCATTGTAAGTCTAGATTTCATCAAAATAAACCTAAGTATTCTACTCCATCAAACCTTCCATCTATCCTAGGTCCTTATCCTAGTCCATCAAACCTTCCATCTATCCTAGGTCCTTATCCTAGTACATCAAACCTTTCATCTATCCTTGGTCCTTATCATCCAAACTCTAGTCCATCAACCCTTCCATCCATATTGGGGCCATGCATCCCTCCATCTCCTATCCATCAAGAACAACAAAGGCACACATCCTTGATGCCCTCTCAAAATTCTACCTACATTAAGCCATCCATAATACCTCCATATCATTCATCTCCATCCACCCATCCCATTTCTCTTGGAAGCAATTTCAGTGTCAAATTTCAAAAGCTTCCGTATCAAAATCCACATACATCAAAGGATCAACATGTCTCCTTGAAGAGACATGCGAAATAAAATAAAATCTGATCCAAAGTCAAAAGAGAAAAATTCAAAGGCCACAAAGGCCCACAAAGCAAAAAGAAAAATTTCAAAGACCACAAAGGTCCATAGAGCAAAAAGAAAAATCTCAAAGGCCACAAAGGCCCACAAAGCAAAAATCAAAGTCAAAAGCTATGTGGATTCCTAAAAGTCTCATAGAAGCAATAAAATCTAAATTGGCATCCAAATTTTCTAATCCAAAAGCTTTCTCCAATCATATATCTAAAAACCTGTCACCTTCAAACTCCATTTTTCATCCATCACTCCACCACCCTTAAAGGTGTGTGTCAATGTTAATCTTGCCATCCTTTTCGTATAACCATCAACAAGCATTCCAACCTCCTATCCATTATCCAATATACATCCCCCATTATCCTCCTCTAATCTAAACCTTTGCATAAGTCCTTAGCTTCTTCCATCATACCATTAATCTACCAATGTTTATGAGCCTAATCCTCATTGCCATGGTTTATTAGAGCACATATTCAAGGGATATTAGCCATGAAACTTGATTCTTGAGTCCTCCCTCCATCTTCCTCTCATGCATATATTATCTTCCATATTCATTTATCCCTATCCATATCCTATCTTCCATATTCCTCTTGCACTTTACACTTGGGGGAAATTTTTGTCCATCTTATCATTCATATTCATTATCCTCTTTATGTTCATCCTTTACCTTTCCACCTTTGATCTTGACAAGGTTAAAGATATTCTTGAATGTAATACATCTTATCATATACACTTTATCCATATCTTCCATACCATATCCTTCACTTTATCCATATTCCACCATTCTATCTAAATGAATCATTTCTTCCCTTCCTTGGTCTTGACGAGGAATAGGGGAAAAATACTTAGGCATTGTGTCCATATCTTATCTATTTGATCTTGATCATCCTATTCATTAGCCTTATTCTTTCAAGCTTTCATATCTCCTAGCTTATCAAAATACATGTCCCATTTCCTTCCTTTGTTCTTGATGAGATTAGGGGAAAAATTACAAACACATGCTTTGGATTCCCTTTCATATCCTTATGTGTTACCATTCCATCATAGTTCACATCTTTATCATTTATCCATGATTAAATTACATCCAATGTTGGCCATCATGTCCCTTTGCAACCTTGAATCTTATCATAAAAATCATATTTGAGCCTAGCTATAAAACATTATCCAATCCTCATATCTTTTTTCAATCAAACATCATCAATCATAAATCTTATCATACTTAGAGGAATTAGTGATCCTAAGTACTTATCATCATCATGCCTTATAGAATCAATCATGTTATTTTTTTAGATCAGACTTAATAGAAAGAAGAAAAGTGCAACACATGAACAATAAACACAAAGATTACCCTGGGAAAACCCTCCTACTCGAGGGAGAAAAACCCAGCAAAGAATATTCTCATATATATATATATATATATATATATATATATATATATATATATATATATATTAGAATAATAAGTGTAGAACACTTCTTACAAATTAGGCCCTTGAATTTGGCCATAACTTATACAAATTATATCTGTTGCTTCCTCTTGAGCAAATGATAATGCTTCTCCAAGGAATTGAATCTACTGTTAAAGTGGCGAACTGCTGATAAGGATGGTGTCGTTAATGCTAAGGTGCGAATTGAGTGAATGAGCTTGATGTGTAAATGACATAGCATCACCTCCCTTATATACAATGATAGGTGACCTCTTCACTAGGTTGGATCCCTTAGACAAATATAAAATATTATTTTACCATCAAGGCCAACCTACCTTGGAAATAATTATATTCAAAGTAAAATATCTCCAAAAGCTACCAAACACTAACACTCCCTCTTAGCTAGGGAGGTATTTTCTAGATATCCTTGTCATGGAATCTCTCAACATGATGCCCACAATGGCTACACTCATTTGTGGAAAACGCATCTTAGGTTCATCACAGAGTCTCTCAACATGATGTCATCATGGAGTCTCTCAACATGACGAAACACATCTCAATTTCAGAGAAGTACAAAGGTTCATCACGGAGTCTCTCAACGTGATGTCCTCATGGAGTCTCTGAACATGACATCCACCATGGCTACTCCTATGTGTGGAAAGAAACACATGTACAAGTGTTCATCATGGAGTCTCTCAACATGATATCATCATGGAGTCTCTCAACATGACATCCACCATGGCTACTCCCATGTGTGGAAAGAAACATAAGTACAAGGGTTCACACCTCATATTTCTCCATCTCAAAGAAATATACACTACAAGGGCTTACACCTCATATTTCTCCGTCTCAAAGAAATATACACTACAAGGGATTTCACCTCATATTTCTCTGTCTCAGAGAAATATACACTACAAGGGTTTTCACCTCATATTTCTCCATCTCAGAGAAATATACACTACAAGGGCTTTCACCTCATATTTCTCTATCTCAGAGAAATATAAATTACAAAAAATCTTCATGATGATGTGACTCCCTCTGAAGCTCCAAGTACTTGCATCAACCTCCTGACCTCCTCATCCAAGATTACCTGCAATGCTCACCTTAGAGGAACGGTTTCCAACGCACACCTCTGGCACTACTAACTTGTGAGAGTCTAGGACTATCCTCCTTGAACTCATCCCAGATCACCCTATTATGAATAGGTTTTTAGAGCTACCAATGTCAAATCCATATTGACTATCTTGTGCAATTATGTTCTCTCCAGCTGAAGAGGTCTTCCAAGGACTTTACCACCTGGCCTTGCAATATTGCAACCCACTTAGCTGATACCTTCACTTCTTCTTAGATAGTCACAGAACTCCCTCTTGATCCCTGTCTTAATACAAGGATTGCAAAATTCCTCTGGAAGTGACCTCCCCTCCATTGATGAAACTCAGAAATTTAGTCCTCTTCTTGGACATGATCTCAACTTGTGCCTAGAATTCAACTCCCTTTGAATGTTATTTCCACCTCTTCGAAGAAACTGATCACAAATTCTCCATCCAACGCTAACCCAACCTTGTGCCCTTGAGAGAAGAATCAAGAGAGTTATGCACCACTAGCTCAGTCCCAAGGCTACAAGCTATGTCTCCATGTTTTTTCATTTCTTCAGCTTGTGTGACTTCCTCATAGGATGTGTCAATCTCTTCCTCCCTTGAATTCCTTATGCAATCTCTCATCATCCTTTTGCTCCTCAATCCTTCCTAGAAGCATTTTAGAGAGATTAATAATAGTTCATAGAATTAAACTATCCCGAAGAGAAATACCAATGCTAGAAGCATACATGATTCACTATTCCAATGTTATTGCATGAATTATTGCATTAAATTAAGGATCATTATTTAAAGGTACAAACATAAAATAATTATCTCTTTATCCATTGAGCTAGACCTATAGTTGTGTCTCATCTTCGCCACCTTCAACATAAAATCCTAGCATTTATGTTGTCTCCCCACCTAAAAGAACACAATTTGATTGCTGATAGCCATCCACAATCCCTTTTATAATCTTTTCATCTAGGTCAACATCAAGATGACTGGTTGCAAGATCTAAAAAAAAAAATGGTTTTGCTCCAAATGTTACAATATCATTTACACTCATAGCTACTAGATCAACCCCAATTGTATTGTGTATGCTAGATTCAAATGCAAGCTTCAACTTAGTCCCAACACCATCAACTCAAAGCTAGCATCTACATCAATTCCTGTATCTCTTTATGTAAGCCCTACAACACCACTCCCAGCCTTGACTGCTAAACTTCTTCTCTTCTACTTTAGACTAAGGGTACACACTCTATTACACTAGGCATTGCAGCAAACAATATCGCTTCTAAATTTAGCAGAAATAATATGCATAGTAGAGGAAGCCATTAAACCCTCTAAACCCTATAGATGGATGTCCCTAGAAGAATATTTTCTTTCCAACCACATAAACTCAAAGAATAAATGTGTTTTCGGTGATGCCTAGACAAATCTGATCAGATCTTCCCCTTGAACCTGCTTTGATACCATGTTAGTTTTTCAGATCAGATTTAATAGAAAGCATAAAAGTGCAACACATGAACAATAAACATAGAGATTACCCTAGGAAAACCCTCCTACTTGAGGGAGAAAAACCTAGCAAAGAATATTCTCATATATATATTAGAATAATAAGTGCAGAACACTACTTACAAATTAGTCCCTTGAATTTTTCCATAACTTATACAAATTATATCGATTGCTTCCTCTTGAGCAAATGATAATGCTTCTCCAAGGAATCGAATATATTGTTAAAGTGGTGAACTGCTGATAAGGATGGTGGTGCTACTGCTAAGGTGTGAATTGAGTGAATGAGCTTGATGTCTAAATGACATAGCATCACCTCCCTTATATACAATGATAGGTGACCTCTTCACTAGGTCGGCTCCCTTAGAGAATACAAAATATAAAATATTATTTTCCCATCAAGGCCGACCTACCTTGGAAATCATTATATTAAAGGGAAAATATCTCTTGAAGCTACCAAACACTAACAAATCATTCCTAGAATCTTAATCAATCAAACATTATCAACTTTCAACAAGAGATATGTTGCTTGTGTGACATGTTTTGCAGTGAATCTTTCATTTTGATCTATTGTTTATCCATGGTTGCACTACCCCTAGTGCGGGGAATCTAGTTTTTTCAACCAAGAATATATCACATTTCATCTCACTCCATCTTTAAAACTTCAAAAAAATCCATAAAAATCATAAAATGTCCAAAATCCATAAAAATCATAAAATGTCCTAAAAAAAGCCCTTAAAAATCATAAAATGTCCTTAAAAAATCCATAAAATCATAAAATGTCTTGAAAAAAGCCATAAAAATCATAAAATGTCCTGAAAAAATCCATAAAAATCATAAAATGTCCTAAAAAAATCCATAAAAATCATAAAATGTCCTAAAAAAATCCCAAAAAATTAAAGATTCAAAAAAATCAAAAAAATCAAAAATTCCAAAAAATCCAAAAAAGTTTAAATATTCCAAAAAACCAAAAAAATCACATAACTTTAAAATATTCAAAAATTCCAAAAAATAGTGACACTTTTAGATTGCCGCACAGCTTTGAACTTCAACAAAATCAAAACATGCTACAATTTACAATCAAGTAAACATTGCATCCTACCTATCAACCCATCTTTCAAATCCATCCAAATGCATAAACTGTGACATGAGTCAATTCTACATTGAAGCATGATGTATGTTTGTATGATGATCTTTGATTATTTTATGATTTTATCTTTGGTGGCATTTCTTTCAGCTTCTCAAGGATGTCTTGGACTAGAGAGGCGGGGATGGGGCATGTTCACTTGTTTGTTGTTTGCGGATTGTTTCCTATTCACATGATGACTCGTCTTAGGACATGGTTGTCTAAAACCATCGAGGACCTATGAGTCTAGTTTGGATGCGAGCATTCCTTGTCTGATAGTGTCTTCCATGCAATAAGTATTTAGGTCATCTAAGGTCCTTATACCTAGATGCTTATACTTCACTGCTAAATAAAAATGCAAATAGTATTCAGGTCATCTATATGTTCATGTTATCTAGAAACTTATACTAATTTGCGACATAATAAGCTCTATGATGATAAAAGAACTTTGTAAAGCACAAGAAGCTTCATCACTTCCATTTCATCATATCTCTTCTCATCTATCATTTCTTCCATTATTCATTTCATTCATCATTCCATTTTCTTTATGTTCCTTATTTCACAGAATGATTAATTGGTTATATAGTTGATGCTTGTCTTTTAATCTAAATATCAAATCAATCAATCTGCTCCTTGATCACTCAATCATTGTATCAATCATTGTTTTGTGCTAGCATTAATCTTAATCAGCTTAATCATCTCAATTGACTTAATCAACTTATCAACCCGACTATATTGATCATTTACATCAATTGTTTAGTTACGCCCATCAACTGTGCCTTTTCATCAAATGTACATCTCTGCATAATCACTCGTGCAATATCAATTATCAAATTTTCTCCTTGTAATCTATCGAGAGATTAATCTTATCATAGCTTGTTCGATTAATCTCTCAAGGGGGCATATCATATTCATCATCATCCTTACTAGGATATCCCTAGGGCATGTATCAGTTAATCAATCTTTTCTTCTTTGAAACAACGCGGCAGATTGCATTGTCTCAAACAAGGGAAAAATGTAGATGCATAAAAATGTCCTCTTAATCATTTTTATCCATTGCATATTTTAATTGATCATCTGCATAATCATATCTCCATAAACCATTAAAATATTATAAGAATTTATAAGCATTTATTCATAACCATAATCCATTTACATAATCATTTAGTCATTTATCCATTATTTATCCATTTGCATATTTCGTTATCCCATTTCATTAATTTTTATTGTTTCATTAATCATCGACATAGTCATAAATCATTTAACCATTTCATAAATCATTAATTCATCCATTTGCATAAATCATTTCACTTTGACCATTTGCATGATTATTCATTTGCATTAATCATTAAAATGCATTCATATATTTCATTAAATAATTTAAAATTCATAAATCAACATCCATGAAATTAGCTCAAAATTGCACATTAAACTCATAAATCATTTTCATGGAATTAGCTCAAAATTACATATTTTTAGCTTCCAAACACGGATCATGGCATAAATCACTCCACTCATTTCTCATTTCTCATTTTCACATTATGCATTCATCTATAAAAACCTCCTCCTCCTCACTTTTTGGGATACACATTTTTTTGATTTCAAAAATCCAATCTCATTTTGATCACATCCAATTCTACAAAACTTCTTGTGCTTTTGCTGCAAAAAAAATTGAGAGCAAAGACAAGATATTGTGGAAAGAATAACAATGGTGTTTGATTTCTTTTGAATTCCCGTGTTTTTAGTTTTCATAGTTTATTTTTTCTTTACATGTTTGTTCATTTAGAAATGCTCCATTAATTTTATGTTGAAAAGTTGATTTGGATTTATAGTTTCAATTAGTTTTTCATTTTTTAGCATGCACAATCATGTCAATGCTTTGGATAGCAATGGTATGGATTATCTAAGTGATCATAAATCATCTTCTACTGTGATAGTTGATTCCAATAATGTCACATCACCTACACATCATGGAAACTAAGGATATTTGGAAAAAAATCCTTTGGTTGGGGAAGACTTGCAAGACTATTTGGTGGTGAAGGAAGATAAAATAGCTCTAGCATTATCAAGAATGGATAACACTCACAAACACCTAGAAGACCTCATTTGGACAGCCCAAAGAGAGGAAATACAAAGGGAATGGGACATGGTACATCTCATTCACATTTACAATCTTACAAGGAAGCATTGGAATTGTTGAAAGATGATTACTTGCAATTTTTTAGAGATAGAGGCATGGTTGTCAAGTTGGTAAAAGAAAAAGATACAGATATTGTTGATCTTTGTCTTCTTTTGAGTATGACTAATCATTCCTTGCATAATTCAGAAAATCAGCCTTTTATAGCAACTACTCCTAGGGTACAAGAGGACAAGGAAAATGGTGTAGGAGTTGAACAAGTTGAGGAAAGGATTGAAGAATCATATAAAGAGGTACCTCACATCCTTGTGACACTTAGTGATGGAGACTTCTTTGAGCCATTTCCACCCCTAATCACTTGGGAAGAATAGGAGAAAAATCAAGACTTGATTGTGTTTGATGACTACAATGTTAGCATAAAAGAAGGATGTGTGGATGTTGAGTACACAAGGGGTGAGCTTCTTGAGGTAAGCCCACAAGGAGAGCATGTTGAAGGAAGGAGGAATAACTTCAAAAATCCAGTTTGGTCTATTTTGCATCATGGAGTTCGTGACCTTCATCAAATAGAAGCCGAATAAATGATAGCTTTGGGTCATCATTGGCTTCATAAAGGCATACATTATGCATGTGAAGAGAATTGTATTGAACCAGAACTTGATGTTAAGCATTTGAATGTTGAAATGGATGAAAAGTTTATGGATTGGCATGACATTATACCTAATTTTTTTGAGGACAACAATCCTATGGTTTTGCATTCTCATGAGATAGACATGCTAACACCTTTGGATAATAGTTACTTGTGGTCTACTAATGATGGCATACAAAATTGGAGTGTTGGATATAGTGTTTTTGTTGAAAACTAGGGCACTACACAATTTGATTTTGTATATCAGACCTTTGAAGGTGTGGAAAAGACACAAGAGAAGTGTAAGGTTTGGCTATAGAGAGCAAGGAAATCTAAGTTAGTTGTTGATCAAGCAAAACAATGGCTAGAGATGGTTAAAAGAATGAGGCAATCAACTTTGTTTGATCATCATGGACTAGCTATTGATGTTATACATAAGTGTGATTATGAAGATGAAGGTAACTTAGTTTTTCCTAATGCATCAGTTCCATTTGGTGAACTAAGCTAGCCTACTCATGATCTTGATGATGCCTTCTTATTCGGGTACATGGATGATTTGATAGTTTATTTTACATTGGTTCCTTTTGATAAGCTGGGTCAAACCATTGAGTTGACACAATTTTATATTGATGAGGATTCCATATAGGAGTTTGTGGATTGTCTAATAGACTATTCTCCATGGTTTGATAGTGACTCTTCATTGTTGGGTATTGAAATGTGTGGTTTAAGTCCAACAGTATGTAGAATAGTTTATAATGATGGAAAACACTATGCCTTGGTTGAAGATGGGTCTAGTAATGGTTTTCTATTTGCATACATTGGGGACGACACATCTTATATCATTTTGGATGATATTATCAGATTGCATACTATTGTTTCGATTTATGACAACAAAACAAGAGGGATGGATACATTTGTGTTTGGAAACTACACCTTCATGATTGATACCTACATTGATATGGATATGTTTACATCATTTTATGATAGTGGAAGCAGTCCTAGGATCTTTTACTTTAGCAATTTGGAGATTGTTTGTGTGAGCATCTATGTAGATCCTCGATGGGTCTAGGATCTGAGTATTCATTGATGTAATTTGGAAATTGTGATTACTTAGGGAAAGCAATCTTGGGGTGGGAGGACTTGTAATGTCCCCAATTCTGAGGTAAGTAATGATTTTCATTTTTTAGCATCATTTGAAACCCTTGGTCATTCAATAAGTTTTCCAAGGTAGCTGATTTGATCCTAAGAGTGATTTTGGCCAAGAGATTTATATTTTGGTGAGTTGCTTTCGAAGAATAAAAATGGAATTATCCTTAATGGAAAATAAAATATAATGTTGATTATATTTTATTCTTATTTTATGTTCCACTTGCAAAGTCAAAGCAATCTGATAAGAAATAAAGGACGAGATTTTTAAACAAATAAAATATTACTCTTCTTTAAGTGGTTGCCTCTTTAAAAAAGAATCAAATCTAATATGATTTGCTTCAAAATCAAATTCTCTCTCCTAAGTCGGTTGAGTGCCTTAATGAAGAAGGCTTCTAATATATGATATTTTAAAGATTACATATGATCCTCCCTTATGGAATTTTAAGGCATTGAATGTTTTGATAAGTTCAAATCAGATACTCCCTATGGCGGTTTATACTAGGGGTGGTTTAGAGCCTTATTTAAGAAGGCATAGATTGCTTTGAGAGGCATGAAGAATTGATTTGGATTTTGCAATTGAGCTTGTCTCTTGGCTAGAAATTATTTTTAGTCTGATCAAGGAGATGATCTCTTGATTACTGAGGTGGAGATGACCCCATCCCTATTTTGAAAGGTGGACATATTCAATGTTCATCATTGGTGCAAATTTTTTGGCCAAGGGGCCAAATTTGGAGAAATCGATTTGAGAACCTAGGACAAATTTTGTGAAGACTTTGCAATTCTTTGGGAGGACAATTCTAGCATTTGTAAAGGATAATTTTGAGAAGCATATTACAAACCCTATCGAGGCCGATTTCAGTTTTGATTGTTGATAAGGATTTGAATTTTCTCATGGCTAAGACATACTTGTGCATGGTGTGATTTTTTTCTAGAAGCCAATAAAAAACTCGGCTAGGCTCTTGGAATGACCGTTGGGAATCTAGAAAGCTGACCAAAGCTTTGGGAAGCTAGTAGATGGTGCCTTCTTGAAGAATCAAGCTTTTACTTGGTGGCTGCCAATTGTTTATAGGTTTCTCTATATGCCAAAAATTTTCTCTGAGGAGTTATGAGTCTTACTCTTCATTGTAATAGGATATTATATAAAACATATTTCAATCATTTTGCATTATGACTAATTGCTATCACATACAACAAGACTTCAATGTAATAATTGACATATCATTGTAAAGCATTGCTATTTCACACTAGGTTTGATCACTATCTCCTGACAGCCATCTATCTTTATAGTCTCATTTCAATAGATGTATGAAGAAGGAACGTCATTGCGTATAAGAAGGGTCTAATATTGGTGGCAATAATCACTATAATCTCATTGCTAATATCATAAGGAGAAGTTGATATTGGCAGTGAACTTTTTGTCACATTGCCTCGTTGTTGTACCTACATATTAGATGCTTGTTAAGTGTTTGATAAATTTCCTAGTTGCCGAAGATGTCATTTTTAGTCATATGGACCATGTATAGGAAAATACAAAATACATTGTATATCATTTCTATTCATTGGATTGTTGTTTAGCATCATTTCAAAGGCATTTGAATTCCATGGGAATACATCAAAACTAATAAAAAGTGAACTAAAACTCAATACCAACAAGACCAAGGTTGTAAGAAAAGTGTTTGTCAAAATTCCTTGAGGCAAAAGTCAGAATTTTATAATCATATTGGACAAGGGTTCTTACAGTGGTATCAGAGCTCTTGATAGCTTGTTGGGTAATGATTGCATTCAATTGGTGTGAAATCATTTGTGCACAAGTCAATTTGGATTTGGTTTTCAGTTTGGACAATGAAAAAGGTCATCATGAAAAAAATGTTTTGCAATAAATAGGCATGTAAAGAGGTTTAGCAAACACAACACAAGACCATACAAAAATTGCAGCATTTAGATGATTCACTTTCAAGGTTGGGACTCTCTAATGGATCATCCTCACTTTCTACTAGCAAAGTCCAACACCACAAGACAAAGAAGCAGTCATGATTAGCATATTTGAGGAGTATAACATTCTTCCTCAATGTGTTAAGGAGAATTTTCTTTTCAAGAACTACTTGGAAATGCACCCGAATCTTTTCCACAAGACTAAGCATGCAAGGAAGGAATATCACACTATAGATTATGAATTTTTTATACATGGAATGTGTACACTAGTACAAAAACAACAATATATGAATAAAAAAACTACTAAAAATTGCTTATAAATGACTGAACATGGTTGTGTGACTAGTAGTAGTTTATTACCAGTCATTTATAATGCAACCAAATTGATGACTAAACCATTTTGAGTCATTTGGTTGATCTATTTGGCCGTTAATTTAGTCACCTGACTGATCGATTTGGTCGTTGGTTTAGTCATATGAGTGATCGACTTGCTCTTTAATTTAGTCGTTTGATTGATCAATTTGCTCGTTGATGTAGTCATTAATTTGATTGATTTGGTAGTGTGTAATTTAGTCATTAATTTAGTCATTGAATATTTTAAACTGGTCACTTATTCAGTTATTTTTTATTCACTGGTATATTTTGTCGTTAATTTAGTCATTGATTGATGTTAACGGGTCACTTATTTAGTCATTTTTATTCACTGATTTCCATCCATTGGTAGTGTATTTAGTCATTAATTTTAATCATCATTTTGATCAATTTGGTAGTTTATTTAATTGTTTTTGCTCACTAATTTCTATCAACTATTGTTTATTAATTGCATAATCATTATATTTAGCCATATTTATTAACACTATTTTTTTTAGTTGTAGTATATTTAGTCAATTGGTAGTTTATTTAATTGTTTTTGTTCACTAATTTATGTCTATAAGTGCTGAAAATGAGACAATGCTTTAATTGAGGTTTAAAGAGATAAAAACAAAAAAAAACATAATTAATCATTCATTTGCACATAATGAAATGGCTATTAAGAAGGAAAAATACTAAAAATTTATTGAGAAAACATGTTCTTACATCAGATACAAGACAAACATGTGTCTTTTCTTTGAAAAATGTATTGTTACAAAGTGTGTTTCTCAATGTCGTGACTAAGAAAACTGAGTTACAATGTCTTTTTTGGTTATGCAATATATTACAATTTTGATGACAATTCTATGTCACAACTTATTTGCAACTGTACATACATGTATGTTGCACTCTCTAAAAATTTTCCTCTTCTCTACACCTCTTTATTTGCTTTGTATTTACTTCTTTTTCTTCACCCCTATTCTTTGTGTCTAATGCTTACACAACAACATATCCCCTCTTCTATAATGCACCAGTTTGAATGAGTGGAACCCAAACAAAAAGAGAAATCAAGGGCTTTTACATTACAACTGCAATAAGATAGAACATTCTCTGTTCTACTCACAGAATGTACACCCAAATAATATTTTCTAGTTTTTGTTTGGGTTCAACTTATTCAGGCTCAATACATTCTATGTCTGCAACTTCACTCTCCACACTATGCTACTGCTAACCCTTCTTTTTCTTTTCTGCACTTACGGCTAACTCTCTATGATTTTTTTCAAATATTTTAGTGGCCACCATACAAAGGTCCCTACTTTCTCTTTTAGATAGACAACTCCATCTATTTTGTCTCGATGAGGAAGGGGTATGTTACTTGAGACCTATAAAATACATACATTTGCATCTCTTGTTCCTTTCAATGTGACTCCATGTACAATATATAATGAGTGAATCCATCCAATGCCCGCAGCAACACAATCATGCAGATAGAACACCTCAATTGTATCCCCTTCTTGGATTTTATCAATAAATGCAAAAACAAAAAAATACACATTATATTGAGATATAAAACACACATTATATTATTTTTGATAGTTGTATGTAATGTCTTATGTCTTGGAACAAATCAATTTTTGTATGTTCTTTTATAAAAAACTCTATTACAACTAAGCTCTAAGCTTCCATATGTAAGTTATATGTTCTCCCTTAATTCCATAATCTATGTATACTAGCTAATTACACTTCACTACTATTCTAACATCCAACTTCTATCAAATAGGTAACGATTACCCTTATTTACATAATGAAACAACCATTACTTACTTGCATGTGGTTTCACAGCACTCACCTCGAGTTCAACACAACTACCACTATGAATATCATGTTCATTCTCGTCGAGCTCATCATCATAACCACTATCAATGTCATCATAGACATTAAGTTATATAGAGCTTTGCAGAGAGTTATATTGACAGGGCCTTTTTCTTTTTGTCTTTTCATATAATTGCTCTGCATCATGTGGCTTAATCATCATGCAAAAATTAATATAAATCAAGTAAAGAATGCAAAAGCTATAATTTTTTTCTAAAATAATATTTTAAGCATGAAGAATGAAAAAACATTGGGATAGATAATTAACAACTATTATATTAATTACCTCAACTTCAGGACAACTAAGATGACTATACTGCACATTCTTGTCCACTTCATCACTATCAATATCGACAGCTCTTTTGACACCCTAAAGGAATTTTTGTTTTCCTATTGATTTGAAAAAAATGCTCTACATGTGGTTTAACCATCATGCAAAAAAATATACAAAGCATTCAATAGTCAAGTAAAGAATGCAAGCTATAAATTTTTCCAAAAGAACATTTTTTGGATCACTCCAATAATAAAGAAACTGGGTTGGATTCTCCTACGCTCAGATTTCAATAATCTACATATTAAGAGGCATTTGTATAGAACTGCCAAAAAAGAAGAAATGAGATCTATAGATCCTATTACCTCATTTGAATCCATGGATTTATGCTCATTCCATGTAGAAACCATAGGGTTAACGGTTTCAAACATCTGCGAAACTTGGTGACTAAGACCTAATATGCAATTCATTACCTTTTGGTACCCTTGTTCATATGAGTTGACATGATCTACAAAGGCTCCTATTATGCATTGAACAGATGGTTGTGAAATCTCTGTTGATGAACTATATTTTAACTTCATCCTACTCTTAGATTTACTAGCATCTAGTGCTACCATATAATTGACAAAATCTTATGCACCTGCTACTCTATTATTGTTTTCCACCTAAAATACAATGTCAATTTCAACCTATAGTCAGTTCAATAAAAAATCAAAATAAATAACACTGTAAATTGAACCAAAAATCATACACTTATTGCAAATTTTTCCATTTTGGCATGTAACCCACCTCGGCTAAATGTATATCTAGCCCTCACATTATCTCTTGCTCTCTTGCCTCTATTACTCTTTACCAAATAGTCTTTAGAATGCATACTTTCTCTCAATGCCTCCCACTCTTTGGGAGATAGACTAGAGTCGAACCTCTCTTTTCCCAACATGATTGTTTTTCTACACATGTATCTATAATTTTTCATCGAAACTCTCATCCTTTGCTTGCAATATTTTCTAGAGATTTGTCCACTAGTAGTCTCAAAAGAATTTTTCATTTTTTGTATAACATTTTCCATAGCTCATGGATCTTGATCTGCAAAATTTGATTTTAAAATATCCAAATGGGCCCTACATCTTACACCCAACTCGGTGGTCCACATTGCAACATTTGGCCCAATGGGTTCACCATCTCTCGATACCTCAAGCAAGAATGGCTTCTTGTCTTCTAATTTTCTTTCTTTTGCATTCCTCTCAATAGATTTGTACAAATCTTGACTCAATATTTTTATTTTGACAAAAGAATCCACATCTTCAATTATATTACCACTACCAGTATTTCTAGTTGATCCACTACATCCATCAAAAGTTCTAGATGCAACATGTGCACTTTGAGGCACAACAGAGCCAAGCGGTCTCTCTTCATGACTTTCATTAACCGAAACTTCATGCTCCTTGGCCACATCAGGTGTGGCATGAGTAGGTTGTTGGCATATGAGGTAAGTGGACATGATATTTTGGATTCTAGTGTTTTCATTGATCGCAACTAAAGTCACCTTTTTGGTCCACAGTTATGCATTCAGTCGCACCAGTAGAGGGAATGAAAATTGTGCATTATCGGTAGTGTTACCGACAAAACAGGGCATCTGGTTCGATAGCTTCATTGGATAACAATTTTGGGTTGTGGATCGATGAATTTTTTTTTCAGGCACATGGAACATGTTATTATTGAATCTCGTGAAGTTTTTTTTGTGGCTATATGGTTGAGTAGGTCCGGTTGGACATCTTCTGTCTATTTGCTTGATAAAGCTGACTCAATGGTAATAATGTGTAGTGGATGTATAAAGTTGAATTATTTTAATTATCTTCGAGCTCGGATGTTTAATTATTGGTCCTAGCTATGGTTTAGTTGACTTGTTCAGATCCACATTGAAATTATCCATTGATTGGGCCAACTAGTTGTGAATTTTATTAAGTTTTATTGAAGTCGACCTGTGGCGATTGATTCCTTGTGAGCAGATATATTTAGATGATTGGTCATATCATTTGGAAGCACGAAGAAGTTGTGTGTGTGTATGTTTTGAATGTATAAGTTGTATTTGAGTGATATCATGTGTAGTTTCACTTGCACATAAAAATTTTGTGTGAGAACTTGAGCAAAACAGAGCAGAAGTTTCAAATCAGAGCTAAACTGGAACTGTAATCAATCATTGGTGGATGCTATTATCTTAGTTCATTTTCTTTTGGATCTAATCCAAACTTTTGTAAGGGAACTGAGCCCCATTTTGAGCAGTGAGCCTAAATGCAAGTGCATTCCCATTTTGTAATACTTCTTTTGAGTATACTCAGAACTTATTGTGGTTTGGCCATCCACCATGGTTTTTCCCCTTACAAGGTTTCCATGTAAAAATCCTTGTGTTATGGTTGTGTGGTTTCTTATTTTTTGCTTTTGCATATTGATTCTGATTAAATGTGTTAAGTTGATTAAAGGTCAAGATAAAAGAATATTTTTTTGCAGAACACTGATTCACCCCCCCTCTCAATGTTGCTTTTTTCCAACAATTGGTATCAGAGCCCGTTCCTCGAAAGAAGTCTAATAGCTTGAGGAGATCTTGGAAAGTATATTCAATGGATACAAGCAATCTACAATAGTAACTCATTGTGGCCTTTGATGATCTTGACCAGTCAAAATCTGAGATCCGAGAACTACAAGAAATTCTTGAAAATGTAGAAAATTTTATCTAGTCATTGAAAGACAAAATCAATGAATCAAGGGAGAAAAGAAAGAAATTATGTAGCCAGCTCAAGTAGAATAACAAAACCAATGAAGATTAACAACTCAGTCAATCCCTGAAGGAAAAGATAGAAGAATTTGAAAATTTTTCCCAAGAGAATGTTGCCTTGAAGTGTGAGACAAAATCCATCATGATGAAGATGACCAAGGAGTTAGAGGACATAAATAAAAATGAAGAAAAGCTTGCACAATCCTTAAAAGAAAATCTTGAACAATGTAGCTGACTAGAGAATGAATTGGAACAAACCAAGAATAATGAAGAGGAGCTTGAAAAAGAGCTTGATGATCTTAGAGATGAACTTGCTACAACAAATGAGTTTAAGGAAAAATTCAAAGCAAGCTCAGCCAAGCTTGATGAATTGATCAAATGTCAACGAACTGATGGTGATAAATGAGGTATTGGATATGAAGGAGGAGGAAGCTCCAGATCTATACAAAGGAGATCTGATTAGAAGAATTTTGGACAAAGAAAATTCAAACAAGGAAACCACGTGAACGAATCTAAGAGGAATCTGGTAAGGCAACCCAATGCTCAAAGATTTAATGGCTACTATTATGCTTGTAACAAATTTGGTCATATGGCTTCTCAGTGTAGGAGTAAGATGAACACAAGTAGACCATCATTTTTAGGTCAATGCTTTAATTTCTACAAGTATGGTCATAAGTCAAGTGAGTGCAAAATTATGATGCATATTTTACATAGAGACATCAAATGTTATGCATGCAATAGATTTGGACATGTTGCTAACCAATGCAGATCAAGACAAAACCAATGGAACAATTGGATTAGATAGAGGAATGTTGTTTGCTACAATTGCAATAAATTTGGTCACACCTCCAGATTTAGTTGGAATAGAAGAGGTTCGGTAAAATAGAACATGCAATCGGATGTTAAGGGAAAAGGAAAGATCACTACAAATGAAATCAAGAAGGAGATGCAAAAGAAATGGGTGAGGAAGAACCCCTCTACAGATACAAATGGATCCACACTAGAAGTATCTTTTGGTAATTCCTTTGGAAACTAATTGTAGGTCTCTGCCATAGGGGGATTTTTCAAGAAAATCTTTTAAATCCCTTGCAAATGGCTGGCATCGGAATTCAGATGAGTCCAATAGGAAATTGGTTATTCTTTAGATGTTGTAAAATGAAGCTAAGAAATCAATGAGGATTATTGATGGTCCGCACAAGAATTGTTTTTCCTGAAATATAAAAAGTCTAAAAACATACAGAATTAGGGCAAGAGCATTTATTGCAAAAGTACAAAGTTAAGTTCAATGACAATAAAAGAACTGTTTTCACTCTCATTTGTCACATTGTATTCAAGTGAAAGAAGTCTGAAGTGCTCTAAGATAACCCCTGCTAAAGCAGAAAGGAGATTCAAGATCGAAAAGGAATCTGTGAATTGACCTCCATTTCATCTCCAAAAGGTATTTATAGCAAAAACCTATAATTTTTTGTTCTCTCAATCATGTCTACCCCACTATTGGTTGAAGTCAAAGATAGGCCACGTCCAAAGTTTAAGTGGCACCCATACAAATCAGTAGACACTGAGCCCCTAGGTGCATTTTCTTCTGTGTCATATGGTGTTCTGCACATCGAGGATATTATGGCATATGTGCATTCAAACATTGAAGATTTTGGTAGTGCTCAGTTGTTAGAATTATACTCTAAACACATAGTGCAAGATGATTTCTCTGTGAAACCTAAATTTCAAACCCTAGTGGACAAGAACTTTGTGCAATACACGAAGTTTCCCATATTTGAGGAGGATGAGTGGGTTCGGTATATTATGAGCAGAGTGCATGATAAATTCATGTGGCTAGATATACCATTTAAAACCTCTAAGGAAGCTATCTGTGCAGTGATGGGTTTAAACTATTCTGGTAGACTCCTTGTACTAAAGTCCATAAAGAATGATGATGTCACTAAAGCAACTAGCTCTCATTGGGATAGATGGGAAATGACCATAGATGATATTTCCAAAATTGATGTTAAATTTGCATCCATGATCATAGGGTATAAGATATATCATTTGAGTCGAGAAAATTCAATATCTGGAACTGCAATCTATACAGCCTATTAAATGATTAAGTAGAATGCAGATTTTGATTTATGCAAAGTGCTCAGAGGACAACTTCTAGAAATTTTGAAAAAGATCAAAAAGGACAAAAATAATGTCTTCAAGTTTGGAAACCTGTTGATCTGTCTATATTTTTACTTGTTAGGCGAAGTACCAGGATTTGGTAAATTTTAGTGGAGAGATGATACTCTGGTAGTAGTACAAATCTGGGATATACTATGCACTCTTGGAAACCAGGAGACCCACAACACAGTTATATGGGGTCACTTCAAAAAAATTCAAAAATAGATGCATGCCAAAGAAAGGATACCTAAAGTTGTAGTAGAACAGTACAAGGACTCCATATGCTTTATGATTGATATTGACCAATGTTACATGGAAGTTGTTGATCCTAGGTCAGTTTGGATCATGCCAATGGGATATGAGGTAGATGGAAATATTCTAAAGATGTATGTTGAACATCTACTAAACTCACCTCTAGATCCTAATGAAGAAAGGTTCGGTACATATGCTGAGAAAATTCTGCAAGTTCACTCAGATTTAAGGAAACCAGTGTCCATCAGGAAAGTAAGGAAGGAAACTAAAGTCTTTACAGAGAATATGGGTATTCCAGTTGAAAAACTGAAAGAAATAAGAAGAGAAAGGGATGAAGCTAAAGCTGAATTAACCAAGGGGGAGGAAAAAGAAAAAATAACTAGTCAGGGAACATCTTCAACCAAAGCAACCAGGAGTTCCCCTGCTACCCAGCTAAGTAAGGCAGAAGCCTCCGAAAGAAAGAAGAAGAGAAAAAGTTCAAGAACTTACAAAGCTACATCCACAAAAGAAGAAGAGACAGATTTAGAAGAGATAGTAAGAGAGTTGAAGGCTATTGGGACTCATGTAGTCAAGCTAAACAAAAGGAAGCCTTCCGGGAAAAGCGAAGAAGCTCAGAAGAATCCCAAAATTGTCAAGCCCGACATGTCTGTGGAAGAAATTGAAAATGCAATAGTAGTTGATGGTAATCTCAAACCTCTCTATGATCTATTTGAGACTTTTGATTATTCTAGTAAAAGGATTCTTGAAGAAGCTATAGTTAAGCACTTAAATGCTTTCAATAAAACTCTTGTCAAGATTATGTCTGGCTTGCCTACAAGCCTATATCAAGCTTTGGAGTCAAGAATGGAAACTGCAAGAATTGAGGAAGAGAACTTGAGAAAAAGAGTTCTTGTTGGACTCACTTCTTCTAAGAGTCAAACAGGAATTCATAACCAAATCAAGAATAAACAAACTCATGATTGGTGGCACCAAATCTATGATGAATGAGACCAAGGAAATTTTAGAAGAGTTTTTGTCAAAAGAAAAGGAAAATGTTGAAGAAGTCAATACTGAACAGACTGAAGGTCATGAAGAAATAAATGTGAAAGTAAATAAATCAAAAGAAGGAAATGCAAATGAAGTAGTAAAGGAAGGGAATAAATATGAGGAAGTAGAGGTGTTAGGAGAAGAAAATGAGAATGTGGAAGATATAAATGTATCTAATTCTCTGATATTTGAGGATACTCTGACTCCTCCCAATATTGAAAATGTTGAGACTCCTGCAGTAACTAAAAATCAAATTGAGGAGATTGCTGAAGGTAGAAAAGTGCCTACTGAAGATAAGGAAGCACCAAAAGCCATTCTAGAAGTTCAGTCTGAATCTGACAAGGGAAAGCAACTAGAAATCAACCCAAATAAAGAAAATGAATCCCCATTGGAGCAAAACATAGAATTAGATTTTGAATTTGATGAGAATTCAATCAATTTATCTACTTTGTCTCCAATTTAGATGTTGAAAGTCACCAAAATAGCTCAAGACAAAGCAAATGAGAAAATATTGAAATCCCACATCGAAGATAGTGAGCTATTAAAACTTGCCTCTAGAGTTTTGTAGAAACTACTGCCTATGCATGCTTTGGACCCATCAGGCTCCACCTCTGGTGAGTTAAAAAGATTAATAAACTCTGTTGATTCTCATTTCAAATCCTTTGAGGACTCAGCCCTGGTTAAAGTGAGAAAATAATTTAAGGAAGAAAAACTTGATAGCCTAATCAAGTTAATCTCTAGAGATAGGAAGTCGTTAGGAATTTGGATTCAACACACTCAAGATGATATAACTAAAGGAGGAAATGTGTACAAATCCTGCTTAATCCTGCCAAAATTTACAGCTACAAATGAAAAGAAGGTAAAAGACATTGAGCAGCAGTTGGATATCATTTCCAACAACCTTGATCCCTTCACTGACAGTGTGTGTCTTCAAGATTGTCAGGTGATATCCTTACTTGACCAAATGAATAATTTAAATTTTTAAAATGAAAGAATCATTAGCAGAGTAAGTGACTTAAGGGGACTGATTAGTACAAAGATTGAGATGATGGCGAATGCTTTAAAGGAAGAAAAAAGTGTTGTAACTGCCCCTGATCCGGTAAGTTTGGAAGCAACAGAAACATTATCCTATCTTCTCTGTGGTCACATCACCATTTTGGAAAGTCTAAAGAGTATTTGGGACTCCACCCTTATTGAATTGAAAAAGGTCTTTCAATATATTTTCCAATTACTGTAAGTCTCCGGATAATACTTATATAATTTTGTATCCCCAATTTTGTCATCGATGTCAAAGGGGGGGAGAGAGTGTAGCAAATTTCTTTTTAATACTCTTAGGGGGAGTAATATTTTGCAGTGGTACATTATTCAATATTTTGTATACCATCAGTATGTTAATCTCGACACTTAGTCATTTTTCACTAAGTGTTTCCATCAATGCCAAAGGGGGAGATTGCTGGCATATGAGGTAAGTGGACATGATTTTTTGGCTT
Organism: Sequoia sempervirens; assembly: GCA_007258455.2. NCBI lineage: Eukaryota > Viridiplantae > Streptophyta > Pinopsida > Cupressales > Cupressaceae > Sequoia > Sequoia sempervirens. The sequence goes on along the minus strand of VDFB02358134.1, from coordinate 181,377,135 downwards.
CTAGTGTTGTCATTGATGGCAACTGAAGTCACCTTTTTGGTCCATATTCATGCATTTAGTCACACTGGCAAAGGGAATGAAAATTATGTGTTATCGGCAGTGTTACCGATAGAACAGGGCATCTGGTTTGCTAGCTTCACCGGATCACCATTTTGGTTTGTGGATCGATGAATTTTTTTCAGGAACGTGGAACATATTATTATTGAATATTGTGAAGTTTTTTTTGTGGCTATATGGCTGAGTAGGTCTGGTTGGACATCTTTTGTCTATTTGCTTGATAAAGCTAACTCAATGGTAATAATGTATAGTGGATGTATAAAGTTGAATTATTTTAATTATCTTCAAGCTCAAATGTTTAATTATTGGTCCTAGCTATGGTTTAGCTAACTTGTTTGGATCCACATCAAAATTATCCATCGATTGGGCCTACTAGTTGCAAATTTTATTAAGTTTTGTTGAAGTTGACCTGCGACGATTGATTCCTTGTGAGTGGATATTTTTAGATGATCATTCATATCATTTGGAAGCATGAAGAAGTTGTGTGTATGTGTGTTGTGAATTTCTAAGTTGTATTTAAGTGATATCATCCACAATTTCACTTGTGCATAAATATTTTGTGTGCAAAATTGAGCAAAATAGAGCAGAAGCTCTCCATCAGTCATCAGGACAGAAGTTCGACATCAGAGCTAAACTAGAACTATAATCAAGCATTGGTGGATGCGATTATCTCAGCTCATTTTCTTTTCTATCTAATCCAAAATTTTGTATGGGGAGTGAGCCCCATTTTGAGCAGTGAGCTCTAGGCAGTGACCCTGAATGCAAGAGCATTCCCATTTTGTAATACTTCTTTTGAGTATACTCAAAACTTATTGTGGATTGGCCATCCACCATGGTTTTTCCCCTTACAGGGTTTCCACGTAAAAATACTTGTGTTATGGTTGTTTGGTTTCTTGTTTTTTGTTTCTGCATATTGATTTTGATTAAATGTGTTAAGTTGATTAAAGGTCAGGATAAAAGAATTATTTTTTGCAAAACACTAATTCACCCCCCTCTCAATGTTGCTTGTTTCCAACATAGGTAGATTAGTACCGGTCTCCATGGATTCCACATTATTAAATGCATCCTTTAATGTTGAAAAAATCATCTATAGACCTACTATTCCTTTTCCTTGATGTTTTTCAATAACCTCTCTTAGACCTAGTCCTAAGATATCATCACAATGTTGCACATCACCATGTCTTATATTAGGCTACACATCACCATGTGCTATATCAAGTTGCACATCAACATGTGATATATCAGGTTGCACATCAACATGTGATATATTAGGTTGCACATCACCATGTGCTATATTAGGTTGCACATCACCATGTACTATACTAGGATGCACATCATCACAACTATCATTTTCACCAATTGCATTTGTTGAATCATAAAAGTGTTGGCTTCTACGAGATGGCGGCACTATATCTTTTTTTTTCTTTTTTTTCTCCACGTTTTCTTTGCACTCTCTTTGTTGCCTATAAACAAAAAAAAATCATATTATGTCTTATATACATAAAGCTCTTGCCTATAAAATTTGATTAAACATAATTAAATAAATAATATACTACTTAGTGGATTTACAACTTGCCTTTTCAAACCAAGACTCAAAAAATATTCATTATTCTTGGCCACTTTTTCAGTACGCACGCACTCATATTATGTCTCTATAATTTGAACATTATGATCATTATCATCTAATTTGCGCCTTACAATCCTTGTCTTCATTTCCTGAAGTCCAAATAAACAATAATGTATAAATCAACAACTTGAATCAGTAAAACTTTATTGAGTTCATAAGTTGATAATTGTTGACTTTCCAATCCGCTAATATTTGCAAATGGAAACTTAAAATATAATTCAGTTTACAAATTAAAAAGAATTTGTTGTCAAATACCAAGAAATTTTTTACAATTGCAGGTATCAAAAAAAAATTCCTTAGGGATATATTCACGGGAAGAACTCATAAAAACATAACACAAGTAGGATGAAGGAAAAACATAGTCTAGTTCATCATGAGGTGTGTTAGAACCTTAAAAAATTTCCTAGTTCCATCATCACAATTAACCTTGAGCTCCATGACCCAAGCCTTGACCCTTATATTCATTTTTATTTTTTACTAAACATATAAATTTTTAGGTCTGACTGACACTGAAAGACCTATACAAATCCAAAAACTCATCATATATATACTTAAGAAAAAACATGTCAAGCTAAAAAAATTCCAAATCCCTTAACAGTCTCTTACCATGATCCCGCAATAGTAATTTGAACCCTTGGTAGGTTGGCGGTGTGTAACAGAAAACATGAAGATGTTTACCGCCATACTGTGAGAAGGAAAAATGAAGGGTGCGGTATAGTAGAGAATAACCCACCATCTCGCAAAGAAGATCATAAAGGCATGCAATAGGGTGGTATGAACTGCTATACCACAGAAGGATGTGATGAAGCATGCGTTATGGCGGTAACCGTTAATGTAAACCACAATACCACGAGTTAAACAAGTCAAGCTTGTAGTATAGAGGTAAGGTTCCTGCTACCTCGTAGTAAAATGCAAAGAAGCATGTGATATAGCAGTTTATACCCCTCTATCCCATGGCAGTTATAGAAAGCGATGGTGATAAAGTGGTATTAAATGCACGAATCACATCAACCATCTGATCTTGTAAAATAAATGGTGCATATTCAAACTCGAACTACGAGAAAATATTTGGTGTAAGGTTGATATTAATGCTGACATGACTGAGCTCAGAAGAAATAATTCAACATTCTCTTTGCACTCATTTGCAAAAATTATCATGTGGGGAGTTCAGAGTTTGAGGAGGTTAAGCTCTACAACCATTGTAACTCGGGTAAGTGCACAAAACTCTTGTGAATTAAGTTTTACGAGTACAAGATTGTTTGGAATTCTGCATTTTAGAAGTATAGGAGAAGTAAGATAGTTAAACTATGAATTAATTTTTGTGAGTACAAGATTGTTTGGAATTTTTCATTTCAGATACACTAGGAGAAGTAAGATAGTTAAACATCATGCCACCCAAGAAGAAAGAACCTGAAACTAAAAAGGTCATCATTCTGCCCAAGAAGAAAGAACCTCAAACAAAAAATGAAGAATCTAATGTTAAAAAGACATCCTTACACCAGTCTATCATGGATATACTCCATAAATCAATTGAAAGAGGATTTAAGAATGTTTTTAATGATGTGGCTCATAGTTGTAGAGATTCCCTTATCCCTATCTTCAGGTGGGAACTGTTATGGTACTCTTATGACAAAAGGGAGGGCAAGATTTTGGTGTCAAATCCATGGGCATTAGATTTGGCCAAGTTAATTCTCCCAAAAAAAATTATATATGTAGAGTTCATCAAAGTATTGGCTCAAAGTTATCATCCTGCTACTAGATTTGTGAAATTTCTAAATGGTTCACCATTAGTTGTGTTGACTAAAGCAGTCATCATTGAATGTTTTGACCTAAACAAACAATCCCTAACTAAAATTGTTTTTCAAAGAAGTAAAGAAGAATATACTAGATTGAGGAAAACCCATAGAAGTGATGAAGTCCCCATTTACATGAAAAGGGGTGTGAACAATAGGGTGATTCCTATATCCCCTTCTGCTACTAAACCATTTGAAGTCTTAGATTTCCAATTCTATTTCAAGAAAACCTACTTTTCTCTCTATCAAGTACTTGAGATCGATGCAGAAGAGTGAATGCTAGTTAGTTTAATGATGATGGCTATGAGGGTCCAAAACCTTGAGATGAACATTGAATATGATTTTGCCTCATATCTTGAGAAAGCATTGCATGAAGCATTTCTGCAAGTCAAGGAAAATAGAGCCTACATAACATTCAAGAAATATTCTTTGTTGTGCCACCTGATATTATACTAGAATAAAGATAGATGGAGCAAAAGGATATGTTTGGGTTAGATTGACAAGCAGGGGAATTTTTTGCCATTGCAACTATGGTGTTATATATGGAACAACAAATGTAAGAATTCAAATTATGTGATATTTTATGATGAGTTTGTGTATAGAATTATGAGAGTTCTTGGCCACCAACCACCAAGAATACACACACTTGTGCTACAATTGTTAAGACCTTTGGATTTGAAACCTGAGCAAGGCCATACTCATAACTTTGGTGATTGGTTTTTTCTACCAGATACCACAATAATCAAGATTTATGGATGCCCACAAGCCCCACATATATTGCCAAAGTTTCTCCCCCTTCGATTAGCATTTTTAGATTTCATGTGGCAGATTCTATGGATGGAAAAGGATGTCATGAGTAAACAAATGAAGGGTACATTTCTACCCAATTTGACATGTTGGGAACTATCAGTGGGATCTAATACACTTGAAGAGTTGCAAAATTATCTAAAATCAAGGTACTCTTTACAGTCTAGAAAGGAAAGAGCTTGTGACCCTGAGGGTCACATGAATTTTGTAAGACGCACCCTCCTTACCAAGGCTATGGTTACTCACCAGATTGACTATGAAGAAGATGTAATTAAAAATTGTTTCACTCCTCAACAGGCATATGACAGGATGAGAAAATGGGAAATTATGAAAAGGTTTGAGGAGGAAAGAAAGATGAAGCATAGTGATTTCTTGGGTTATTTCGTAGAGGAAGCAAATCTTGTCAAGAGGATTGATATGATAATTAATAAGTTCATGAATTAATTAAGACTGTAGAAGCTATGGGGGACCTTGCCAAATTGTCTTCCAAAAATATTGAGTGGTATTGTAATTACAAAACCAACTCTAGATATTGTTTCAGTATGTCATGCTTCTCTAGGATCACCTCCTAAACAACCACCTTCTAAAAAATGAAAGACACAAGAGATAGAGCCACTTGTTTCTTATGAAATAAGTGAGAAGGTTGGAGATACAAAAGAAGCAGTTAATGTGTTAAGAAATTTCAAGGATGATGTTGAAGTGGACCAACCTATGATTGAAACTGAAGCCCACAAGCCTGAAGCTAGAGCTAATATTGAGGTACAAGGAGAAAGAGAAATGAATGAGGATTACAAGGTAGTTGCAACTTGCAAGTTCTTGGAAGATGATGAGTTTATCAAAACCCCTGAATTTAAATACTTTTGGGTTAAGATGAAAATGAGAGAGTTTGAAGCAAGGGTTGAAATAAATAATATGGGAGCTGAGGAATCCTAACATGACCAGATAGTAGCCAAAAATTTTAGTGAATTAAGGATTGATAATATTGATGTTAGCCCACAAGAGGCTAGAGAGATGATTTTGAAAATATACTTATTGTCCTTGGTATGGGATTAAAGAAAATGTTTTTACTTGATCAAGTGAGAACACAGGAGGACCTAATGTTGATTGTTGAGTTTGACTCAAATGAAGGGGTAAGTGGCATAGGGTATAACCCTAAGATTGAAACCTTGGCATTATGGGCCAAACAAAAGAGTACACAAAAACCAAGGTTACTAGATGTAGTGTAGGAAATGAAAGGGACAACTATGGTGAAAACATTAAAGGATACATCTCCTCTAGAAGCTGCAACCATGACAATGCATTCAGCTATGTTCACTCGAGCTGCAGTTAAGGAGATGCAAGCTAGATTGGGAGAGTATGTAAAGGAACAACAATTTTTAAATGATGAAGTCAATAAATTGTTCATGGAAAATGTGAAGTTGAAGGGGCAATTGAAAGGAGTAATCCTCTCACAAAACAAGGAAATAATGTTATACCAGTGTCCTCCTACTTCACTAGTTGATATAGAAAGTGCTTCTACTGAATAAGTGAGCATTCTTAGACATGAGATTGAAGAGTTAAAGAAAGCCAACAATGAGGGTAAGGAAGGATCGAATAAGGAAATCTACAATGTTTTAGAGAAGGTCCTCTAGCATAGGATAATGCTAATTGTGGATAAGTTGGAAAGTGTGTATGATTGCTATAGCTCACTGACACAGGCAATTGATCAGATGAAAACACATATACCCATATTGGATCGCCTTTTTAAGAACTGGCAGCCCATACACCACACATTGGTAACCTTGTACAAAATCTTACAGAGGAGTGTTGAGGCTCCTACAACATTAAAACCTACAGAACAAATGGCCAAAATAGTTATAGATGAATTCCAATATATGCAAGGAGAGGACCAAAATATCAGAACAAGAATATATTCATTTCATACTCTGAATTAGTGTTTTGTGCCAAAACTATTGAAAGATGATGACCAATTGAAGGACCTCAATGAATGGAAGAGTGAATTTTGCCAAATTGTTCTATAGTGCATCAGTCACATACAAAAGGTTTGTGAGTTGAGTCTTGACAGGTTTGACTTAATCATGGATGGAGTAATAGTGTTGGATGTTGGATATTCTAAGTTTATCATGGATGGTAGGACGTTACTAGACAAGCGATGGAAGATTCACCTTGCAAATATATTGAAAATTCAAGAATACAAATGGCCACATGATTATATAGTGTATGAGTGGGAGAACAGGTATATGGGTCCTACCCCTGAATAGTAGGCCTTGAGGCTGTCATAATGGAAGAACAACACATTCAGATACACTAATATGGAGAAAGGACATTGAAAAAATCTTCAGTGATCATGAGTTCCTTATGGAGATTAATGGACTATGGTGTCATGAGTGTTGTGGACTTCATTAGTTATCTACTTTCTTTGTTTTATGTTTTAAGAAAAATTAATGTTTAGTCTAGTTTATACGAAGAGCCATGAATTTTGAAAAGATACCATAATTTGTAACGATCTGAAGCTTGTTACTTCTCTTATAAAAGAGAAACCAAGACTGAATTTTGATATCATCATCATAGGAATTTATAGAAACATATATGAGGAGACTTATGTTATATTGCAACTTCTATTTGAAGCAATCAATGGACAAGAATATTTAATCCGGTGCTCAAATTTTAGTCTCAATTATTTGTTGATAATATTGTGTATGATTGGATTTTTTTATGTATTTTAGGTTGGAATATAGGGGTATATTATGAATTGGTATCAATTATTTGTTCATAATCATCTGCATTGCTGATTACATTACATTGCACATCTTTCAAACTCAAAGCATTACTTCACATTGCATAACTAATAACTAGATGTTGATAGATGATAAAATTTCAATTACAATATAGATTTTACAAAGTCAACCTAAGGAGTTATGAAATTAATTCGCATTGCATAACTAATAACTAGGAGAAGCTACCAATTGCATTTTCTTATCATGTAATTCCATGAGATCACATTTCTTTGAGGCATTTTTTCAAACAATTTGCTGCCTTGTCTATGCTACCACATTTTTCAAACATATTGTCTACCAAATCATTTTATCAAACTGTTCACTACCTTGTTGCTATGGCTAAAAGCCTAAAACAAGTGCTTTCAAACAAGCTATGGATGCTTGGAAAAAATCTATCAAAGCATAATAGTAAGCAATAGCATAGACAATGTAGTGAATTGGTTGAAAAAATGTCTCAAAGAAATGTGGTCTCATGGTGATGGACGGAAACTTGTTGGATGTAAATGGGTGTTCAAGAAGAAATATGGTCTTGATGGTAGTGTTGAAAAGCACAAGGCATGGTTGGTCACAAAAGGGTATTCTTAGGTGGAGGGAATTGACTATGGTGATATATTATCTCCTATTGCAAAGTTGACATCTATTTGGTTCCTGTTATCACTTTGCAGCAGTGAATGGTCTAGAAGTGGAACAAATGGATGTGAAGACAATGTACCTTCATGGTGATTTGGAGGAAGAGATCTGTATGTCACAACCAAAGAATTTTGTGGTAAAAGGTATAGAAAATCTAGTTTGCAAGTTGAAGAAGTCTTTATATGGTCTTAAGCACCACATTTCTTTGAGGCATTTTTTCCAAAGTTCATTTCCTTGTCTATGCTACCACATTTTTCATACATGTCTACCATAGATGTAGGCCATATATATGCTCAACAAGGGTAGGCAGAGAAGGCTTTGCAAATTTTAAGAAAGGAAACTCAAACAGATCCACATGATTCCCATGCATTTATCAAGATGGGTGAGTTATTAATATCGGCAGACCCCAGTATAGCCTTAGATGCTCTTAAGACAACAAAGTCTCTTCTGAAGAAGAGCAAAGAAGAAGTAACCATTGAATTATTAAACAACACTGGGGTTCTTCATTTTGAGCATGATGAACTAGAGTTAGCTCAACAAACTTTTGTGGAGGCATTAGGAAATGGAATTTGGGTTGAATTCATAAATAAAAGCCCCAATGCCAATTATGCATTTTTTTATGTGCGCTTTAAGGATATGAAATTATTTCATCGACTAGAAGAAGGTGGTGTTTCACTTGAGTTACCATGGGATATAGTCACAACACTATTTAATCTTTCTAGGTTATTTGAACAACTACATGATACCGAAAAACCAAATCTTTTATACAGGCCAAAATTGTTCAAGTTCCTAATTATATGGATGCATATCTACGTCTTGCAACCATGGCTCAGGCTCGGAATGAGATCCAAATAAGCCTAGAATTGATTGGGGATGCACTTAAGGTGGATAAAAACTCATCAAATGCTTTATGTATGCTTGGAAACATGGAACTGAAAACAGATGACTAGCTTAAAGAAAAATAAACAATTAAAGTAGCACGCCAACTTGTCTTGGCTAATGAAGCAAAACAAAAAGCTGATGAAGAACGAAGGATTCATATGGAAAGGAGAAAGCAAGAGGAAGAAATTTGGTGGGTGATGTAAAAAGAGGATCAATTTGAACATGTGAAGGAATTATGGAAGAGTAAGCGTGAGGATAGGGATGATGACAATGATGAGGCTAGTCAGTTTAAGAAGAAACAGAAGAAGAAAAAGAAGAAAAAGAAGAAGGATAAGGACCACAAGGCTTATGATTCTTATATGGAGGAACCTAATGTTGCCATGGAAGATGAGGAAAATAATATGAGTGATAAGGCACAAGATGATGCAGAAAATTCCCAAGATCTTCTTACAACTATAGGTCTAGAAGACTCTGATGATGGCGATACAAATTCTCCAATTTCAAAAAAATCATGAAGGAGACATGCATACTTTGAATTTGAAGATGATGAACCATTGCAAAAACAGAGTCTAAGAGAAGATGGTCCATATGATGATGATGTCTAGGATTCTTGAGCTTTAACCAAACATAGCTCCTATTTTCCAAAACAAAAATCCCCAATGCCCATGGGAAATGAATGATGAGAATTTGAGTTTCAACAAACTAAAATAGGTTGCCCATAAAAAACAAGAAAGAGGAAAAATGAAGAGATAACATACATATGATTCATTTGAGGTTTTTGATAAGATCTCATTTAACTATGTCAAATGGATTGGAAGGGACAAAGCATTTTTGATTGACTAAAATTTTGAGGTAGCCTATCCATCGCCATTGTATGTGCATCATCTTCTCTTGGAGTTTGTTGAAACTCAAATGCTCATCATTCATTTCCCATGGGAATTGGGGATTTTTCTCTTGGAAAATAGGAGCTAGGTTTGGATAAAGCTCAGGAAGCTTAGAAATCATCATCATATGGATCATCTTCTCTCAGACTCTGTTTCTGCAATGGTTCATCATCTTCAGAATCAAAGTATGCATCTCTCCTTTATGATTTTGTTGAAACTGGAGAATTTTTCTCACCATCATTAGAGTCTTCTAGACCTGTAGCTACAAGAAGATCTTGGGCATTTTCTGCATCATGTTGTGCCTTATCACTCATATAATTTTCCTCATCTTCCATGGCAACATCAGGTTCCTCCATATAAGAATCATAAGCCTTGTGGTCCTTATCCTTCTTCTTTTTCTTCTTTTCCTTCTTTTGTTTCTTCTCAGACTGACCAGCTTCATCATCATCATCATCATCCCTATCCTTATGCTTACTCTTCCATAATTCCTTCACACATCCAAATTGCTCCTCTTGTTGCATCACCCACCAAAGTTCTTCCTCTTTCTTTCTCCTTTCCATCTGAATCCTTCGTTCTTGATCAGATTTTCATTTTGCTTCATCATCCAAGACAAGTTGATGTGCTACTTTAATTTTTTTGTTTTCTTTAATCCAGTCATCTATCTTTAGTTCCATGTTGCCAAGCATACATAAAGCATTTGATGAGTTTTTATACACCTTAAGTGCATCCCTAATCAATTCTAGGCTTGGTGCATTGTAGAAATAGATTCCAAGAGAAGATGATGCTTACAAAAATGATGGATAAGCTACCTCAAAATTTTAGTCAATAAAATATGCTTTGTCCCTTCCAAATCCATTTGACATAGTTAAATGAGATCTTATCAAAAACCTCAAATGAATCATCTATATATTATTTTCTCATTTTTCCTCTTTCTTGTTTTTCATGGGCAACCTATTTTAGTCTTTATTTTAGAACATTTTTTGTGTCCTTAAATGTATTATGCTTTATCTTTCTATCAGATTCTAGATTAAAAGAACCTATAATTGAAAATGGATTAATTCATCTATTTTTTATTTTACAGTCCCAAATAGGTGGATTAATTTTTTTTTGTTAAACAACTATTGTACAATGTAATGTCCCCTTTTCAAAATGAAACCAAGTTGAAACTCAAATGCTCATCGTTCATTTCCCATGGGCCTTGGGGATTTTTCTCTTGGAAAATAGGAGTATAATAATAACTCAAGAGGATCTTAATGTCATAAAAGGGGCCACTTAAGTGTTGGCACAGAGACCAAGAAATGTTTATGCTACAAATGGGGCAGCCATTGTGCTAGCTGAAAGGGGTCAATTTGATATTGCAAAGGAAATTTTTACATAGGTACAAGAAGCTGGTACAGGAAACATCTTTGTTCAGATGCTTGATGTGTGGGTAAATCTAGCACATGTTTACTTTGCACAAGTACAGTTTGTGCTTGCAGTGAAAATGTTTATGTTGCAAATGGGGTAGCCATTGTAAAGTGTTCGCACATAGACCAAGAAATGTTTATGCTGCAAATGGGGTAGCCATTGTGCAGCTAGCTGAAAGGGGTCAATTTGATATTGTAAAGGAAATATTTACACAGGTACAAGAAGTTTTTGCAGGAAACATCTTTGTTCATATGCCTGATATGTGGGTAAATATAGGACATGTTTACTTTGCACAAGGATAGTTTGGGATTGCAATGAAAATGTATCAAAATTGTTTGAGGAAATTCTATTTTGGCACTAACACCCAAATTTTATTATATTTAGCTCGAACACGTTATGAAGTAGAACAGTGGCAAGATTGTAAAAGAATATTAATAAGAGTAGTAGAACATTATTAAGAGCAATAGATTGTAATGAGCATTTCAAATTTGTGTTTAATGTAATTAGGGTTTCGAATTACCTCTTAATTCGCTGCAAAGGGCGTCCCCAAATCCAATTTTGCTATAGAGGGGCTTGGCGAATTCAAATTCATTGCAACAAACTCCAAATTCCTTACCCTTTCCTTCCTTTTCAGAAGTCTCCAGGTCCTCTCTGAATCCTTATCGCCCATGCAAGTAGTTTATATAACTGATCAAAACAACTCATGCCAGGCTAACGAATGAAGCAAGGTTTGCAATGAACAAATGAAGCAAGGTCTGGAATGAATGAAAGAAGCGAGTTCAAGCGAGATAAATGAATCTACAATTAACATGAATAATCATGTCAATACATCGTGCACATGAATACATCACGCTAATAATTGGTCGACTTGTTTTTTAAATTTTTTATCTAATTTGGATTTGATGACTAACTATTTAGTCCTTTTTATTTCTATGACTAATTAATTTTTTAGTCAATGACCAGATTAGTCATTTATTTACTCATTTATAGTTGAGTTGCAAAAATTGAGTATAAGTTAGTCATTTTTAGTTGTTGTGACTAAAACTTTTAGTCACCTAGTCATTTATTTGTCAAATTCTACTAGTGGTAGAGAATCTTCACATATGGTTGATACAACTCTTCATGAGATTTGATTTTAGAAAAATAAAATCAATGATCAAGAATGCATGTGACAAGGAGATATTGGGAACGTAAAAAGAGACTACTAGAAAATCAAACAATAATTAGGGTTGAGATTTTATTTTAGAAAAATCAAATCAATGGTCAAGAATGCATGTGACAAGGAGATATTGGGCACAAAAAAAGAGACTGTTAGAAAATCAAACAATAATTTAAAATTGTTTGATTTAAGAGGTTGAGTTGACCTTTTGAATTAAAAATTAATTTAATTCAAAAGTGGTGGGGTCATGTGATAGTAAATAATGATTTTAAATTATTTACTTGGTGGGAAAATAGAAAGTGGACAATTTTAAATAAATGATTTTATTTAAAATTAGAAAAAGCCAAGGTGGATAATAATTAAATAAATAAAAGAAATTTATTTAATTATAAGAGGACATAAGGAATTAATGACGTATTTAAATAAACTGTAAATAAAGTTTATTTATTTAAATAATGAGAAAGAAATAGTGGACAAATAATAATTAAATAAATTTAGGAATTTATTTAATTATAGAGGGACATAAGAAATTAGTGATGCATTTAAATAAAATAAATATAATTTATTTATTTAAATAGTCAGGGGGAATAAAAAATGTGAATTAATTAAATAATTGAGAATTATTTAATTAATAGTTGAATTTGGACCATAGGACATAATTAAATATTTTAATTATGTTAAGAAGAAATATAGAGAAAATAAAGCTTGCAGGCCTAAGTCAATTTTATGTGTCTACAATTGTGACTAAAACTTTTAGTCACCTAGTCATTTATTTGCAAAATTCGACTAGTGACCTAGAGAATCTTCACATATGGTTGATCCAACTCTTCATGAGAATGATTGGGTGTCTTCAAGTTCCAATGAGGTATGCAAAAATTAATATGATGAATTTGATAGACATGTTGATTTGAATCAAGAAGGAATTAGGACAACCTTGGGTAATGATTTGTCTACATCATCCTTGCAAGAGGTTACACAAGAGGCTCCTACATTAGAGGCTAGCATAGATCATGTCAATGCTTTGGATAGAAATGGTATGGATTCTCTGAGTGATCATAAAGCATCTTCTAGTGTGATAGTTGATTCCAATAATGTCACATCACCTACACATGATGGAAACCAAGGATATTTGGAACAAAAGCCTTTGGTTGGGGAAGACATGCAAGACTATTTGGTGGTGAAGGGAGATAAAATAGCTCTAGCATTATCAAGAATGGATAACACTCACAAACAACTAGAAGACCTCATTTGGACAGCCCAAAGAGAGGAAAGACAAAAGGGAATGGGACATGCTATCTCTCATTCACATTTGTAGTCTTACAAGGAAGCATTGGAAATATTGAAAGAGGACTACTTGCAATTGTTTAGAGATAGAGGCATGGCTATCAAGTTGGTAAAAGAAAAAGATAGAGAGATTTTTGATATTTGTCTTCTTTTGAGTATGGCTAATCATTCCTTGCATAATTCAAAAAATTGGTCTTTTATAGTAGCTACTCCTAGGGTACAAGATGACAAGGAAAATGGTGTAGAAGTTGAACAAATTGAGGAAAGGATTGAAGAATCATATAAAGAGGTACCTCGTAGCCTTGTGACATTTAGTGATGAAGACTTCTTTGAGCCACTTCCACCCCTAATCACTTGGGAAGAACAGGAGACAAATCAAGACTTGATGGTGTTTGATGACTACAATGTTAGCATAAAATAAGGATGTGTGGATGTTGAGTACACAAGGGATGAGATTCTTGAGGTAAGCCCACAAGGAGAGCATGTCGAAGGAAGGAGGAATGAGTTAGAAAATCCATTTTGGTCTATTTTTCATCATGGAGTTCATGACCATCAAATAGTAGCCAAATCAATGATAGCTTTGGGTCATGATTGGCTTCATAAAGGCATACATTATGCATGTTAAGAGAATTGCACTGAACCGACACTTGATGGTAAGCATTTGAATGTTGAAATGGATGACAAGTTTATGGATTGGCATGACATTATACTTTATTTTTTTGAGGATAGTAGTCCTATGGTTTTCCATTCTCATGAGATAGACATGCTAACACCTTTGGATAACAGTTAATTGTGGTCTACTAATGATTGAATACAACATTGGAGTGTTGGATATGGTGTTTTTGTTGAAAAATGGGGCACTACACAATCTGATTTAGTATATCAGACCTTTGAAGGTGTGGAAAAGATACAAGAGAAGTGTAACATTTGGCTAGAGAGAGCAAGGAAAGCTAAGTTAATTGTTGATCAAGCAAAAAAATGGCTAGAGATGGTTAAAAAAATGAGGCAATCAACTTTGTTTGATCATCATGGGTCAACCATTTATGTTATACATGAGTGTGATTATGAAGATGAAGGTAACTTAGTTTTGCCTGATGCATCAATTCCATTTGGTGAACTAAGCCAACCTACTCATGATCTTGATGATGCCTTCTTATTGGGGTCGATGGATGATTTGATAGTTTATTTTACATTGGTTCCTTTTGATAGGCTGGGTCAAACCATTGAGTTGACATAATTTTATATTGATGAAGATTCCATATGGGAGTTCATGGATTGTCTGATAGACTATTTTCCATGGTTTGATAGTGACTCTTCATTGTTGGGTATTGAAATGTGTTATTTCAATCCAACAGTATGTAGAACAGTTTATAATTGTGGAAAACACTATGCCTTGGTTGAAGATGGGTCTAGTAATGGTTTTCTATTTGCATACATTAGGGATGACACATCTTATATCATTTTGGATGATATTATCATATTGCATAATATTGTTTTGATTTATGATAGCGAAACAAGAGGGATGGATACATTTGTTCTTGGCAACTACACCTTCATGATTGACATATACATTGATATGGATATGTTTACATCATTGTGCAATAGTGGAATTAGTCCCAAGATCTTTTACTTTAGCAATTTGGAGATTGTTCTTGTGAGCATCTATGGAGATCCTAGATGGGTCTGGGATTTGGGTATTCATTGATGTCCATTTGGCACTTGTGATTCCTTGGGGTGGGAGGACTTGTAATGTCCCCAATTCTGAGCTAAGTAATGACTTTCATTTTTTAGCATCATTTGAGACCCTTGGTCATTGGAAAAGTTTGCCAAGGTAGTCAATTTGATCCTGAGAGTGATTTTGGCCAAGAGATTTATATTTTGATGAGTTTATTTTGGAGAATAAAAAGGGAACTATCCTTAATGGAAAATAAAATATAATGTTGATTATATTTTATTATTATTTTATGTTCCACTTGCAAAGTCAAAGTAATCTGATAAGAAATAAAGGAGGGGATTTTTAAACAAATAAGATATTATTCTCTTCTTTAAGTGGCCTCTTTCAAAAAGAATCAAATCTGATATGATTTTCTTCAAAATCAAATTCTCTCTTCTAAGTCAGTTTAGCGCCTTAATGAAGAAGGCATCTAATATTTGATATTTAAAATATCAAATTTGATCCTCCCTTATGGTGGTTTAAGGAATTGAATTTTTTGATAAGTTCAAATCAGATCCCCCCTATGGTGGTTTAGACTAGGGGCAGTTTAGAGCCTTATTTAAGAAGGCATCGATTGCTTTGAGAGGCATGAAGAATTGATTTGGCTTTTGCAATTGAGTTTGTCTCTTGGCTGGAAATTATTTGCAGTCTGATCAAGGAGATGATCCCTTGATTACTCAGTTGAGATGACCCCATCCCTATTTTGAGAGGTGGACATATTCAGTGTTCATCATTGGTACAAATTTTTTGGCCAAGGGGTCAAATTTGGAGAAATCGATTTGAGAAGCTAGGACAAATTTTGTGAAGACTTTGTAGTTATTTGGGAGGATGAATCTGGCATTTGTAATGGATGATTTTGAGAAGCATATTACAAACCCTTTGGAGGTTGATTTTAGTTTTGATTGTTGATAAAGATCTAAGTTTTCTCATGGCTAGGAAATACTTGTGCATGGTGTAATTTTGTTCTAGAATCCAATAAAAAACTTGGCTAGGCTCTTGGAGCGACTGCTGGGCATCTAGGAAGTTGACCGAAGCTTTGGGAAGTTGGTAGATGGCACCTTCTTGAAGAGTCAAGCTTTAATTTGGTGGATTCCAATTGTTTCCAAGTTTCTCTATATGCCAAAAATATTCTCTTAGGAGTTCTAAGTCTTACTCTTCATTATAATGGGATATTATTGTGGAAAATGGCTTTGGATTACCCACACAGTGCCTTTGCTCCTTCTAGGGTTTTTCACCTAAAAGGAGAAAAGAATGGGATCCAAAATGCAAATGTCAACACTCAAAGTTAATATAAATGAGATGCAATATGTCAAACTATGATGTAATAATGCACTGATCTGAAAAGAAAGTAATCTAATGATGCAAAACCTAAGAAATGCAAAGTGCTGGAAAACACAGTGTGATATGCAAAAACACCTAAAAATGCAAGTAAATGATGAAATAACATAACAGAATCAGAGAGGTGCACCTGGAATCTAAAATTTGATGTTGGGAGATTCCAAAATTTTGAGAAATTGACTAAAAATGTTGACTTGGACACTTACGCTAGGCTGGGCGACTTAGTCTCAGTTTTGGGAAAACTTGTCAGAACTGGAATATGCCAAATGGGTATCCAAAAATGCAGAAACCAATTTTCAGGCCTAGAAGCGGGACTAATCTTCCAGTAGTGGTGACTTAGTCCTCCTACAGATCACGGGAATTTTAGGACAGAATCTTGTAGCCTCAGGTCTGCACTTGCTTTTTTGACAAGTGTCCATACTTGATTATGCAGAAAATGGGATAAAAAGTGTCTCCAAGCTTGAATTAGGGTTGTGTTGACTTGATTGACTTTGAAGACTTCTTGACCACTTTTCAACACCTATTTCTTTGACAAATTTTCATACAAAGTCTGCAAACACACATGCAAAGAGGGGAAAATGGTTAAGGGTTAGAGTATAGGAATTTGCCTTGGTCAAATCCTAGTATGGTAATCAAACCCTTGATAAAATGAAATGAAATGGAAAGCGAATGACAAATAAACAACATGCAATTTCATAAACTTACCAAACCCTTGATGAGTAAATCTAAAGATATGCAATGAAGTGCTCCAATGGATTACTTGATTATGCTTAGAGTGCTTGAATGCTTGTAAGATTGAATGCTTAGTGAGTGCAAGATTGTAGGAGATTGAATGAATGATTGGGGGATAAAATGAGAGGAAAAACCCTTATTTATACTTGATTTTACTAAATTTCTTGAAAATAACACATCATAGGCTAACCTCAAGGGTTAGAGGACAAAATCCCGCTAGAAAATTGAAATAATTTTGAGTTTTATGCCAAAAAGGACTAAGTCGCCCCTATTGGCAACTTAGTCCCACTTAGGAAAATTAAGTGGGTGTTGGGAATTATGGGGCATTAAATGTTTTTCAACGGGAATATCCTAAAAAAAACACTTAAAAATGGTCAGAAAGTGGGTCTGTGCAAGATCATGGGGGTCCAAAAAGTGGCAATGTGAAAAAAAGGTGTTTTTAACACATCCAAAAATGTGAAATTCACACCTTTGACTTTTTGTAGGCCAAAGTACAATATCCATTTTGGTTTGGTAATACCGAACCAAAACGGATATCCGTTATGAACGGATATCAATTACAAAATGGATATCCGTTATAAAATGGATATCCGATATGAAACGGATATCTGTTCTATTTAAGGTAGAATTTATAATTGTGTTGGGTCTGGCCTGACCAATTATTATATTCTATATAACGGATATCCATTATTTGTGTTATCATTTAAAAAAAACCCCGAGAGGTCATAATATATAATATTATTATAATATAATATAATATAATATATTATTATATTATATTATATTATATTATATTATATTATATTATATTATATTATAATATAATATATGTATTATTATATATTATTATAATATAATACATATATTATATTATAATATAATATTATAATATATTATTATATTATATTGATATTATATGGTCAGGTTGGTAAATCCTAGAATGAATATCCGTTATTTGAGTTATAATTTAAAACCATGAGAGGTCATATAATATAATATAATATTATGGCTATATTATATTATATTATATATGATATTATATTATATTATAATATAATGTATGTATTATTATATATTATAATATATCATATATATTATATTATATTATATATTGATATTTCATTCTAATATATATAATATATTATATATATATTATATATAATAATATGTATTACATTATTTATATTATAATATATGTATATATTAAAAATAATATAATAATATATATTATATTATATTATAATATAATACATATATATTATAATATAATACATATTATATTATATAATATAATATGTATTATATTATAATATAACATATATTAATATATATTATATTATAATATAATACAATATATATTATATATAATATATATTGTATTATAATATAATATATTTTATATTAAATAATCGATATTTTAAAAAAAACAATATGGTCGGGTCACGGACCTGACCATTTATTTAAAAAACTATAAATAAGGAAATGAATATCTGTTTCCTGTATTATATACAGACAAACAAAACCTAAAAGTTATATCTTTTCAATAGTATTTTTACCAACACGGGCGTGGGTTAAAAGAGTGACTCAGATATCCATTTGGGGGAGCTAAAATTATAAAAAAATAACCAAATTTGTAAGGTATGTTTGATTTTTTCAATTTTTATACAATTTATATTCATTTTGCTTCTTTTTTTTTAATTTTAGTCAAAAATAAGGTATATTTGATAGGTTTTTTATTAGATTAAAACCATTGTTAATTTTAGAATTTTTTATCAATTAACAAGTTAAAAATGGATCAAAATGAAAATCCTAACCTTGCACAAAATGAAAACCCTCCCACACAAAATAAAAACTTTAATCCTGCAGATAATGAATACCCTCCACATCCTCCACGGAAACCATTGTTTCTGCATGAAAATGTGCCAACAATACACAAGTATATTCATAGGAATTTAGATCAATTAAGAAAAGTATGTCAAATATATGAAACACTCGATGAACTATCAGATATGAAAAACACTTTGGAAACAATCATTGTAAATGTTCAAACTTTGGCAATTCAGCATAATAGATTTGCACAATGGCAAGAGAAACAAAAACAATTTTATGCTGATGGGTTATCGTATGATGAGGTGAAGGCTCTTGATATTGAAAAAGGCCAATTAGCCCAGTTATTCATAGATCAAAGAATTGGACAACCTATTAATGTGCAAAAATCAAAATTTTCAATTAAATGGTGTACCCATATAGGAATATTAGATAATTTTTGGAGACATTGGTGGATGGTTTTCAATAAACCACCCAACAACAACCTTGATGTCCCTCAATATTTTCTCCAAAAATTATATGTTGGGTTTGTGCTAGGGAAACATGTCAATTACTTTGACATGAGAGATTTACAGGGTGTTGGTAGAGGGATGCCATAGGATAGACCTAGGGAATGCCAAGTCACCCCAATTCGTCCTCCTCCACCTATTGTTGCTCCAACTCCACTACCTTACCCAGAGATTGTTGTAGATGCAGTGACTGTGAGCATTTATGCATTGCATTCGTTGAGTGATCATTTGGTGAGGCAGAGACATCATGTTGCACAACCAGTTGACGGTGCATCCCATCACGGTGGTGTTGCACCTAATACATCCTAGCATGATGGTGGTGCACCTGCTACAATAGCTCCCATTGGTACATAGCCATCAGCTCTGTCTAGTACACCATCTCTTTGGGACATGTTTGTGTGCCTCATCATTGCATGACGTGCAACAATTTATGTTTCAGTCCTCTTTGACGGTCCACTGAGGCTCCCATAGACACATCCGACTTTGAGGTTCATGATATTCCAGATGTAGGAGTTGATAGAGCACGAGGTGGAGCATTTGCAGGAGAGACATCGATTTCCAGGGATGATATTGGAGCACCGATAAGTCTTAAAGAAATTTCATAGTGTTTTTTATGTAAATTATTTCATATTTTATGAAGGATATTTGTACTAATATATGTTTATGTGCTGGAATCTTTAACAGTTGTTGTCAAAGGAGCAGTTGTCAGAAGTGCAATAGACTACGCATACTGCCATTTCATTTTCCTTAGACAATCAATACATGGTAAATAATTTAAATTTTTATTTTAGATGTTAATCTTTGAAATCTAATATGTTTAAATACATGTACTACATATATTGATAGTCTAATATAATCTTGTTTTTTTATGCAACAACCTAGTTCTTATACAACCTTGTTGACCGAGTCTGACCCATTAGATGAAGTTGCACAATAGGTATATATCTTTTTTATTGTCAACATTATAATTATATGTGCATGTGCATTTACATTCTTGTCATTTTTTATACAGGAAAGCATCTTAGCTGATCCATCCACTATGAGTCCATCCAGTGTCATAGCATCATAGCAGGTATGTGTTTATTTTATATTGCAGATCATTTACATTTAGATAGGAGTAGATATGATTATTTTTCAACAATTATATTTTAATTTGTATCATTTTTATTTTATCTGCTATAGTCATCTATTCGACCCAGCATTGTGACGAGTGAGAGACCATTACTTTATAGGAGGACTCTTGATCATCCTAGGGGACAATCAT
>VDFB02358134.1:181154629-181356344 GCA_007258455.2 Sequoia sempervirens | reverse complement strand
AACACTTTGAATAAATTTGTATTTTGAGGAGAATAATGTTCATTATGAATCTCTCCAAAATTTGAGCTTGACCCATGAGAGAATTGTGTAAATATTTTGCATTTTGACAAAATCCCCACATGGGTATTTTGAAAAAAAGAAAGAAGAATTTGTATGTTTTGTTATATATCCAAAATTTGGGCTTGACCCACCATGGCATTTCGTTTACATTCTAAATTCTATAAAAACCCTTATATGGGTAAATGTTACTTTGAAGAAGACTACATTTCTGAGATAAAAATTCATATGGGTTTTTTGAAATTCCTATACAAACTGCATTTTTGTACTTTAGCTATTTACCCTTCATTTCTGAAAATGGGTATATGTGATCTTTGCTCCATTTTATTTCCAATTTACTGCATTTATCTTGGCCACCATGGAAGAAACCCTAGCTCGGCTCTTGCAATACTTTCCCTGTATTTCATGAAATTTTTGTACTCTTCTTGGGATAGCGAGACTAGTCCTTCAGAAAATTGCCAAAAACACGTGAATCCTTCATGGGCATTGTTGAAAAACTTTAGTACATGGGAAAAATTCTTTCATCCTGCAAACATAAATTATTTTTTTTGAATCTGCAGAATGTTGGTCCACTTCTATCATGCACTATTGTGGCTTTCATATTATTTCATATTGCTCCTCTTAAGTTGTAATGCCCCGCCATACAACCCTAGGGGAAGTTGTAATTTACTACACTAAAAAACTATTTTTTTTTTTAAAAGGAACAATTAACATGCGAGATCACTAACCAATCGCCAACAACCCCTAAGGTTATGAGACTGAGTTACTTAAACCCAAACAAGAAACATGAATTAACCAAAACATTTGATTACTTAAAGCATTAAGAACGCATACATTCCATACATAATAACTTACATCAAAGAATAGTAAAGTACCACTTGATTCCAAAGATATCATTTACAACATAATTACAACACTCATTCCCCGAATGAGATAAATCTAAAAGCATGATTACATATTACAAATTCCACCTCGAAAACAATGAGGGATAAATAATACAATATACAACTAAAAGGATAAAGCATGACAAGAAACTGGATCCCACAAGCTCTCCAACTGGAAATTTCGTCCACATGAACAAGAAGCCAACCCAACGGATTAAGGTGCACGCCACCCAACCATGTGATACCCGAAGGTTCACCCCCCGTGCTAGGAGATAGTAACCAGGTATTCCTACACAAGACCATCTACCACTAGACACGAGCTAAAGCATAGCTGAACTGAAACAACTACAACCACTATAACACTTAACACAAAGTTACAATTCTTCCAGAGAACAAGGATCATTACACAGTACAACAAACTGACATCAGATTGACATAGAGAGAGTGTCACACGAAATTTGCTATGAGTTACCTTGTCTCAACTGTCTAAGGCAACCGAACCCACATCTTGGGCTATCCAGGCTCAACTCTTCCAGCCGCCGGACCCTCATACCAACTGCACTTCTCGTCTCATCTCAAACCTTAAAAGCGAATGAGTTATGAGAGAGGCATTAATTATCTTAATTAGTTTGAGAGTTTTTCTTTAATTCATTTTAAGTTATCACTTACTTAAAACCCTAAGTGAGTTACCCTGGTGCCCCTTTGTGTGCCAGACCCCCATAAAGAGCCACTCTCCTATCGACAACATACACGGTACAACCCACAATGAGTAACCGGATAAGACGACCTCTCCAAACCAAGGAGGAAACAAATAAAGGGAACCCACTCCAAACACTGGAGGAAACGAATATACAAAACCCACTCCAAGCACTGGAGGCTACAAAGGTCAAAACCCTCTCCAAACACTGGAGGAAACAAAGGTCAAACCCTTTGAAACACTAGAGGCAACAAAACACATACTCCCCTCCTAATCCTAGGGAGACACAAAATTCAACCCACTCCTAATCCAAAGGAGGCACAAAACCCAAGACAATCCAAAGGATGACTATCATAGCGATAACCCATACAAAGGAATGAAACTCTATCTGGAAGACTTTAGGGCATTTACTCACTTTGCACTATGACGAAAATGATCTAGCATAGCTGGAAAACACTTCAGACAGTTTAAATAAATTAAGGTTAGGATTTCCTAGATCCAGTCAACTTAATTAACTAATATTAGGGTTTCCTAAACCCACGCCAAACACTGACATAGTACATGATAACAAGTAAATAATTAACATTATTTGCACAACTCAATAGTAAAACAAACCACGTTGACAACCTTAAGGAGTTTAACCTATAATTTAATTTTCGTTTTCCCAATTACATGCATTAATCAAAATCAACTTTTAAAAAATAAAAACCATTTGCTAAAAGAAACAATATATTTAAATATTTTAATGCTTTTAAATCAACCCATTAGTTAACATATATAATAAAATATATATTTTAGATAATAAGAAAAAAAATTATTTAAATTATTATATATTAAATATATTATATTTTATATAATATATAATATTTAAATATTATATATGTTATATGTTATATAATATAAAATAATATAAATTAAATTTTAAATTTTAAATTTAAAAAGATTAAAAAAAAACCAAAAGCCATGAGGCCTGGCCGCAGCCCTAACTAGGGCACGCGGTTGCCCTGCCTCGCCATGGGTGGCGGGGCCTGTGTGCTTCACACACAGTCCACCCCCCATGGTGCAGCCTG
Organism: Sequoia sempervirens; assembly: GCA_007258455.2. NCBI lineage: Eukaryota > Viridiplantae > Streptophyta > Pinopsida > Cupressales > Cupressaceae > Sequoia > Sequoia sempervirens. The sequence goes on along the minus strand of VDFB02358134.1, from coordinate 181,353,636 downwards.
TGTGCTCGGCACATAGTGCCCACCTCCTATGGGCGGCGGCCTGTGTGCACTGCACACAGTCCGCCTCCCTGCGGCGGCAGCCCATGTGCCCTGCACATGGCTCGCCTCCTGGTGGGAGACGATGGTGGTGGGGGGGGTGGCTCCCCCACAAAGAAATATATATATTTTTTTGTTTTATATATATTTTTTTATAATATTTTTCAAAAAGAAAAACAGTCCTTGGTTCTGGTTTTTGTTTTCCAGAATGAAAATTTGCATAGGAAAAAAAACAATGAATTTATTTATTTATTCATTTTTAAAAGAATGAACTCCCAACCAACATCATATAAGATTTATATGCAAATATATATATATAAATCTTATCTCCATTCATAGTTCAATTGAGCAACTTATCTATAGAAACTAAAGCAAAACACAACAATCTTAATTTCTAAGACATAATGGAAATTTCTCAAATACACCCACAAGATTTTCTAATTTCTTTTGTTTCATTCAAATTCCTATTGTTAAAATGGAGGATTTCAATTGCAAACTTTGATTTCTTAACAACAATCTAATTTGTTCTTAAGATCTATTCAAGATTCAAACAAGAATTTGTAACAAGACTTAAACTGGAAATATAAATTTCTTACACAATTAAAACATGAAAACCTGTGATCTGAAGTTTGAATGAAGATCTTGAGAAGAAGATGAGTTGCAGATTCCAATTCCAAGCTTTTCCAGATTCCAAATCTTGATCTCCCCTTGCAAAATCCACAGCCCCATTCCAAGAATGCAAAAACCTCCCTATTTTCTTCCCCAAATTTGGTCAATATCCCCAAAATATCCCCACCCACTAAAATTTATTGCAATTTTGGGGATATTCTCCATTTTTTTAAAATTTAAAACAATTCTACTTTCAAATTGAAATGTTATGCATTTTTGAAAATTTCCTTTTAAACAAAAGTATTCCAATTTTGCAAATAATTTACTTTAATCTATAATTTCAAAAAGTGAAATTAAAACACATTTTCATTTTTATTTATTTATTTATTTAATTTAACTCTAACTAACCAAACATGATTTCTACTTTTATTTTAATTAAATATTAATATACAATAATGCCAAAACATCTATCACATTTAATGCATCACCAATAACCTAGTTAATCAATAAACTAAAAATTATTTTATTAATTACATCAAATTAAACAATAAAATAAATACGTTTCAACATTGCAACTAAATACATTTAAACATCATTTTAACTATGCCAGTCATTTAATAATCTTTATAATTTGTAATTAAATCAATACTCAAGGTGAAATGGACCAAATTAAAACAACCAACTCGACAACAACTCGATGACATGCTATGACTAGGGTGACGACTTGGCACGGAAAACCTAGTTACTATCTCCCAATCATTTTCCGTTGGTCAATGGACACGCTCAAACCTGTGAACCAGGTGGAGTCGATGTCAAGTACCTGTCAACCTGCAACAAAATTACATCGAACATGCATATATAAATAATATGACCAAACACACCGTGAAGAGGAAATCTCATAATCGTAGGGAACTCGCAAGCGAGTGATACAATTTTGTCCCCTTCACCAATACAATATCTCTAACTGACGCATCTAACATCAATAACATGATCAACAACATAAATCATCATTAAATCAAATATTTGCTAAGCTATTCCAAAGCATGCCATAAAGATAACATCAAAGTAAAATAACATCACATCAAAAGATAATGTTTACAACACTTAATAGATAATAGTCAAAAGTAACCAAGTTCCAAAGTCACATCATAAACATAACAAAGCATTACAAAGAAAACACTGTCGATCCAAACATCCAAAATGGAGGGGTGTTACATAAGCTCCTTCATGCTTGATTGTCCCTCAAATGTATAGACATAATGGAAATAACTCTGTAACTTATTCTCCTTACTACAGTAGGTATTCACAATATTATACTTTTCATCTCCTGATGATATCCACTTGCACATGTCCAGAAATGCTCTCCTCATTCTGCACTTCCCTTACATATTCTTGGTGGGTTAATGTCTTCTATCTGGCACTCTTCATGCATTTTTATGCTCCATTATGAAAAGACTGTTTTATGCACTTGCCCTCTTATCAAATGAAAATATGAAACTTATCACATGTTTCCTTTATCGAACAATTCTCTTTGTTAATGAGGCACTATGTATGTCTGTTCACTATCACAATCATGAGCATGAACATTGTTGTACTTCTCATAATATCATGAACATGATGAACAAAACAATACTCACAACAACAAAAAAATAGTACGACATTTAAACTTGCAAGTATGACATTGAGGAATCTCAGTTGAATTGATTAAACTCATTAAGTCTATTGTTCACCTGTAGCTCTCAATAGTATATCACCTAATTTTTATGAGTGAACAATAGGCTTAATGGCTTTGATGAATGAAACTCTACTTTACTCTTTCAGTTGAATAGCTCAGTTAAGTATGATAATATATTCCTTCACTTGGCCCCATCTATTATGTTTAATGGGCAGCATGCTGAGCTCTACCCTTGTGGGAGCCCATTTTCCTCCACATGCTTGGTCTTCATGAAATGATCAGCTACATGACTTTTCCTATACCTGCACAAGGAAAAAAATGATGTTAGCAATAAAAACAATATATGATGATGATATTTCCCTTTTTATTTCATGCTTTTGTTCTTTCCTTTCATTGATTCTATGCATTCCAAGGATTGAAATATATCTATGTTAGTATGGCATGTAGTATAGTTCATATCCCAAGCTCTTAATTGGCACCCTTCTCAATCTTTTGCAGGAACATTTAGGAGCAGAAGCAAGATGGAGCTAGCTATGAGGCATCAACCGAAGATCAACTCAACAAATGATGGATATGTCCCATGTTATTTGCTTCTCTCTTTTAGTTGTATATTTCCTTTCTTGTAATGAATGGAACTGGCTAAAACCACGACTTGTGTGGATCTTTAAATTTATTCTTTCATTTCCATTTTGAAAGAAATGCATTGAAATGCAAAGTTGTATCATCATTTATATTCTTGCAATAAAATGAAAACATGTAATGTGAATAACTTTATGAAATAAATGAAAGCACTCTGTTATGCTTAATCATTTGTATACCTAGTTTTGTACTCGATTTGATTTGTAAAATATTTGAAAAATAATTTTGAAACTTAGTTTTCTCAAACAATGCATAACTATCACTTGATGAATGATGAATATAGTGCAAAAAACACCTAAGCACATGCAGAAATAACTGTTCTTTTACTTTCAGATATAACAATATTTAATCAGCTCCACCAATTGAGCTGTAGCGAAAACTTGGTAACAAAATGTACAAGTTGACAGAAGGATGCAGCCCTTTCAATGAGGATGGATTGAAGGCTAGTGTTCCCCAGGTCATAAACTACAATGAGCAAAGGCAAGAAGTCACGGTCTATCAAAGTACAACCAACAATAATATTGATCAAACATTCACTTTTGACAAGGTTTTTGGTCCAAACTCCCAACAAAGTGAGTTATATGATCAAGCTATCATGCCTATTGTAAATGGTTTTGGATGGATACAACTACACAATTTTTTCCTATGGCTAGACTGGTACATGAAAGAAATTCTATAGGGAAAAGAAGTGCATTTGCAAATCAATTTAGATGCTCACTGAAAAAACACATTTTTGCTACAAATTGGAGCTTTCAATTGTACCCACACTGTACAATGGCATTGAATCATTTTTTAACAAAATCTGAAGTTTGTTTTCAAACTAAAAAGACCCATCCGGGTTCATCATGAGAAGCTAATGCAGAGGCAACAACAATTGTGTAAAAGGAACATAAATAACAAATGGAAACCATTTCATGCAGGTCGTGGCTAGGTTGACCCTGTTTTTGTAAAATCTGGAAAACCCACCTAGGGTTTCAAAATATGAAACAAAATTGCTACAGATTACAAAAAATGGAATGTATTTACGAAACCCATTTGCATCTCTACAAAAATCTGAGTTTCTTCAAGAAACCATGAAACCCACTTGGGTTCTTTTGAAAACATTTGTAGATACAAAAATATATGTGCTACAAAAAACCCACTTAGGGGTTTTGCAATTATATTGCAAAATGGAATAGAAATTGTGAATACAGAGGAAACCCATTTTGAAAAGTGGAGGCCGAGCTCACAAGCCATTTTTTCTCTTCTACATATCAAAAACCCATCTGGGTTGTCAAGAAATTTTCTAATACAGAGGAGAGTCAAAGAAGAATTATGGGGTTTTCAAATGAAACAAAGCCACATATAAAAACACACTATTTTCTGTCCATGGCCGCGACCAAGAAGTTTTTTCTTCATGAAAGCAACAGGGAAACAACAATGGAGTGTCCTCATTATCAAATGTAGAAAGAAACAAGCATTTTATGCTTTATTGTCAAGGTAGAAACAAAAATATGGGTCGTTTTTCTCAGAATCAACAAGAATGGAGTCTATTTAACTCACTTGGAGCTTTTGCTCACAATTTTTTTATAAAATTTCAAGCTTTTTTGCTTCTAACAAAGGTTCATTAGAGTTCTCATGGCGGCTGTGACAAAATGAAACAACAACGGAAAGAGAAAATAATACATATGGGTCAGAAATGTGTCCATGGCCGCAACCTGTAGGTTCAAAAATGGCCTCCAAATGGTGTAAAATCCAGATTTTGAGCTACAGAAAAACATTTTACCTGCTTTCAAAGTGCTTCTCTCATGAAATCTCAATAAAACTTGTGGTAAATCTCCATTTTTCTATGTTTGCTCAAACCCCATGGTGGCAACATCATGTTCCAGATTGTTCAATGACCAAATGATGATGTTTTCCCTTTGTTTTAGGTGTTTTGATGATTAGGGTTTGACCCTATTCGATGGGGATGGGATTTTCTTCCCATGTTTTTTAAAATTGAAACATGTGTTAATGCATGGGGGCCAAACATATGTTATTGACTTAGGCATTCTATGCCTTAACTCCCCTTTTCCCCTTATTTCAAAACATTTCCAAGTCCTCAACAATACAACATATGGAGTGTGCCAAGTCACATATGTGATGCCTTTGATTTTTGACTAATAATCATGTGACTTGGAATATGCTTTCCAAGAACTATGGAGGTCGGCCATATTGGCCAAGTGTTTTTGAGCTTTATGATGCCTTTGAAAAGCCAGTGAGTATTGACCATGTGTGGACTAAAATGCAGAATGAGGTAAGTAGAGATGGTCAAGTGCCTTGGAAGTTTTTAACCTTGTTTAATGCTTTTGGAAGCATTTAGATATGACATTATATGTTGCATTTTATTTCAATGTATAAAAATATCATTTAAGTGATTTGAAAATCACTTTTATTATGTCTTTTTAATGCAAATGTAATGTAATTCAAAGAGATGGTTGGCCCCTTATTTTGTGCTTTGAAATGTAAAATGACTTGATTAAGTGATGTTTTATGAATCACTTAATCAAGATTATTATCTTTAATGCTTTTTGGAGTCTTGTGTTTTCAAAACACACATATTGCAAGAGATTGTGGGTCAATACTTGTGTGAAGACCAATGATGACTTGCGGACATGAGGGGTGTGAGAGGTTGTTTTGACTGATTTTAGAGGAAAAGGGGCTATTTGGAGGCATTTTTGTCACATTTTTAGTGTGACTATTGACTTGGCTTAACTTTTCTTCATGTGGAGGATAGTTTGGAGGGTTTCTAGAAGGTTATTTTTGGCCTTTTTTGTTGCATTTGACCAGAACCTTTTGGAAGGAATTGTGTGGGGTTTTTGGTGGGTTTTTTCTTAAGTATGTTCATTTTGAACATTTTGGAAAGTTCTTTCTTTCTAGCAGTAGGATAGCTTTGTTTCTTGGAGATATTTTTCATGGAGCAGTATTGTAACTCAGATGGGCCTATTATATGGTAAGCACTTTGAATTAATAAAGTAGAGCATTTTTACTTTCTCATTTCATTTTTCTCATGTATGTTGTTAATGATTGATCAATTTGTCTTGTGAAAATCTATCTTTTCCTTGCAAGCTTGTCTCATGTTTAGGCATCTGTTTAGCAGAAAATGTATGTTTATAGGTTATAAGTTGTGTTGTTAATTGTGAAACCCTTATTTTCCTTTTAAAAGTACTGTTTATAGACCTCCTTATGAATTATTTATGTAAACTGCATTGGATAGTGAGTTGTGTGAGTCTAGCTTTATGATATTAATTTGAATGTGATAGGTTGTTAATAGGTCTAGGTTGTTTTGGTGCATCACCTTAGGGTTTTTCAACATTAGGTTTATTTTCATGCAATCCTTACCCTTTACCTCAAAAATTAGTAGTTAGGTGACATCAAAAGGGGAAGCCAACCCATAATCTAGAGGTCTTCTTTCGAATAGGACACCCACAACCTGAAAGTAGTCTCATGTTACATCCAAACCTGTTAAGTTTGTTCACAACTTGACATTATGGTACATATTTGGAACACTAGCAGTTAATTAAAAAATTAAAACTCTATTTATAATTTAGCTTTTAAATTTTAAATTATAATTATTCACAGAGAAGATTTTAAATTAAAAAATTAAAACTTTTTGTTTATATCTTGGTTTTTAAATTTTAGTTTATAATTATTCAAAAAGATTTTAAATTATAAAAATGTTAATTAGAAAATTAAAAATCTCATTTATAATTTAGATTTTAAATTTTAATATAATTATTTATGGAGAAGATTTAAAATTATAAAAGTACTAATTAAAAAATTAAAACTTTATATTTATAACTTAGTTTTTAAATTTTAAATTATAATTATTTATGGAGAAGATTTTAAATTATAAAATTGTTAATTAAAAATTAAATGAAATCATTTAGACTTTTGAGTCATAACCAATAATATATGTTGTAAGAATGGATTTTTTTTTTAGCATATTTAATGACTACCATTGTGTTCCACATGTAGTTCATACATGGAGCTACTTCATACTTATTGTTGAGTGGATCCTTGAATGATTTTTTGTTTGTAACATATTTAATGAGTGACCACCATTGTTCTTTGCATGTAGCTCATATATGAAGCTACCTCATTTGCTTATTGTTGAGTGGATCCTTATATTTTGAAATTATTTTTAACTCATTTAGCTAGCTTCTAACTACAAATAAATTCATGAATGGAAAAAATGAGGTTAATTTTTTCTATACTTTATGTTAGTGTGGAAATGAAAAAAAATGTTATTACATATATCATTCTCTAATAAAAATTTGGAAAATGGAAATAGAAAAATGTATATGAAAACTCAGGCTCTTTTTTGTCAAAACTATGGTAAGTTTTTTATATTTGATTAAAAAGTGCTAAAATGTCCTTCCAAGAAAAGAAAATTGAAAACACAAGGAAGTCATTGAGGGGGATAATGGGTATCTAGAACAAGAGTATCTCTTTGAGAAGGAGATTTATAATATGATATATGATCCTATTGAAAAATAAGAACAACCGAAAGATAAAATCTTGAGTAATAAAAAATATTACGATTGGTAGCCATGAATGAGGTATAATTAGGGAAGAAGGGGAAATAATTGATGACCAATTAGATCATGAAGAAAGTTCTAAATTTGAGAAGTATAGAAAGGTGGGTGGGAAGAAAGGTGTCAAAATTGGGGCACATAGGGACAATATTGTAAATGCTACCCTTATCTTAAAGGGAAAAAACTAAAAAATAGCTAAATGGAGCATGTTTCTACCCTTAATAATAAGAACCTCATTAAAGGTATGGTTGATATTTCTCAATTATTTTTAGAAGACTAGTTTCCTAGGGGAAATAATTAGACCTTAATGGGAAAAGGAAAGATAAATTATAAAAAAGGAGACTTGGAGAAAAGAGAAATAGATAATAAGATTGGTAGACCATCTCAAAGGGGGACCAAATCTTGAGAGACATAAAAGGATATTGCTAATGAAAACAAAGAACCCTAGAACTTTTTGCCTCTAAGAAAGTTCAAAAATCAATTGCAAGGAGTGGATTTAGGAGCTTTTTAGCTAAGAAATATTTTTTATACTTTATTCTTTTCAAAAAATTAATAAAAAAGACTTCTTTGTGATGTTGTATGTGCTCATTTCCTTGGAGGATTCTTGATTAATAGATATTTATTTTGGTTACTGTCATATGCCCATAATTTTAACTTCATATATATAACTTAGTTTTAAAATTTAAAATTATAATTATTTATGAATAAGTTTTTAAATTATAAAATTGTTAATTAAAATAGTAAAACTCTCTATTCATAACTTAGCTTTTAAGTTGTCAACAATGTCAAAGATTTTGTTACTAGAACAAACTAACTATGGAGTAGAGTGGTGTGAGGAGCAAAAATGGGCACACAAGGGTAGGTTTGAATTTTGAAGGCGATGATGAGGGAAGAGACGGAAATTCAGATGAAGATGATGGGGATTTGTAGGTCATAGGAGTTGTCTCTTTTTCTCTGGTGAGGTCAGTGTAGTGGTGGGTGTTGTTCAAGGTATGCGATGCTCCTTCTTGGTTTTTCCTGGAGTTTTTTGTGCTTGTTGGGTCTTTTTTTGTGTAATTCTTTGAGGGAGATACCTCGTTGGGGTTGACCTTGATGGCTACTATTGAAATATCTCAACGGTTGGTGTAACAACCTTGCCTTGAAGATTGTGCATCATTGGTGGCTTTTGCTGTAGGGAGTCTTGCCTTTGTTCCTTCTTTGTTCTGGCAGTTGGGATATTGTTGGTATCTCTTGAGGTTTTCCTTCTTAATGTGAGTTTCTTCTTGTTGGATGATTGGAATCCTTCCATCATCTATTTTTTTCTTTGGTGTTGTTTGGTGGCTTCCTGGCTTTGGTTCAGGATGTTGCTTGTCTCTAGGTGGGAAATTTTTTTTCTCTATTTCTTCTTTTTTGGCTACTTTCTGGGTTGCACTCTAAGTGTTTCTTAAAGGCCTAGAGTTTTTCATTATTATTGGAAGTTTTTTCTTCCAAAATCTTGATTTGGTGCTTGCTATTGATCCCTTGGTGGTTTTTGAAGCCTTTGGGGATGATGGGATCTATTTATTTCTAGCCTCTTTGCTAGCAAATGGTGGAGACTAATCTTTTGGTTTCCTTATTGATGCTTTCTAAGGGAGAGTTTTCTACCCTTTTCCTTGATAATGGGTTGTTGACTAGGAGAATTTTAAGGTTGTTTTTGAATACCATATGATATTGCTTCATAAAAGAGTTGTTATCCTGTTTGATGAGTTGGTTCAAAGGTTTATGCTAAAGGCTCAGAATTGGTTGTGTTTAATGTTGATGGTATCTTCTTTCAAGCTCCAATATCTTTCCAAGCCAAAGTAGGTTGTGACTACCCTTACTATCAAAAATTTTTCTCTCCTCTGGGTTCTTCAGGTGGTTTCTATGGAGGTGAAATATGTTCCTTTTGAGGTGGAGCCCTCTCCTTTTGAGGTGGAGTTAGTTACTGTAGAATTGGCAGGAAATTCTCTTCTTCACAGCTTGTTTCTATGGAGGTGGAACTTGTGTGTGTAGAAGAGTGTTGGCTTTGGTGGTAAGGGTTCTTATTTCTTCCTCTCTATTAGAGGGGATCCCTCTCCTATTGAGGAGGATATTAGGTTGGATTTTCAAGAAGGATGGAGCTACAAGGAGGCAGATGGTTATTAGTGTTTTGGTGGCCTCTCTAACTCTCCTATTGAGGTGGGGAGTTTGGATTTTCTAGTTCGAGTGCAGCATAGGGGTATAATGGTCATATACATTAGTATGTTGTCTATTTTTCTTGGATTAGTTTTGCTTCCTGAGCAATTAGTTATTAGTGGTTTAGTGATGTTGTAACTAAGCAGTTGGTTTGATGCAACTTGGCTGCTTTGTTGCCTAAATGTTTTAGGCAGTTGTCTATTAGTTTCCTAGGGTTCAAGGTTCCTGTCAAAGCCTAGTTTTTAAGGGTTCAAGGTCCCTGTCAAAACCTAGTTTTTAAGGGTTTAAGGTCCCTTCAAAACCTATTTGTTGCAGCGTGAGGTGATTTGATTATCTATTTTTTGTTGTTGTTGATGGGTTGCGGTTGGTTTGTTGATTATTTTTCTACTAGCTTCTTTGTCTTGTAAAGGGTTTTAGGTCCCTTCAAAACCTTCTTGTATTAGGTTTCGAGTCCCATCAAAACCTATTTTCCCCTAATAAAAAACTTAGCTTTTAAGTTTAAAAGTTGTTAATTAAAAAATTAAATGAAATCATGTTTAGGATTTTCAGTCATAATTAATAATATATCTTATAAGAATGATTTTTTTTTGGTGATATATTTAAAGAGTGACTATCATTGTGTTCCATGTGTAGCTCATTCGTGAAGCTACCTCATTTACTTATTTTTTAGTGGATCTATGAATGATTTTTTGTTTGTAACACATTTAATGAGTAACTACCATTGTGCTTTGCATGTAGCTCATACATGAAGCTACCTCATTTTCTTATTATTGAGTGGGTCCTTGATTAGAATCAAAGGAGTTGGTTTAACAAAGATTAAACTCTCTTTTTTGGAGACTTTTGTAGTACACAATTTGAGGTTTTTCGGTAAGGTGTGGGGGGCTAAGATTTATGATATGTGTTGAAACAAATTTAGTTAAATAAAATAAAGATTCAAATTAAATGTATTAATTTTGTAATTAGTGTATTCATTTTAATTTTAATTTAATTTTTGGTCTATTTTGATGAAATATCTTAATTTATTTATGTATTGACAAGTGGTGCACTCTTACATGTTAATTAATAATTATTTATGGAGAATATTTTAAATTATAAAATATGTTAATTAAAAAAAATAAATGAGATCATCTAAGCTTTTAAGTCATAATCAAATACTATATATGTTATAAGAATGAATTTTTGTTTGTAACATATTTAATGAGTAACTATCATTATGCTCCATATGTAGCCCATGGATGAAGCTATCTCATTTACTTCTTATTGAGTGGATCCTTGATATAGAGCCAAAGGAGTTGGTTTAACAAAGAATAAACTCCCCTTTTGTGGGGGATTTTTAACAACACCAATTTTGTTATAACTTATAAATTTGAGCTCTATTGATGAGGTGTGGAGTGTTGAAGTTGGGAAAATTCAACTCCACAACTCCCAAGGATCACCTAGAATCAAACACCTATCAAAGAAAAAGGAGAATAGCAAAGCTATGGAGGCCAAGAGCTATTGATCCAAAAAAGCATGAATCATATTAATGTGCATCTTCTAATGATTATACAATAGATAATCCTTATAAAAGGATAATAAACCTAGAAACCCTAGGTGAGGATAAAACAAGATCATGACATGTGTCCTCATCCTATGACATGATACATAAAGAAAACATGACCTAAGTAAGATTATGTAATTTAAGGAAAAGGGACCGAATGACTAAATAAATAATTATTTAGGAAAATACCTTTTATTTTAACACCTCCCATAAGTAAACTTATAGAGAAGCTCAAAACTCAAAAGATGAATGCATGATGGGTCCTGGAAAATAAGGCCTTCCTAGTTAGGTACCCATGTACAAACAACATATATCTCAAAATCAAAGAAAAAAGAGAAAACTTATTGGGAGAAAAATCTTCTCCAAAAGAGATAAATACAAGTGAAGGTTTGAAGAAGCCTCCAAACAAGAGTGAAGGACGAAGAAGCCTCCAACCAAGAATTGTCCCAAAAGATATGAACTAAGGATGAACAAAAGAACACTGATGAAGCGTGAAAAAGCTACAAACACTATCAAAGAATGACTACTATAGTGTTGAAAGAAGAAAAATTGTTGAAATAGATAATGATCATGATCAAGAAGATGAGAATTTGCATGAGTTCCCCCAATGATACTACTTGAATTATATTGAAAACAAAGGAAAAAACCTAGAAATCAAAGATGCAGATGGCATATGTACCAAAAGTTTGAAGAACACCGATCAAATGAAAATGGAAAGTTGCCTCCAAAAAATAAGAATGCAAGAGTGTCCATATGGTAAGTGCTCCATCTCATCGAAATGCATGTAACTAGCCACTAATGTACATTGCTTCTTCCTAGTATATAAGGACAAATACTGTATACATATCTCACTCTAATGCGAAACCAAGGAAGAATTAGCACCAATAGTAGAAAACCCCCATAATGCTGACAAGGGAGGGCCATGATAGGTCCACTAAAACTGTGTGCCAGAAAGAAGTGCATCAAGAAGAATCAAGAACATCTAAACATGCAAACATAAAAGTACCAACAAATATAAAGGATGTGCAAAAAAAGGCACACACACATGAGGCTACTATCGTGGAAGGGACACTCACTTGACAAAGGTGTGATGGAAAACAAACACAAACATCAACCCCCCATGGCACTTTATATCATAGTACGAGTACAATAAGGCACAAAATGATGTGTAAGATCCCCCAAAAGTCATGTGAAATATAGAGGCACTTTATTTCAATGCATCTACATGATAATAAGTTCATACAGTGGAAGCCCATAATGTCCAAAAAAGGAATACACACTAAAAATAAAATTCTTTGATAGAAAAAGAAGAAAATAGTAGCACCATGACAAAGTACAGGAAAAAATTCCCTTAGTAAAAAATGACACCCAAAAAGGAGTTTGAATGCAAAAGATATGACACGTCGAATTCTCCAAAATGAGAATTGAACAACAACAACACTGGGAAAATAGAATTCTAGAAAACCACAAGTCCAAATTGGAAACCACCTGCACCACTATGAAGAGAACAAATTTCTACCCTATTTCAAAAAAATATGCACTAGAAAAGACCACCATATGACTGAGATATGGCCTCTAGAATATAGGGTGCAAGTCTAAAAAAGCTCAATGAAGAGGGTCTGGGACTAGGAAAAAAGAAGCCTCTGCCAAATTTAGCAAAATGCCATCAAAGTTGAAGATCCACCAAATTTAGAGCCCTTCCAAGAAAAAATTTCCTCCAAATACAGTAGCAAGTGCATTTATTTGCAAAAAAAATAAAATTATTGCAAAAATGCTTGGAAAAAAATTATTTGCCTATTTTTATTTTAAAGTGAAAAAAAAGGATTAAAACTATTATATTTTTTAAAAGAAAAAAAAAAAAACTTGTTTTAAAAAATAAATTAAAAAAATAAAAGGTGATGATACCCATAGGGGTACCTCGCCTCTTATGGGTACTAATTATTTTTTTAATAAAATTTAATAAAACATAACAAAAAAACCTGCATTTATATTTTTATTCTTATTTTTTTGTAGGGTAAAAAAAAAAGAAAATTGAACAAATTTTACCTTGATCCACATGTTGAGGAGGCCATGTACGGTTTCCCTGGAAAAACTTTTTTGACTTAGAAGCTCCCGACATGGATTTTGGCGATTTGATAGGCGATCTTAAAGTTTTTGGACCTTTTGAGTGTAATGGAAATGTTCATTTTGACTCAAAATAAACCAAAAAAATAGCTACCCTCCAAATCTAGAAAAGAAGCAACCTCTTTAAACTCTCATAGATCTGACCTTAGGAGTCCAAATTAGGCCAAAAAAGGAAAATCTAATTTTTTTGACAGCTCTGAATCCATGAGAAAACTTCATTTTGATCCAAGATGTACCGAATGATAGATCAAGGCATGAAATCTCTCAAGAAGAGGAGAGGCTATTACAGGTCTGGAGCTCTTATACCATGTTGAAGTTGGGAAAAATCAACTCCACAACTCCCAAGGATCACCTAGAATCAAACACCTATCATAGAAAGAGAGAATAGAAAAGCTATGGAGGCCAAGAGCTATTGATAAAAAAAAGCATGAATCATATTAAAGTGCATCTTCTAATGATTATACAATAGAGAATCCATATAAAAGGATAATAAACCTAGAAACCCTAGGTGAGAATAAAACAAGATCATGACATGTGTCCTCATCCTATGACATGAGACATAAAGAAAAAATGACCTAAGCAAGGTTAAGTAATTAGAGGAAAAGTGACCTAATAATTAAATAAATAATTAATTAGGAAATACCTTTTACTCTAACATGGAGGGCTAATATTTATGAGATGTGTTGAAATACATTTAGTTAAAGAATAATACAGATTCAAATAAAATGTATTAATTTTGAAATTAGTATATTTGTGTTAATTTCTATTTAGTTTGGGATCTATTTTGATGAAATGTCTTCATACATTTATGTATTGACAAGTGGTGCACTCTTGTGTTAAATTTGGCTCTTGACTCAATAATTTTTTTTATCCACTCCATCCTTATTTATATCTATTGTCATACATTTGGCTTTATATCATTGTCATTTTGTGAAAATCCTAACACATTAGCCATTTTCTAAAAACTCAAAAATTCCCACCTATTTTTATTAGTCATTGTGAGTTGACTTGACACGTGTTTATGTGACCTATTTCTATGATATGGTGTTTAAAGACATTCAATGTGAAATTAATTCATAATGAAATTACAAAGAAAAAATATTAGATAACACTTTGATTTCCTAAACTAAAAATAATATATATGAACACCATCTAAGTCATTTACATGGTTGCATATGTTCTCTTTGATATCACTCCTTGCCATTAACCTAACTCAACAAGGGGGTTGACATAGGAGAAGTCAACCTAGTGAACCAACAATCTTCCCAAAGGTGTTTGATTTCTTAAAGGACAAAGAATCTATATGAACATCATCTAGGCCATCTGCATGGTTTCATATGCTCTCTTTGATATCACTCCTTGTCATTATCCTAGCTTAACAAGGGGGTTGACCTAGGATAATTTATCCTTAGTGAACCAACAATCTACCCAAAGGTGTTTGTAAAAAAAAATGGACATTCGGAAAGTCAAGGTACAAGTAGATCCATTGTTGCAAAAAAAAGTTAAAATCTACACAATATAGATCAAATATGTGTGGAATTTTAGACCTGTGCTAGTTGGGATCTAACTTGCAATGCTTAGAATTGAACTACCAAAATTTGAGATTAAATTAGCTCATTTTTTTGTTACTTCCAGTGTATATATGAATTTGTGATTATTTCACAATTAAGAAGGTGATCAAAATAACGACCATTTATTTCTCAACAACCAAAATCAATTAAGTTTTTTTATTTGTATTTTTCATATTTCAAAGTTATGTTACATAATCTATTACAACTCTAAATTATGTTAGTTGATTATGATTTTAGTAAAGGAATTTATTTATTTATTTACACTTTTGATGAAACTAATTTTTCCTACACCTTCTAAGGTTTTCACAAACTTGATTTTAGTGAAGGAGCCTATTTATTTCTTTACACTTTTGGTGAAACTAACTTGTCCTACACATTCTAAGGATTTTCCCTAGTGTTTTTTCTTTCTAAACATAGGATTTCAAATCTATTTTTTAAATTATTTTATTTATATATGGGTAAGTGTGAGATTATGATGTGCCAAATAACATCGCTTAGAAGTAGCAATGAAAATGCTTAAAAATATACTTAAAGAACTTCATGTGAAAATTGAATGGATTTTCTATATAGTCTCAACATTTGTAGTAATAAAATTTTAGAAAATTGAATATACTTTATCAAACATTTTTTAAAAGTTAAATGAATTTAGTGAAAATTAGATATTTTAATGAGGCACTACTAATTATTTTGAAAAAAAAAGGTCTCATTCTTGTTAAACTAAGTATGATTAATTTTTCTCCCCAAATTTTAGATATAAGTAAAGGAGACACAAGTAGATGTGAGACATGTTTTTTGTGAATTTTTAACAAGTAAATAATTAGTTATATTTTTTTATTGTAAATTTTTAAAAATAAATTAAAAATATTTGTTTAACCAATCTAATATACTCAAAATAATATGAAATTCATTTTTTAATGAAGCCTAAAGTGTGATGTATTATTCATATTTGAATTTTTTATAAGTTGTGAACATTTTTCAATTAGAATGATTGTTAAGAATTCAAACATAGTGCATGTAAATATTAATAATAATTACTTGTTAAAATTATAATAATGCATATGTTATATTTGTAGAATATTGAGAATTTCATATCTATACAAATGCCATTTTCATTTTTATCAAATATGGAATAAATTTTTTATTAGCATCAAGGATGAAGTCAAGGAAAATCTATGAAAACATCCCAACTTATCATTTGCATGGAAATGGTATCTTTTAGATTCCCATTTCTAACCCATATGCAATTTTCTTTAGGAGAAGTGGGGAGGGTTGCAAGGCAAAGGAAAATTTGAAACCAAAATGAATATTTTTTATTCCTCATGTAATTTGAAGCAAGTTTGGGAGAAAATCAAAAAAATAGTTGTCAATTTTTTGAAAACTTATATGTATTTCATTTTGACATACCAATCCAAAAAAAGTTGAAAATATAAGTCTAAAAGAGTTTTACACTTTTGAATAACATTTTGATTCATTTTTTCTCTCCATTTTCTCCATTTCCACTATTTGACCCATTTTGATCTTATACTCACCTAGATCTAAGTAGGGGTTCTTTATAATTTTGTATGATTATGGATTACTCTACATTTCTCTTAGGGTTCTTCTTACTATTGGTTGATCTTCTTCACCACCCTACCCAAACGCTACTCCCCTTTGGGTTTAGTTTGATAATTTTTATAAATCTATTTATTTTTTGATTATTTGGTTTGATATTATATTTGACATATCTTTTTTCTTTCTAACGTCAAGGTTTGATAACTTAATTACCTTATACCTATTTTTTCCCACCCACCCTTGGAGTTCATTATTATTTATCATGGATCTTCATAGGCCATGTGCTCTTGTTGATTTGCATGTATATATTTAAAAATCTAGTAGGTTCCTATCCTTGGTGGCATCCAATCCTATCATCCTATTATAAAATTGGTGGCATGTATAGGAGTCAAACTATAATAGAAAATTACTTCAAATATGGATATTTGAAAGAATGAACCCATTCCTAACAATAATTTTGGATAATTTTTCTATATTTGGATAAAAACATATCTATCAATGTCATTAGGAATAATGAGCTAGCAATGGTATCCTCAAACTCAATAAATTACATGGGGAATAGAGATGGGGTTAGAAGAGGGAAAGTTTAAGGTATGTTTGGTCTATGAGATTGTAAATATACTTATCTCATTCATAAATAATATTATCCTAATATTCAAAAGCTCTCACTATCTCATTTTTGAGGTACACCTTGAGTAAATTTCCAACGTTAATTACTTACCAATACACCACATTATAGATAGTCAAAGCTTACCTATGTGCAAGTTACAAAAAATCTAAGGTGTCTTTCTACATGCTTAAGGGTAAAAGTGGAAGATCAAAACTATGTGTGTGTGTGTGTTTTTCTTAAGGCATGGGTATTAGAGTTTAAGCACCTTGTTGTTTTTGATTAACAAGGAAAAATAGTTTTGAAGTGACTAGAAACCCTTAATTTTTTTTCCCATAAGAATAAAACATAGCCAAGCCACAACCTACCAATAATGAACTAAAAGCAAGAAAGCAACCACAAGACTATTTAATATTCTTTAGAGTATCTACCAACTCTAGCTTTTGGTTGTAGAAGTTTTGTTGAAGATTAACTAGGTTTAGTAACTCATTATTTTCTTCCTGTATATTCCTTTTTCTCTCCATTATCCTTGAGCTCGACCCCTTTGAATTGATCTACACTTGTTTCTTCCCTTTGTATTTTTTTGAATTCTCTTTCTTTCTACTCTCAAGATCCCATCAGTAACTTTCTCCTCTCTTAATTATTTGTGCTTCTTTGTAAGAATCATAATCACCTCAAATATTTTTTATAGAGTAGTGGCTAATCTTTACTATATTCACTTGATTTCTGTTAGTTTCCAAAAACTTTCTCTTCCAAGTTAGTCATATATTTATCAAAATTTATCTTTAAAAAATTAATAGAATACTAAATACCATCAATCCTATTCTTCAACTCTCTGTTCTCCACCCCTGGCTAATCTTGACCCTCATTGGTAATTTTCTCTTGTATTGCTTAGACTTTGATATTAATTTTGTCAATTTCTAGAAATAATCATTTTGACAATTTAAATTGGTTGGTAACCCCATCCATGGCAAGCCTTAAGACATCATAAATATCCTCTTTATTAGCATGGAGATAAGTAAAGTCCTCAAATAGATAGGGAAAGTTTGCAACATCATGGATATCTTTATCGATGCCTTTCTTAGGAGATTGGATTCTAGTAGCTAGTTTATCACCCAACTTTCTCCTTTCCTTTGTCCTATGCTTCCAATTTAATTGAGTTTTTCTGCCTTCCTCCTTCTCCCTTGTTTGTGAGCCCTCAGTCTAGGAGATAGTCCTCTTTACTTTATTTTTAGGGGATTTTTTCCTACCAACAATCTCTCTTTTCCTTCAATCCTCTCCGTCAAATAGTAGCACAAAGAACACTTCCACATAATGATGCAAGAGCATCTAGGGGTACTAGTAATATTGCATCATCAAAATTGGATTAAATTTTGGTGTGATGCAATTTGAATAATGTTTTGGAGTATTTTAATTGATTTTCTTGTCCAAAAGTCATAATTTAAATAACTGGACAAATTTTATTGCAAAGTTGCAGTGAGAGTTTGTGCTAGAAAATGTATTTTAAATATTTAATTGGAAAAAATCAATATTGGGTGTGGGATTTTCATGGAGTTTCAAATTTTTGCTTGGAATTTAATTACCCCCCATTAGTGTTGGAAAAATGGGACACTCATGTTGTGTAGGCAGAGCAATTTTTAAAATTGGATTCCTATTGTGAGGAGTGGTGAATCAATGTGTTGACTAATGATGATTATTATTCCAAGAGGTAAATTGTACATACATTGGAGAGTTTAAAAATTGTATTTTATGAATTTAATTTTATTTTATAAGATTAGGGTGTGGTGATGTTACAAAATTAATGAAGATAGTGGTTGCATGAAGGAGGTGCTATGAAAAACTTTGTTTGATTTTTTAATTTTCTAGATTTTTGGCTATGAGAAGGGGGTGTGGATTTTCTTGGGAATGTTGCAAGTATCTATAGATTGGTGTTTTCATTGATGTGAAAAATATTGTGTTGGAATTGATTTCAACTGCATGTGTTGAGGAAGATTGATGTTGGTGATGAATAGTTGATGTTGTCTATGCTTTGAATTGTTGCATTATATTGTCATTAGTTAAGCTATTGGTGTTAACCTTTGTTGCCACTTCGATAAGCTTCTATCTATGGTTTTGGTAGTCCTAACGATAATGTGGATGTGTATCTAGTGCTTGGTTTTCAAGTGATTTTGAGAAAATTTGATAGAAAGAGGAAACAATGTGTTGTGGTGTTGTTCTGGGTTATAGAGAGGTGTTCTAGTTTTTCTCCACATTTCTTCTAGGTTGAAGATCTGCCTATGCAATTGGAATATGTTGGTAAGAGGTGTTCAAATATGTTATATTCAATAGATGGTATGTAGGATCATTGTACAATAGAAGTTGTGTTCACTAGTGTGTGACTATGCATTTCAAAGGTGTCTGGGAGAAATGGTTTTGCTCTATGTTTCTCTGTATTTATGCTTTAGATATTGCGATTCTAAAGGTGTGCTAATGGTGTTAGTAGTTTGCCTTAGTCAAGAGGATTTGACGTTTGGTGCTTCAGAAGATAAGTTTTCAAGTAACAATGTTTGGTAGAGTTGTCTGAGTGTACCAGGTTTGTAAATTCTTTGAGTGAAAGTTGTTGTGAAGGAGTTTGTGATGCAAGCAAGGTGCAGAAATCTCACAATCCAACTCAAAATGACTAGACTTCAACAAGGAAACAACTTTACCAACATAATTCACTCAACTTATTCCAAACACCAAGCCATAGGCTTGTAGCCATCACAACTTGACTTGGAACAATATCTTTTACAGAAGCCCATTCAAAGGCCAACAAAACATCATTTAAGAATTGACACAGGTCCAAATACAATACCCCAACAGATCACCCAAGGTTTCTTTGACCCAACCTAGAGAACCAATAAACTGCCCTACCTTAAGGCTACTAAATTAGCCCTATTTTCAAAAGGGAGTATCTTCAAATCACTTTTTTTTCACAAAATATCTTTTGAAAGTCACCAATTGTGACACAAAACACCAAATTCATTGATCAAATCACTGATTCAAGTCTTCTAGGGCACTGCTCTACCAAACCCTCACTCTTCATGCATAAAACCTAGGGTTTTCAGAATCTCCACTAAATTGGGCTTATAAACAAAACCAATGCATCAAAAAGTTTCTATTAAGTCTACACAGATTTCTCAAACCCTTACAAGATCATTTCCATCAACAATTGGACAAATCCTTTCTCAAAACCATCATTTTCACAAGGGAAATCACATTTCCCAGCCCTAAGGCTTCACCCCACATCACATATCTAGACTCCATAGCCTACCAAACCATTTAGACATATAATCTACCATTAGATGTCTCATCCCACTGAGGGACATGTTTATACAGTAGGTGGGATGACTAATTTATCATTTTATCTTCAAAACATGGTCCTCATTGGATTTTCAATAGATTGTTACAAAAATTTGAAGAGTTCTCCCTCAATTCTCAATGGACGACTCTCAAACTAGGTTCTAATAAGAGTTTAAACATGTTCCTACAAAAAACAAATATCTTCTAAGCAATTGTTGAAAGTACAAAACCATACAATGCTTGTAAAGTTCAAAAAAATAGAGGAAATTGCAAAATAATCGTTTCTGTTATGGGAATGTTATTACAATCTTCATCAAAAATTCTTCGAACCTTTTGAGGCCTTTAAATAAATTCTCAAATCAAAAACCAACTACCCAATGTTCCTAACTATTTTTTAAAACTTCTAAGACTTTTCACATTCCCTAAAGTTGTACTTTTACAATCTTTGCTCTTGACAACTTTTTACACATTTTTGTAACTTTCACCCCTAAACAAGTTTATGACCCCAAAAATAACTCAAACACATAATAAATGGTCTCCAAAGACCTTATTTAGCATAATTATACCCTATATAATGCCTAATGACCTCAAAATTGCTATTTGACACATTGTCCAATATTTGAAATTTTCAAGTGCTTGGGTGCACCTGCACCATTCACCCCCACAAAAAAAGAACTCATGTCACATGAGTTGGGGTTTGTATAATCCTTTATCTTTTCTCCTATTTGTCTTTCACATATCTTCAGGTCTACAAATACCTTCCACTAGTTCATACACAATGAACTTGCAATCTTCGCTGCACTCTTACTCTTGTTTGCATTTGAAGTTGTCTTCAAATCTACCATAAGACCTAATGTCTACCCTTGATCAAAGCCTGATGATGTTTTAGTCCTTACGCTTGCAAGCAAACAATTGTTAGAGACTCTTTGAATTTTCCTCCCTTCTACCTTAGTTTCATGCTTGTAACTGTCCTCAACACCTTGTCTAGTCTGTCCTTTCTTTACTTTCATTAGCCTTACTATCTTGTGAACATTTTGTACCTCTATCCTGTCAGATATGTCAACCACTGTACCAATAGATCCATCACCCGCTATACTCACTGTACTATCAAATTTATTGACACTTATCTCTATAGATCTAGCTAACTTTGCAAACTTATTCTCCACTATAGGACACACAATGGTCCCCACCATGACATTAGTATGCCAATCCACTGTCCTGTCATTCTTCACCCCTGTATTCATCTTTACACCTACTGTCAAAGCTTTCTCAGACCTTAAACTGACTGTGGCACTCACATTTGTGTCTTCCTTCACATCTTTTACCAATTCTTTCTTTCCACACATTATCACTTTTTCTTTACCTTTCTCATCTTCCACCAAAGGAGTTAAAACAAACTTGTAACCATCCTTCATTATTGTATAGGTGTTTTCTTTGCCATCATATAAGGCTCGCCTATCATATTGCCAAGGTCTACCTAGGAGTAGGTGACAAAAATCCATGGGAAGGATATCACAAACTACACTATCTTCATAGCCTCCAATATGGAAATCTACCACAACTTTTTCATTAACCAACAAAGATTTCCCATCACTCAACCAAGACACCTTATATGGAAACTCATGAGGTACTTTTGCAAATTCAGTTTGTTAACCATCTCACTAGACACCATGTTCTCTATTGAACCAGAATCAATGACAATCTTGCATACCTTGTTTTTGCACTTACATGTAGTTGTGAAGAGGCTCTATCTTTGCAAAGGTTCCACCTCTTTTGCTTCCTTCAATACAATCTTCCTCATCATCAACATTTCACCTGTTTCAGGAGTAGCTCTCAAACTTGTAGAATTTGTGCTCTCACATTCCTCTTCTTGAATGATTTGTGCCCTCCTATCAATCCTCTTTTCGCCATTATATGAACTACCAACCCTTTCAGGACACTTCCATGATGGATGATCACATTCATTACAAGTATAACATCTCCCTACAAAATCATTAGAGTTTCTACCACCGGTAAACCTTCCTCTACCTCTAAAACCACCTCTAGTATCAACACCTTGCTTCTTACCTCTATTTTCTCCTTCTTGTTCTTCCAATGGATTCTTTGAAGTAGGGATTGTTCCTTTCCCTCTTACACTAGTTCCTCTTCCTCTCACTGATTTCTCTTGCCTTCTTTTAAGCTTTTCCTCCACCCTAATTGCTAATTGGAAACATTACTCAATAGACTTTGGGTTAGAAACAACAAGTTCATCTTGTATATTAAATCTCAAACCACCTAGATATCTAGCCACCTTTTCAGCCTCATCCTCATCCCTTCTTGACCTTATGCTTAGTTTGTAAAATTCATCAGTGTATGACTTGACATCTAGATCTTTTTGTTTCAAACCTTGAAAATTCTTATACAATTGCACTAATTCATAATCCTTTGGAAGAAACTTACCTTTTAGTTTTTGTACCATCTTACCCCTAGAAGTTATCCTTGACTTTCCTTGTTTTCTCCTCTCTGCTTGCTCATAGTCCCACCATAGAAGAGCATGACCTTTGAGTTTTGTATTTTCCACCTTCACCATCTTCTCATCTGAAATGTCTTCACTTTCAAAGTAATTATCCATAGCAGCAATCCAATCAAGCAATTCTTCTTCATTTAAATTACCACCATACATAGGAAGATCAATCTTTACCTTATGAGAATCACCTTTAACTTCTTTGAGAATCTTTACCATCCTCTGATCTTTAGGGTCTACTTCCTCATCAACATCTTCATATTCTTCATCTTCCTCCTCTATTTCACTTTCTTCATTCCCATATCTTCTCTTCTTTGTCTCCAAGGCAGCAAGCCTTTCCAACACTGCATTATGTGATTCTAGAAGCTTAGCATGCTTCTCTTTTAGATCTTGTAACTCTCTAGCAGCACCAACACCCTTCAGAGGCATCTTCGCCAATCAAATTTCTTCAAGCCTAAAAAAATCAAACAAATCACCAACAAAAGACCTTGTCCCTAAGCTTTGATACCACCTGATACAAGAAAGGTGGAGAAATCTCACAATCCAACTCAAAATGACTAGAATTCAACAAGGAAACAACTTTACCAACACAATTCACTCAACTTATTCCAAACACTAAGTCATAAGCTTATAGCCCTCGCAACTTGACTTGGCACAATATATTTTAGAGAAGGCCATTCAAATGCCAAAAAAACATCATTTAATCATTGAAATAGGTCCAAATACAATACCCTAATAGATCACCCAAGGTTTCTTTGACCCAACTTAGAGAACCAATAAACTGCCCTACCTTAAGGCTACTAAATTAGCCCTATTTTCCAAAGGGAGTATCTTCAAATCACTTTTTTTTCACAAAATATCTTTTGACAGTCACCAATTGTGACACAAAACACCAAATTCATTGATTAGATCATTGATTCAAGTCTTCTAGGGCACTGCTCTACCAAACCCTCACTCTTCATGCATAAAACCTAGGGTTTTCAGAATCTCCACTAAATTGGGATTATAAACAAAACCAATGCATCAAAAATTTTCTATTAAGTCTACACAAAATTCTCAAACCCTTACAAGATCATTTCCATCAACAATTGGACAAATCCTTTCTCAAAGCCATCATTTTCACAAGGGAAATCACATTTCCTAGCCCTAAGGCTTCACCCCACATCACATATCTTGACTCCATAGCCTACCAAACCATTTATACATCTAATCTACCATTATATGTGTCATCCCATTGAGGAACATGTTTATATAGTAGGTGGGATAACTAATTTATCATTTTATCTTCAAAACAGGGTCCTCACTGGATTTTCAACAGATTGTTACAAAAATATGAAGAGTTCTTCCTCAATTCTCAATGGAAGACTCTCAAACTGGGTTCTAATAAGATTTAAAACATGTTCCTACAAAATAAAAATATCTTCTAAGCAATTTTTGAAAGTACAAAACTGTACAATGCTTGTAAATTTTAGAAAAGCAGAGGAAATTGTAGAATAGACGTTGTTTCTGTTATGGGAATATTATTACAATCTTCATCAACAACTTTTCAAGCTTTTTGAGCTCTTTGAATAAATTTTTCAACTCAAAAACCAACTACCCAATGTTCCTAACTATTTTTAAAAACTTCTAAGACTTTTCACATTCCCTAAAGTTGCACTTTTACAATCTTTTCTCTTAACAACTTTTTACACATTTTTGCAACTTTCACCCCTAAACACTTATGATCCCAAAACCCACTCAAAAACATAATAAATGGTCTCCAAAGACCTTATTTAGCATAATTATACCCTATCTAATGCCTAATGACCTCAACATTGCTATTTGACACATTGTACAATATTTGAAATTTTCAAGTACTTGGGTGCACCTGCACCAGTTTGATGGATCTCAAGATATTAGAGGAATATTCTAGATTATGTTCAAGAATGGTGTGTGGTTTTCAAGTCTTCCTTTGGTTTGAGGAAGAGTGTACTTAACTAATTAATGGTTTTTTCATGGGTAACGATTGACGTAGTGTTTACACTACATGTGAAGGATAAATATTGTTTGTGGTAGCATGTGATTAAGTGGTGTTATTGATTTGGGCCCCAATTAAGTTTTGATGTGGTCTGCATTCACTTCTATCCACCATGGAAGTTTTTTTGTGCTGACCTAATTTAAATTTGCATGTTTGAGGTGCATTTTTGACCTTCGAAAGGGTTTCAAGGTTGAGGACATATAAGTATGAGTTGAACTGATGAAGGAGGATAAGATTGATGAATGTGTGAAGTGTGTTAAAGTTGTTCTCATGAATGCATGTGGATCTAAATATGGTGTTCTCTTGTGCATGGTGTTAAAGATGTTTTAGTTTCTATTTTATTCTTTTCATGCTAAATCATCATAATAGATTAAGGGTTTAATGAATGCATGTGGATCTAAATGCTAATAATGGTTTTGATGTTTTGATATGATACAATTGATTCACCCTCCCTCTTAGTTGTCTTGTTCATTTAATAATTTGTATCAGAGCAAGGTTCCTTGGAGAAAAGCTTAACAGCTTATGGTAGATCTGGGATGGAAAACAAGAAGGAGATCCTTATGTTTGATGGCACAGACTATGCATTATGAAAGGTGAAGATGGAAGGCTATCTGGTTTACCTTGGATATAATTTCTAGAAGTTAGTGAAGACTAATTACACTATACCTACAAATAGATTGAGTACAAGTGATGAGATCAAGGCATATGAAATAAATGGTAAAACAAGGTTTGTTCTCTTGAGTAGTCTTGTAAATTCTAAATTAGTGAAAGTTATGGATTTGAAAAATTATAAAGAAATTTGGGATAAGATAGAAAGTATTTATGAAGGATATGATAAGGTTAAACAAGCTAAGATGCAGAATCTAAAGACACAATTTGAGAACCTGCAAATGTATGAAGAAGAAAATATCACAAGCTACATTCAAAGAGTTGATGAAATTGTTAGTGCAATCAGAGGTCTTGGAGGAAAGGTCAAAGAACCTAAAGTGGTAAAGAAAATTCTTAGAACTTTTCCTAAATCTTATGGTTAGAAAGTTTCTTCTATTGAGGAAATTGAAAATTTGAATACTTACACTAGAGATCAGTTGTATGGTACACTAACTGCATTTGAAATGAGAGAGTTTGGTCCAAATACGGGTGTGAAAGTGGATGCTACTTTTAAGGCTAGAAAATCAGAGAATACTGAAGATTCAAATTAGGATGATCTTGATGATGTAGAAACAAAATTTGTGAGAAGGATGAAAAAGGGCACTGATAAGTACAAAGGTAAATTACCTTTCAAATGTTTCAGTTGTGGAAAAATAGGTCACTATGCTTCAAGATGTCCAAACATAAGTATGAACAATAAGAATAAGGAAAATAAAGGTAAGATGATCAACAAAAGCTATTATGTTAGAGAAGATGCAAGTATCTTTGATGATGAATTTGATTATGGAGACTATGATGATAATGAATGCTTGTTCTTGGCTTTAAAAAATGAATCCGTTCCTGCTAACTCTGAAAGATGTGTGAAGGAAACTGCTTCGGAGATAAAGGAGACAAAGGTTAATACTGAAAGTACTTTGTATCTAATTTTCATGTTAGACAAGATAAGAACTATTGGATCCTTGATAGTGGTTGCTCAAATCAGATGACTGAAGACAAGAGTAATTTTTTCAAACTTGAAAAATATGATGGAGCACTTGTTAAATTTGGAGATAATTCAGGTGCTAAGATTTGTGGAATAGGTTCAATTAGTTTTGATGACAAGCATAATACTGATGATGTTCACTATGTCAAGGGTTTAAGGAATAACCTTTTGAGTATTGGATAGATGTGTAGCAAAGAATATAATCTTATGTTTTAGGATGATGGATGTGAGATTAGAAAATTCTCTAGAATTGTGATTGTTGTTGGAAAGAGGACAAATGGAAATTTTTATCAACTCAAAGGTGTTGATGTTCCTTATTTTATGACTCAAATTAATGAAAGTTGGTTATGGTACAAGAGGATTTGTCACATCAATTCTGAAAACTTGGTTATAATCAATTTAGTTCAAGTAGTGAGAGATTTTCCAAGGATTACAAAGCCTAGCAATGTTTCCTATGAGGAATGTCAGATTGG
Organism: Sequoia sempervirens; assembly: GCA_007258455.2. NCBI lineage: Eukaryota > Viridiplantae > Streptophyta > Pinopsida > Cupressales > Cupressaceae > Sequoia > Sequoia sempervirens. Next base: position 181,326,612 of record VDFB02358134.1, on the reverse strand, counting down.
AAAGAAAACAAGAAGAAATTTCAAGGGTAAAGAACAATATTCTACTAGATTGTTGGAATTGGTGCATACAGACCCTTTTGGTCCTACAAGAGTGAGAAGTCTTCAAGGTGATAGGTATTTCATGCTTTTGATTGATAATTATTCTAAAATGATATGGGTTTCTTTTCTTCGAGAAAAATATAAAGTCCTAGATAGATTCAAAGCTTTTAAAGTTATGGTCTAGAATGAAATAGATTTGAAGATAAAATGTTTGAGGTCTAATAAAGGTGGAGAGTTTACCTCCAATGAATTTAAAATGTTTTGTGATAATTATGGAATAAAGAGGCACTTGTCTGCCCATAGGACTCCTCAGCAAAATGGATTGGTTGAAAAGAAAAATAGGATTGTTTAAGAAGCTACAAGGACTATGATGAAATAAGCTAATCTACCGAAAGTCTATTGGAGAGAAAAAATCATACTATTTTTTACATTCTTAACAAAGTTCAAGTAAAATCAAACAACACAAAGACTCCTTATGAGTTATGGTATGGAAGGATCCCTACTATCAAGTACTTTAGAGTGTTTGGAAGCAAATGCTATATCAGAAGAGATGATAAAAACTTAGGAAAGTTCGATAAAAATTCTGATGAGGGTATCTTCCTTGGATATTCTACTAAAAGAAAATATTATAGATGTTACAAAAAAATATTGAGAAAGATTGTTGAGAGTGCAATTGTCAAAGTGGATGAATACCTACAAAATTCAGTTGTGATAGATGGATATGAATCAGATGAACCTCCTTGTAGAGAAAAAGAAGAAAAATATAAGGAAAAAGAAGTGTAGGATGGAGAGGAAGAAGCTCCAGAAAAGACCCCTAAAACCCCTAAGTATGTGAAGAGAAATCATTCTGTAGAATAGATCATTGGAGAAAAAAGAAAAGGTGTATTGACAAGAAGGAAAGTTGTTGAAGAAGAGGTAAATTTATGTCCACTTTCTAAAGTTGAACCCAAAATAGTGATTGAGGCATGCAAGGATGAATGTTGATTGAAAGCTATGGAAGAATAACTTATGCAAATTGAGAAGAATAAAACTTGGGAAATTTTCCCAAGACCAGCAAACAAAAATATTATTGGTACTAAGTGGGTATTCAAAAAAAAAAAAAAAGATAATGGAGAAGTGGTAAGAAACAAGGTGAGGCTTGTGTGTAAGGGCTATGCACAAGTTGAAGGAATAGACTTTGAGGAGAAAGTTTCTTCGATGGCTAGAGTAGAAGCAATCAAGATTTTTTTGACTTTTGCAGCACATAAGGATTTTAAAGTTTATCAGATGGATGTGAAGTCTACTTTCTTGAATGGAGAGCTAGAAGAAGAAGTATACATGGAATAACTGAAAGGATTTCAGTTATCATATAAACCTAATATGGTTTGTAGATTTCAAGGAAGGCTTTATATGAATTGAAGCAAGCTCCTAGAGCTTGGTATGCAAGGTTGAATAAGTATTTGATACAACAAGGATTCAATAAAGGCACTACATATAGTAATCTTTACTTCAAGTTAGAAAAAGATCAAATTTTGATTGTAGTTGTGTATGTTGATGACATAATTTTTGGAGGAAACAAAGCCATGTGTAAGAAATTTGTAGAAGAGATACATAAAGAGTTTGAGACATTCTATGTTTGGGGAGATGAATTTCTTCCTTGGGATACAAATCAAACAAACAAATAAAGGCATATTCATTTCACAATCAAAGTATGTCAAAGAGATATTGAAGAAGTTTGGAATGGAAGACTCCAAACTAGTATGTACTCCTATGGTTACTGGTTACAAATTAAGCAAGAATGATGAATCCCCTAAGGCTGATCAAAGAAAGTACAAATGCATGATTGGTGGACTGTTATATCTAACTGCTACTAGGCTGGATATCATGCATGTAGTTTTTCTTGTGGCTATATTTCAATAAGATCCTAGAGAATCACATGTTGCAGTAGTGAAGAGGATATTCAGATACGTAAAAGACACTCCACATCATGGCTTATGGTGTCCAAAAGATAATAATTTCACATTGAGTGCTTACATAGATGCAGATTGGGATTAGTTGCATGGATGAAAAAAAAATTACAAGTGGTTGTGCATTATTTCTTGGATATAAATTAGTGTCATGGATGAGTAAGAAATAAGATTCAGTTTCTTTATCTACTACAAAGGTTGATATATTTCAGCAACATCTTGTTGCACACAAGTGTTATGGATGAGAAAAACATTGAAGGATATCAGAGAGGTGTATGATGAGCCTATTTCTATATTTTGTGACAATACAAGTTCAATAAAAATTTCAAAGAATCCAATGATGCATTCAAGGAAAAAACATATTTCAATCATATATCACTTTTTGAGAGAGACGGTTGTGGAGAATGAAGTGGATCTTGAATATGTGCCTACAAAGGATCAGCTTGCTAACATATTCACTAAGGCTCTTCCTAAGGAAACTTTTGAGTATCTCTGGAAGAAGTTGGGGGTTATTTCCCCTCATTTTTGAACTAGATGCATAAGGAGATGCATCATTCTAGTGGATGGAAAGACCTATCCCTTATTTTGGACTAATGTTGGTAGCTACCTCTTAGGGGGGATAGGTAGTGGTATTATAGATTGTTGTAGATTGGTGTGTGCTCCTAAGGGGGAATATTCAGAGTAGTTGTAAGAAGATTGTGTAATGTCAAAGGGGGAGAACAATGCATTTAAAATTTTATCATTTTCCATTGATGTCAAAGGGGGAGAGAATATCATGTGAAAAAGAGAAAGTTATCAAGGGGAGAAGAGTTATGTGAAAAAGAAAATAAGTAATAAGGGGGGAGAGAATCATGTAAGGGGTTGAGTGTGTTTAGAGCTATTATGTCTTTGATGGTTTTTCACATAATGTGTTGCCATCAATGAAAAAGGGGGAGAATGTTGCAAGTATGTGCAAATTGTTGTTTTCATTGATGTCAACAAGCTTGTTTTGGCATTGGTGTCAATTCTATGTGTTGAGGAAGATTGATGTTGGTGATGAATAGTTGGTATTTTCTATGCTTTGATTTGTTGTATTATGTTGTCATCAGTTAAGCTATTGGTGTTAACCTCTATTTATACTTTGATAATATTATGTCTATGGTTATGGTAGTGCTCAAGATGTTGTGGATGTGTCTCTGGTGCTTGGTTTCCAAGATATTTTGAGAAAATTTGATAAAAAGAGGAAACAATGTGTTGTAGTGTTGTTCTAGGTTACAAAGAGGTGTTCTAGTTTCACTTTGCATTTCTTCTAGGTTGAATATCTGCCTATGAGATTCAAATATGTTGGTAATAGGTGTTTAGAGATGTTATATTTAACAGATGGTATTCTAGATCAGCATACAATAGAAGTTGTGTTCACCAATGTGTGACTATGCATTGTAGAGGTGTTTGGGAGAAATGTTTTTGCTCTATGTTTCTCCACAGTTATGCTTTAGTTCTTTCAATTTTGAAGGTGTGTTGATGGTGTTGGTAGTTTACCTCAGTCAAGAGGATTTGAGGTTTGGTGCTTTGGAAGATAAGTTTTTAAGTAACAGTGTTTATGATCTGTTAGGATCTATGACTGTTGCTTAGTGAACGATAACTTATGCAAATGAGTAATTGAAAGTCTTAAGCTTAATTCAAAGTTCTTTTAAAAGACATTAAAAAGGTTTAAATAACAGAATTAGGAAAACATAGAAGAGAAGACGAAGACAAAAAATTGATAATGAAATTGACCAAAATGGCTACGTCTCTGAGTACTTCTCCAACGAGTGACCGATCCTTGTTTTTGCTCTAAATGCTTGTCTACAAGGAACCTTAAATTTGCTACAAAGCCTTTACAATGTCTCCTCGGATGAATATGAAGTTTAGAAAATCCCCTCCTTCAAGTACAAATATTTTTGCTATAAGCCTCCTAAGTCTATTTGCACAAAGAGTTTGATTATTTCATCTCCTAATTCCCAATTTCCTAACCATTTTCCTCTAAATTCAAAAATCCCCCCTTTAAATACAATTTCATATGCTATATGGGGGTTAACAAATATATTTTCCCCATATTTCCCATATCTCCTAAGTTATGCCCTTAAAAATTTAATTAAATCTTGAAACCCTTTCAAAAACCTTACAAATTCAGGCTTAATACATTTAATTAGGTGGATTTACTAATTTAAAAACAACTGCCACTGAAATATCTTCAAAGCAACCGCATGGTACAATGGTAGAGGGCACAGATCGTGGGGTGGAGTTTGGTGGTTTGAACTGCCTGACCCCCCTAACTTGCCATTTGTATTCTTTAAATGGAAGCGACGCCTTATATATCTTTGAAGAACTCGCTTGGTGTAATGGTGGATAGTGTAAATAGGAAGGGGGAGGTCAGTAGTTTGACCCTCCCACATAAATTTTTAACAAACAAACATCTAACATCATCTGCGACTAGGTAGACTGCCACGTGGGTTCCACGTGGCGCCCAACCATTAGGACACATGGAACCTTATTATTTTCCCATGTAAGGACATGTGTCAGTCCTTCAATGGTCCAAGTCAATGCCAGCTAGTTCCACATGTCATGCTAACATCATCTACCACGTGTCATGCCTTGATGATTCCACATTAGTGTATGGTTTGCCACATCAAAATGTTGACGTCATGCTAATGTTAACATCTATATTGTCCTAGTCAACCTTTTTGTTGGGAACTTTGACTAGCCATAACTTTTGTGTACAAACTCTATTTGACATGATTCAAGAAGCATTGGAATTATCTCGATGAGCACTTTGACATGGTGCAGGTTTCTTGAGCATTTGGAACAATCAATTTTTTAGTGAACAACATATCCACTTGGATCAATCCTCCCCACTAGAGATATTTTGGACCTCCAAAAGTTTGATTACACATAAAGTAAGTGAGGGAAAACTCCCTCACTTTTCCAACCTCCATCCATTTTTCTTTGCTAGGATTCATCCCTTTAAGTCCCACTCTAAGGTACTCAACAACACCCCTTCGTGAAGTTTTGGCATTTCTTTCCAAGATGACATCTTCCTACAACTCGTTCATGTACTCAGGTGATAGATTGTCAATGAAAGGAACTTGAACATCAACCTCCTCATCTAGTATCATTGGAGGTTCATACAATTTCAAATTCTCCACATTAACAACTGAGTAGATATGCATATACAGAGGTAGATTTAGGTGAAAAACATTAGTACCGATCTTTTTTAAGATCTCAAAGGGACCATACCTGATCGGCTTGGCTTCTTTCATTTTCCTTGCATTATTTACTTACTGATGTGTAACCAAACTCTATCACCAATCTAAAATTAATGATCAACGTGATGCTTATCATGTCAGGCTTTGTACTTTTTCTGGCTTTTTTCCAACTGTGCTTCAACTGCGTGATGAACTGCTTGGATCTTCTAGATGAACTTCAAGGCCTTGTCCACATCATGGTGTCCATCTTTAACTTATTCCTTTCTGAAATTGAAATCCATAGGTGTCCTTGGTAGATAACTGAAACAATTCTCAAAAGGAGATCTTTGAGTAGAAGAGTGTGTTGCATGGTTGTAAGCATGTTGCATATAATGTAGACTTTCATCCCACAACTTAGGATTTTTACTGTAGTAACCTCTAAGAAGGTGAACCACTATTCTATTGACTAATTTTTTCTATCCATCTATCTTTGGGTGGAATGTTGTACTCTTCTTCAGTCTAGCATCCATAAGCTCCTATAATGCTGACCAAAATTCCCTCAAGAATCAAGAATCCCGATCCAATACAATAGAAATTGGAAGCCCAAAATGAACCCATACAAACTGGAAGTATAAGTGTGTTGTTAGTTCAACTATGACCTATTTCTTACAAGGCATCAAAATACACATTTTTTTGAACCTATCCACTACCATAAGCAAATAATCATGCCCTTTCCTAGACATTAGTAGCCCCTCGACAAAATCCATTGAGATACTCTCCCATGGATGGGATGGTATAGGTAGAGGTGTATACAATCCCAACTTCCTATTACTAGGATTGATTGTTGTGCACATTACACATCCTCTAATGTATTTAGACACAGATTCTTGCATACAAGGCCAATAACAATATTTTTGCAATTTTGACATCATTTTATTGACCCCAAAGTGTCCAACAATCAATGATGTATGTGCTTCTCTAATTACATGTGCTCATTCATCTTGTGGAATACACAACTTTCCTAAATGATACAATAATTTTTCTTGCACATAGTAGTCTATCTCTTCTACATGTTTTCTTTGAATTAATGTTGCATATATATCCTTAAATTCTTTGTCCTTAGCATATTGTTCCTAATAACTTTCATGTTCCATTGAGCTACTTTGAAGAATGATTGTAGCATTTGTAGGAGGCCTAGATAACATATCTGCTACTTTGTTATGAACCCCTTTCTTATATTTTATAACCAAATAAAACTGATGTAGAAAACCCATCCACCTAAAGTGCCTGCTTTGTTGCAATTTGGATTGTGAGTGCAAATATTGAAGTGGTTGATGATCTGTGTATTATCATTTCCTTACCCATTAGGTAGTGTTTCCACTTCTTTACACTTTGAACTAATGCATATAGTTCTTTATCATATGTTGGATAGTTACTTACCTCAGTTGTGAAAGTTTCAGAATGAAAGCAAATAGGTTTACCTCCTTGCATGAGTATTGCTCCCATGGAAAACCAACTAACATCTATTTCAATTTTGAATGGTTTTTGTAGATACGATAGAGCCAAAATTGATGCAGTGCTTAGATTTTCCTTTAAAGTATCAAAGGCCTTTTGCTGCACACCTCCCCAATGGAAAGACTTCTTTACACTTGTTAGTGCATGTAATGGAGATGCTATGTAGGAGAAGTTAGCTATGAAATTTCTCCAGTACTATACTGCACCTAGAAAACTTCTAACTTCTGTAATTGTACTTGTCTTTGGCTAGTTTACAATGACCTCGACCTTTGCAGGATCCAATTTCAAGTGACCTCCTCCTACAATATAGCCTATGTACACTAGTGATGTCTTCATAAATTCAAATTTTGACATCTTTACATACAATTTTTATTTTCTCAATACATCTAGTACTTTTCTCATATGCTCTACATGTTCTTCTCAAGTTCGACTAAATACAAGTATATCATCCAAATAAACTATGGAAAAATCATCTATGAATGGATGAAAGACATCATTCATGAATCTCATAAAGGTAGCTAGTGTGTTACAAAGACCAAAGGGCATGACCAACCACTCATACAGTCCTTGTTTTGTCTTAAATGTAGTTTTCCATTTATCATTATCTGTAATTCTTATTTGATGATATCCATTATGCAAGTTGAACTTAGTAAAATAAACTGCATGTTTCAACTGATCAAGTATATCATATATTCAGGGAAGAGGATACCTGTTCTTTACCGTTATCTTTTTCAGGGCTCTGTAGTTGATGCACATTCTCCATGACCCGTCCTTCTTTGGCACCAACACAATTGGAGAACCACAAGGAGAGGTACTTGGATGAATAACTCCTTTCTCAACCAACTCCTGAACCTGCTTCTTGATTTCCTCATTTTGCATAACTAATAGATGGTACATGTTGATGTTTGGAAGAGGCACATCCTATTGTAACTGGATTCCATGTTGTATCTCTCTCTCTTTGGTGGCAATCCACTGGGCTTCTGAAATAAATCATCATAGGAAGAAACTACTTTGAGTAATTCAGCTTTATGGTTCAGATCACATCCTCTAAATGCCTCAAAACTGTCATCCTCTTTGGCTTTTACAAACATCAATACAAATTTTTTACTGGCATAGACTAACCTCTTCATTTGTCCAATATTCACTAATGCTAGATTAGTCTTAATCTTATGTTCCTGTACAATGAATTCTTTACCATCCTTATAAAGATAGTTTTTTTCTCCCCTATAAAATATTGCTTTTTTGTCATAAAGATAAGGGTTCCCTAGTACAAGGCCACAAATACCTAAAGGAACCACATCAAATTATACCTCATCTATGAAGTTTGTAGTGATGGAAAATAAAAACTTACATTGCTTTACTACCTATAATTATGCATCATTGCAAACCCATCCAACTGGATATAGCTTTGGATGAGGTATTTTAGCCAAATTGACTTTCTTTACAACTTCTTCAGATACTAAATCTACTTGAGATCCCATATCAAACAAAGTATTAACCTTAGTATGCTTTGTTATGACCTGAATATGAAATAACTCATTTCTATGCTTATCAATATTAGGTGGAGAATACTATTTACTTGAACTTACACTTGAAAAATTTGTATTAGAAGAAAGAGATATACCTATTCCTTTACCTTGGATCCTGGCAGCAACAATCTTTGTCTCATCCTCATAATCAAATCCAAGATCCTGTTGTGCTATAGTGACAGTCTTTTGTTTTCCTTTATTTCCTCCATACTTTTTTGGCCTTAGTTCTAGATGTAGCTTCAAAAATTTTGCATCATCATGCCCCTCCTTCTTGCAATGGGAGCATGTGGGCTTATCACCCTCCTTCTTGATGGTAGCTATCTTTTTCCCCATTCCTTTTCCCTTGGGTTTACCTTCAAGATTAGATGGATTCTTAACATAATTTTCATTGAAACTACTCTTACCTCTTGACTCCAAATGTGTGGCTTGTACACATACGTCATCCAGATTATTACGATTTAAAACCAAAATGGTATGTCTTAAGTAAGAGGGAAGACCACCTATATACCTGAGCAATGTGTCCTAGGTGTATAATGGGACATTAAGTGCAATAGCCTACTTCCTAAATTCATGAGTATAGTCTTGGACAAATTGACCTTTACCCTACCTAATTTTTTTCCAGTTCATAGTTAACTATTGCATATAGCCCAAAGGATAAAATTTCTTTTTGAGGGAAACTTTAAAATCCATCCAAGTTAAATTGACACTACCATGTCGAGCAATTTTTGCTTGAGTTTTACTCTCCCACTAGGTGAGAGTGGTTCCTCCCAACGAAAGAGTAGCTAATTAGATTTTAGAAGCATCATATAAGACTCCTTGAACTCTACAATATACTTCTACTTGTTGAACCCAATCATCTAGTTTCTCAGCATTCAACTCTCCACAATATTTAAGTAAAAACTTTACATCCAACTTGATTACAGGCTTATGTGTACTTTTGAAAGGACTAGTAGAAGTAGAATTAGAAGAAAAAGATGGAGAAGATGGAGAATATGGAGATGGAGGAGCTTTTGGAGGTTCAGCATCATCTACTTCTCTTTTCCCTTTTTCCTCTCGATCTTCATGGTCCTCATGCTTTTCTTGCTTCGACAAAATTCCTTTTTCATGCTTCTTCTATTCTTACCTTTCTTGAAAGAGCACTTCCACCATAGCCTTCATGTTGAGAAAGGCTCATTGAAAAATTTTCTCATCGAGCTCAGTACTTCATCCAACTTCTATCTCTTCCATCTTTGATTGTGGAAAATTTCTCCATTTACAATCTCAGGATTAACCTCCACAAGCGTTCCTTCACCTCACCGACTCCTAGATCGCATTAACATCCACTTCTGCAATCACTAGTCAAACAAAGCTTTGACACCAACTTGATTTGTTAGGATCTATGATTGTTGATTAGTGAATGATAACATATGCAAATGATTAATTGAAATTATTAAAATTAATTCAAAGTTATTTTAAAAGACATTAAAAGGATTCAAATAACAAAATTAGGAAAACATAGAAGACAAGACGAAGACAACAAATTGGTAACGAAGTTTACCAAAATGGCTACGTCTCTAGGCCATTCTCCAACGAGTGACCAATCATTGATTATGCTCCGAATGATTGTCTACAAGGCACCTTAAATTTTCTACAAAGCCTTTACAAAGTCTCCTCGGACGAATATGAAGTTTAGAAAATCCTCTCCTTCAAGTACAAATATTTTGGCTATAAGCCTCCTAAGTCTATTTGCACAAAGAGTTTGATTAATTCATCTCCTAATTCCCAATTTCCTAACCATTGTCTTCTAAAGCCAAAAATCCCCCCTTTAAATATAATTTCATATGCTATATGGGGGTTAACAAATATATTTTCCCCATATTTCCCATATCTCCTAAACTAAGCCCTTAAAAATCTAATTAAATCTTGAAACCCTTTCAAAAACCTTACAAATTTGGGCTTAATGCATTTACTTAGGTGGATTTAATAATGTAAAAAACAACTACCACCAAAATATCTTCAAAGCAATCGTGTGGTGCAATGGTAGAGGGCGAAGATCGTTGGGGGGAGGTCGGTGACCCCCCTAACTTGGCATTTGTTTTCTTTAAATGGAAGCGGCACATTATATATCTTTGAAGAAATCACTTGTTGTAATGGTGGAGAGTGTAAATAGGAAGGGGGAGGTTGGTGGTTTGACCCTCACCCATAAATTTTTAACAAAAAAAAGCATCCAACACCATCCACAACCGGGTAGACTGCCACATGGGTGCCACATGGTGCCTAGCCATTAGGGCACATGGCACCTTATTATTCGCCCATGTAAGGACACATGTCAATCCTTCATTGGTCCAAGTGAACTGTAGATAGTGCCACATGTCATGCCTTGATGATGCCATATCAACATATGGATTGCCACATCAACATGCTAATTTCATGTTGATGTCATCATTTGTACTATCCTATTCAACCTTTTTCTTATGAAATTTGACCAGCCATAACTTTTGCGTACAAACTTTGTTTGATGCAATTCAAGTAGCGTTGGAATCATCTTGAAAAACACTTTGACATGGTGTAAGTTTCTTGAGCATTTGGAACAATCAATTTTTTAGTGAACAACATATCCACCTAGATCAATTTAGTAGAGTTGTCTGAGTGTACTGGGTTTGTACATTATTTAAATGAAATTTGTTGTGAAATATTTTGATGGATTTCACAATGTTGAAGGAATATTCTTGATCATATTCAAGCATGGTGTGTAGTTTTCATGTCATCCTTGGTTTTGAGGAAGTGTGTACTTAATTGATTAATGGTGTTTGCACCTGGGTAGTGACCAACCTAGTGTTTACACTACATGTGAAGGATAAATATTGTTTTTGGTAGCGTGTGATTAAGTGGTGTTGTTTATTTAGGTCCCAATTAAGTTTTGATGTGGTCTGCATTCAATTCCATTTGCCACAAAAGTGTCTTGATACTAACCTAATTTGAATTTGCATGTTTGAGGTGCACTGTTGACCTTAGAAAGGGTTTCAAGGTTGAGGGAGATATAAGTATGAGTTGAATTGTTGAAGGAGGATAAGATAGATGAATGTGTGAAGTATGTGATGCAAAATTGAGTAGAGTAGTATGAACTTTCACGTGTTGGATTACCAGATGTAATGAATCGAAGGTGTCTACAATCATTAAAAAAGACTAGGAAGGTGTTGGAGCTATTGTGGTGGAATCTTTGTTGCATTACAATCATGTTCTTTGTGTAACATTTCATCTCTATCTTCTATTTTGTACTTCAATAGTGAGCCTTTCTAGACAGTGTGTCCTATTTTGGCAATGAGCCCTTGTAACCGGTTTTGCAATTACTTATATTATGAGATAATCCTCACTGTGGTTTTTCCCTTCTTAGGTTTTCCACGTAAATATGGTGTTCTCTTGTGCATGGTGTTAAATTTGTTTCAGTTTTAGTTTTATGCTTTTCATGCTAAATCATAATAACAAATTAAAGGTTTATTGAATGCATGTGGATTTGAATGTTAATGAGGGTTTTGATATTTTGATAAGATACAACTGATTCACCCCCCACTCTCAGTTGTCTTATTCATTCAATAGGGAAGAGGTTGCAAAAATTGTTGTTGTAGGTTTGGGAAGGTGTGTTGCAGCAACAAACAGATTTTGAAATCCATGGTTGAAGGACAACAAGTTGGTGATTGAAGAGTGCAGATTTAAGAGTCAAGTGCATAGTGTAGGAAGGTGTTTTGAAGGAGAAGAACTTATAGATTGTTGTGGATGTTTTTTGTTGTCATAGATCAGATTTTTATCTATTTTGGTAATGATTTTCATTAGCCTGTATGGCTGCACAAAATTTTGTAATCATATTTTATTGAAATTGTGAAACCTTGTTGCAAGTTTAATAGAGAAGATTAAATCTATTGTTACAAATATTTCCATCTTGTTTTTTGTTATTGGTGTTGAATGATTTTGTTTGAGGGTGTGTGGTTTTCCCCTACATCAATGGTATCATAGTGGGAGTTCCTAAGTGTGCAAGGAGAAGTGTAGATGTGAGGTAGTTTGCACTAGGACCTGTGGGTGGAGAATTAAGTTAGAGGATTAGAGTGTGTAGATAGATCACCGAGTGTGAGGAAGTCTATAGCTGAGAGGTTGAAGATTGGGAGTGTGTGAAAAGTTTTTGAAGAAATTCCAATTAATAAAGGAAAAAAAATAATCATAGTTGTGTATGCAAGTGAATAGGAAGGATAAAATATTGTAGAAGTATGCTTTAAGGAAGACATAGAGAAAGAGAGTGAGAAAGAAGAGAAAAGTGTAGTAGAGGTTGAGAGGAAAAAAGAAGGTGTAACAATTGAAGAGAAAATTAATATTGCAACAATAGATGAGTGCCATTTGGAGGACTTAAAAGCATTGAAAAATGAAATTACAATTGAGAGTGAAGGTGAAGAAGATATGACAGTAGATAGTGAGAAGAGAGATGTTATAGTGATACTAGAGGAACATGTGAAAATAGAGGTAATGCCTTATGTTTCTAAATTTTATGAAGATGAAAATAGTGATGATTTACATGTGGAGATGAAAGAGGTAGTGAGTGTAGAAGGAGAAAAAGAGATGGTACAAATAGATTTTGATAGTTTTGATTTGAATGTAGGGAAATACTTGAATGATGTTACAAATTGGTGTGTGGATAGTGCATATTTGCTTGTAGAAGCTATATAGGATATTGCAGGGGAAATTTGGTGGTGGTCAGTCAATGGTGGGTTAAATCCAATGAGAGTAGAAAGGAGAATGTATGATATTAGGAGGAGGATAGTACATGGTGGATTCAAGTACATGAGAGGAGAGAAGAACAGAGTGCAGGGTTGTTGGAGGATAATGAATGTTCCAGCAAGATTCTAGAACATGAGAAAGAAGAAATTATCAGAGGTACCAATTTCAATATTGTAATATGTTGCAAGCTACTTGCAAATTGAAAGAGTAGTTCTACTACTCGACTCAATTTTGTGATCCTATGCTCACAAACTTTCTACCCAGCGTGTCTGATGTAGGAGCATCTAGGGGTACTAGTAATCTTGCATCAACAAAATTGGATTAAATTTTGGTGTGATGTAGTTTGAATAATGTTTTGGATTATTTTAATTAATTTTCTAATCTAAAAATCAAAATTTAAATAATTGGACAAATTTTGTTGTAAAGTTGCAGTGGGAGTTTCTACTGAAAAATGCATTTTAAATATTTAATTAGCAAAAAAATCCTGGGCATGGGGATTCTCCTAGAGTTTCAAATTGTGGCATGAAATTTAATTACTCCCCATTAGTGTTGGTAAAATGGGACACCCATGTTGTGCAGGAAAAACAAAATTTGAAATTGGACTCTTATTGTGAGGAATGGTGAATCAATGTGTTGACTAATGATGATTATTCTTCCAAGAGGTAAAATGCACATGCATTGGAGAGTTTAGAAAATGTATTTTATGAATTTAATTTTCTTTTCCATGATTGGAGCATGGAGGAGTTACAAAATTAATGAAGATAGTGGCTGCAGGAAGGAGGTGCTATGAAAATTTTTGTTTTATTTTTTTTATTTTCTATATTTTTAGGTGTGAGAAGGGGGCATGTATTTTATTGGGAGGTAGTTACAAATTTTTTTGTTGTGGGTTTGGGAAGGTGTGTTGTAGCAGAAAATGGATTTTGGAATCCATGGTTGAAGGATAACAAGTTGGTGATTGAAGAGTGCATATTTGAGAGTCAAGTTCACAATGTAGGAAGGTGTTTCGAAGGAGAACCTGTAGATTGTTGTGGATGTTGTTCATTGTCACATATAAGATTTGTATTTGTTTGGTAATTATTTTCTTCATCCTATATGTCTGCAAAAAAAATTTTAGTTAGATTTTATTGAAATTGTGAAACTTTGTTCCAAGTTTAATAGAGAAGATTAAATCTATTGTTGCAAATATTTCCATCTTGTTTTCTATTATTGGTGTTGAATGATTTTTTTTTAGGGTGTGTGGTTTTCCCTCTACATCACATAATATTCTCCCTCATCTTCTTCCCTCTATTCCTCATCATCCTCATCCTCACTAGTATTTGAACTCATATCAGAGTAGTGAATAGCCATCAATTGTTTTTTCTTGACATTGCCCCCCCCCTCAAACTTAGCATAGGGGCTTATTTTTTAACATATTCCATAATAAGGAAGGTTAACCCCTAATGCAAAATAGGTAATTTATGGTTTTTAAGATGTTACTTAACAACATAATCCAAAGAGGCTAATATAAAATAGGGAAACAAAACCAACAATTTATGCCAAAAGTGTTTTAAGAAAATTAAATGAACACCACAAATTATTGTGAACCTACCATCCAACATGATATACCACATGATCACCTCGACAATTTTCACCTAGACAGGTTTGATGGATAGATAGTCGTAGCCTTAGGAGGAGAGTTTCACTAGTTTCCCACGCTCATTCCCCTTAAAAAAATAGTTTAGGGCTTTTCCATTTGCCTTCCTATCTCAAAATAAGTTCCTTCCCTACATCAAAATCCTAGTAATATCAACAATTACCTCCTCATTTATAGTAATTTACTTTCTATTCACATTCAACATCTTGTTCTTTCATCCTTTGATTAAAATATTGGTAGCTTTTAGGTCATGATCATGAAGCCTCTCCAAGTAGGGAGCCAAACCCCCCTCTTCCATAATTCTCCACACTTTTTGATTCATGTGAACACCATCACAGGATAAGGTCCCCACTCTACTTCTCTCACCTCCCATTGTACATTGTGCTATAAGTATTCCTTGGAGGTTCATCATGAATCCTCCATCTATCACTCTTCTTCTTCACTTGTACATTTCATTTCATTGCAATTCTCTTTTGGAGAGGGGTATTATTTCCCATAGGATTTTTCTCCTTTACCCCAATTTATGAGAATTTGTACATGAGTACCTAACATGGTCTAGTATTCGAGACTCATAATTAGTGAACACATTACTACTTAAGTTGCATTTAAGGGGAAATGCTAGTGTAAATAGTGTCTTTATCCACCTAGTTAGCTAATCATATTTCTAGGATGGACCTATTCACACTAGCTTAAGTTTACTTAGGTTTCTTTTGCTTTTGTCTCACTTCATAGCATTGAGACATGTGCCCTCATTACTTGAGACACTTATTGACACTTTCTCACCCACTTGTAAAGTGAGCTCACAAGTGTCCCACCTTTGGAGGGGTAGTCAGTCATTCAATCATACCTTCCTACCTCTTCATCCTTGCCTATATATGCAAGGCTTGATCATTGTATTATACACTCTTCATTTCATATTTGATATTGTGCATATTTTATTCACTTGTGGAAGGTGTTTCATGATCTATTTGATCTTGGTGTTCTCCAACACAAACCACATATGTTGCTCCACAAATCTTGACATATAAGAAAAGGGAAGGAAACCCCCTTTTTACCTAGAAAATGTGTGAGGAGTCTGGGTCTAATTATTCTCACATCCCATCTATTCTCAAAATTTGTACTAGCATTCATAATTTATAATGGCTAGAGCTTCAATGGGTGTAATGCCCCGCCACACAACCCTAGAGGAAGTTGCAATTCATTACTTAAACGTACCAATTTTTTATTTTGTTTAAGTACAAATAACATGTAAGATGAATACATATTGCCAACAACCTCTAAGGCCACGAGACAAAGATTACTTAAAAACCCAAACAACAACTAACATCGACTGAAACCAAAACATTAATCGCTTACAGAATTAAGATTACATACATCCCATACAAGATAAATTACAACAAGGATGATAAATACCTCAAGATTCCAATTAACAACATTTAAACAATAAGATTACAACACTCATTCCCCGAATGAGGTAAATTCAATAATCATGATTACAAACTCCACCTCAATAACAAATGAGGGGTAATAAAATACAATAAGAACCTGAGAGAACAAGACATGAGAAGAAACCGATTCCCACGAGCTCTCCCATTGGAAATCACAACCACACGAACAAGAAGAAGAGCCAATGGGAAAGAATGCACGCCACCCAACCACGTGGAAACCAAAGGCCCCACTCCCTCCATGCTAGGAGATAGTAACAAGGATTTCCTAGACAAGACCATCTACCACTAGACACAGGCTAACATAAAAACTGATCTGCAAACAAGAACATATACCACATCACTTAACATCATGGTTACAATGCTTCTAGAGTACAAAATCGAGTACAATCACTGTACAAAAAAAACCAACGGTACAACACCATACTGACTATTGTCATAGGAGGAGTGTCATTGCAAAGGCTGCATTAGTTATCCAATGGTGTTCTTCCTAGGTCCCGGCCCCCCCTCTAGGGATATCCTGATAACCTCTCACGAACCCGGCGCCATATGCACACCAGAGCGGAATCGGTTATCTTTCAAGAAGTCAAGATAACGATCTTGCCATTCCAGGCCTTCCCGACTCATCTCAAGTCTCGTACAAGCCCTTGAGCCAATGAGCGAGGCTAAATTATCTTATTAATGTTCAAAGCTACTCTCTCCCTAGTAAGTTATTTAATTTTCACTTAATTAACTAACTCTCACACGAGTTATCCTGGAACCACTTTGGGCCCGACGCTCGTTTGAAAGCCACTCCCCTATCGACAACACATAACTCAACCACATGCCAAGGGTAGACAATGCACTAACACTTATCACAAATAATCAATACACCTCAACAGATAACACATCACTACGGATGTCCAAAATTGAAACCAAAGCGTGCACTACCCAAGGCTAACACAAGGTTGACTAACATAATGACAACCCACATAAAGAACTAATAACAAGACTCAACCTTAAACCATAAGGTCACACAACCCGTTCATAGTAACCTGGTTTCTTTTGAAGCATATCTCATGCACTACCCAAGATAGACAATAACAAAACACAAGAGACATAACATCACTTCAAGATAACACAACTGGAAGGCTTACATAAACAAATAACTCCAAAAGAATAAACAACTCGATCAAGGGTTCCCTAACCTCTGGAAACCAAACTTAGTACAACCAAAGTACACTCACAAATATACAATCATACGATATTTCCCATACATCGAGAATGAATGAAAACACCACTAGAAAACATTCTAAGCAACTAAATAAGCTAATATTAGGATTTCTTAAATCCAAGTCACGTGAGGACACCTTGCATGTAATCAATTTAAATGATTACCATTCTTTGCAAATTCTCAAAAGTAAATCAAATCACATTTTTACACTAAAATAACAAATCAGAAATTTGAACAAGCGAATAGATCTGAAATGATCTCATTCAAAGAATTCATATGCATTTTCTATCGTTCCCTATTATAATATGAAATATTATTCTCAAAAATCCACTTTTAAACAAAGTCCAATTTTCACAATTATCCAGGTTCCACCATTGATGAAGTATGAAAAAGCTTAAAATTTAAAATTCAAAAATAAAATAATGTAAAAATACCCTTTTGATTCAAAAGTGCCCAACAACACACTTTTAACATAAAAACACCAATAAATTTTAAACAAATTTTCACAAATATCCAGGTTCCACCATTGATGAAGTATGAAAAAGCTTAACATTTAAAATTCAAAAATAAAATAATGTAAGAGTACCCTTTTGATTCAAAAGTGCCCAACAACACACTTTTAACATAAAAAAACCAATTAAAACCTCTAATTAAAAATTGGGCATGGTAACCTTGTATTTGGAAAAATTCTCAAAAATTTCTCAAAATAAATTCTACACTATCAGCTTGATTCAAATAAAATACATGAAAGGATTCCAACATACTACCAATACAATTAGAATCATTCAAACCATTTAAGATCAAGTAAATATGAAGAAATGATAAAATACCTCCATTCCCAAGCAATAAATTCAAATGAGAGGATGTTTACACACAAGCAACGAGAGCACGTAAGATCGTAGCCATCACTTCCTTTCCCCATTCCTATCCAAATGCAGTTGATCCCATGCAATTTCATGCCCAATTGCTCCCACAATGAACAAATCAATTTTCCTTCAAAAAGAGGGTTTTCTTTTCCCTCACATTTTCTCTCCAAAAATTATGTATTCCAAATATAGTCAACTCCCCTAAAAATATCTTTTCCACCCAAAGTTATTGCATTTTGAAGATATTTTGAATTTTAAATAACTCAAAACAAAATTCCAATTTCTAAATAGAATTCAACATATTTTAAAACCTTCCTTTCACACAAACTAATTTAAATATTTTAACACTTTTAATTCAAGGAATAACTTAATCAATTCCACACAATTAATTTAATTAATCAATAAAATAAATCTAATCCAAGATTATATTATTTTATTAATTAAATTAAATTAATTAATAAAGTAAATAACATTCCTAGCATTACAACCAAATAAATTTAATCAACAGTTAAGCAACCTAAGCCATTTAACTTGAATTTAATTAAAGACCAAGGTGATCAGGGCAACATGAAACAACCAAACCCGACTACAACCCAACGACACACGGTGACTAGGGTAACGACTTGACACAAAAAACCTAGCTACTATCTCCCAATTAATTTCCATTGGTCAATGGACACGCTCAAACCTGGAAACCAGGTGGAGTCGATGTCATGTACCTGCCAACCTGTAACAAAGAGCATGTCGAACGTGCATATATACATAATATGATCAATCAAACCGTGAAGAGGAAATCTCAGAATCGTAGGGCACTCGCAAGCGAGTGATACAATCTTGTCCCCTTCACCAATACAATATCACTAACTGACGCATCTAACATCAATAACATGATCATCAACATAAAACATCGTTAAATCAAATATCTTCTAAGTTAATCCAAAACATGCCATAAGGGTAACATTAGGATAACATCACATCGAAATATAACATCCACATTGTATAACAATTGCAATCAAAAGCAACCTAGTTCCAAAGTCAAAGCATAATCAAACACAACCATTACAAAGAAAACACTGCCGATCAAAGAGCCAAAACGGAGGGGTGTTACAATGGGTACAAGGGAGTACCCATCCCATATTTTTAGTGATTCACTTTACATGCCTTTATTAACAAAAATATCTGACAATTTATTTCCGTCTTGATAAATATGAGTAATCTTGATTTCATCAAAGGATTTAATAATATTTAGGGAGTTTGAGATTAATGTGTCAATTGACCATCTATGAGTATGAACGTTTTTAATACATATAATAACTTTTAGATAATCCCCCTCCAACCAAACCTTCTTATACCCTTCTTATACCTTGTTGTTTTGATTAAGGGTAAAAAACGGGTTTTGAAGGGGCCCGAAACCCTTTACAAAGGAAGACAACTGAAACTCAAGAAAGCAACAGTAAGCATGAATCAGCCCAACAACAACAAGCTACTAAAAAAGAAAACTCACATACCACTAGCAGCCCAGCAACAACCACTACCAGAAAATCAAGACATCACATTCTACGAAAGACACATAAGCATGGGCCTAAAGCCCAGATAGAACCTGGTTTTATCTGGGACCAAAAACCCCATTGATTGTAAAAAGCACCTGAAACACTCAGGCAACTTGTTACTACTTGTTAATCTAAAAATATCTTATACCTTGTTGTTACTTACACAACACACCCTATTTTTAAAAAAAGTCATAAATATCCTTTGGTAATTAAACCCATTAAGTATCATGGTTTTGATTTTAATTTGTTTCATTCTTGCCACTTTTTTATTTAGGTCCCATATTTATTTATATTCTTAAATAATTTAAAATTTTATGAAATATGACTTAATTAAAAACCTTTTCTAAGAAGTTTAAGTTCTTTTTCATTTTAGAAATCTAAGAATTTTGAGATCTACAAAACTTTTTTCATTTTAGAAATCTAAGAATTTTGAGCTCTACAAAACTTTTTCCATGTAAAAAATTTAAACTAATTGAGATCTTTGAACTGTCTAAGGAATTTTATTGTTATTTAACTCTAATCATAAATTTTAACTATATGCACCAAATTATAATTAACTAAAAATATTTAGCCTTGGGAAGGTGTTTATTAATGTGTTAGGCTTGAAATTTCCTTAGACACCAATTATATATAGATGTGAAAATAAATTTAAACTTGTTAGGCTCACTCATAACTACTACTATAAAGTATTTTTATATATAGATGTGAAAATAAATTTAAACTAGTTATTAGGCTCACTCATAACTACTACTATAAAGTATTTGAAATCATGTCATGAGTAATTTTTCTCCACCATGGTCAATAGATATGTTTTTATTAGAAAATATTAAGGAATAATTCGAGATAGGTTTCACATACAACAAGTGACACAACGTGTCATGTTCCTGCCGTCTAGTAAAGTTCTCTTTGGAGTTTTGATTTGAGTGCAACAAAGAAGACTGAAATGGAATACAAGAGTATTTGATTATAGAAGCAAAATATAAAGGGTATATTTTGGATTAAATGTTGAATAAAATTTTAAAAAATATGGTAGTACACATTGTTAAAAATTGAATTGTATATGTAATTGTTTGTAAATGAATGTAATTTCTTAGTAAGCTTAATTCAAATTATTAGTTGTAGAAAATAGCTACTTGTGGCAGGTAAAAAGATTAGGGTAGAGTTTGGATTTAATGTTTAATAAAATTAAACGAATATGGTACTAAACATTGTTAAAAAAACTAATAGTATATGTAATTCTTTGTAAATGAATATAATTTTTTAGTAAGCTTAATTCAAATTATTACTTGTAAACGAACTAGTTACTTATGTAAGGTATATTTACCTTTGTAGTAATTGTAGATCAGTTTAGCAAGGTAATAGTAATTAGTATTTGTAGTTAATAAGGATTGTGTTTCGTAAAGTAATTTATTACATTAGAAAATAATAAATGCATTTTCAAATTAGTAAATGATTGAAGTAGTGGAACGAAACTATTTTTTTAAATTAAATAAAATAAAGTTATTTTTCAACAAATAGTAAATATGGGTAAATAATTTACATGTTGATTAATATAAGTTTTCTCTTTTAATATAAATTAAATAATTTGTAATACTAATTTGTATAACTAGGAAATGAACATTGCATTTTGCAAAATACTTTATACACCATGGTCAAATATTAGATGCATTTTGAAAATAGAAAATTGATTTAGTAGTGGAATAAAGCTAATTATTGATATTGAATGAAATAAACCAATTGTTTGAGTCTATATTAAGTAGTAGTGAGTAATTTTGAAAATAAGTTTTTGTAACTTATATTAAATAAAATTAACTAATTGTTTCACAATATAGTAAGTAGTACTAAATATGTGCTTGCTAGTTTGCCTAAAATTACTTATATTAAATAAAATTAATGAATTGTTTGACAATATAGTAAGTAATACTAAATATATGGTTGTTAGTTTGCAATAGTCTTTTAAATAAAAATACTAATTTTCTTTTGAATATAAACTAAATTATTACTAAGTATTTAGGAAGAAATGTTACATGTTGATAATTTTTGTAAATGTGTACAAATTTTTGTTTACATGAATAAATGATTTAATTATTTTTTTATAATTTCAATTTCACAATATAGTAAGTAGTACTAAATATGTGCTTGCTAGTTTTCCCAAAATTACTTTTATTAAATAAAATTAATGAATTTTTTGACAATATAATAAGTAATACTAAACATGTGGTTGTTAGTTTGCAATAGTCTTTTAATAAAAATACTAATTTTCTTTTGAATATAAACTAAACTATTACTAAGTATTTAGGAAGAAATGTTACATGTTGATAATTTTTGTAAATATGTACAAATTTTTGTTTACATGAATAAATGATTTTAATTATTTTTTTATAATTTCAAATTGAAATAGTGTTGAAGAAGAATTTGGGAATAAGATAAACTATTTTGTAGTAATCAAAAAGTATGTTATGATTTGACCAACATTAATGAGTTAAATTTATTGAAAGTGTTGAAAAGTTATTTTCCTTTGCAAATAGTATATTTTTTGTAACTTAAAATTTGGTAAATATTAATCAATGACAAATAGGCCATAATAAATCAATTTTATGCAAATATTCATCGATGAGAGAAAGACAATAAAAAATCAACTTTAGGAAAATATTAATGGATTTTAGGCTGAGGCTAGTGGTTTGAAGCATTTCCAATTCCTCATGATATGTAAATGATGGACAGGTGTAAGTGGGAATGGTTTTCTATGCCTCGGGTAGCTGATAGGTTCTAGGCATCAAATGTGTGCCTGGATAGTGAAAATGGCAAGAGTGTTACATGTATATGTGTAAGAATATAGACGGGTGAGAATTTTGGTCTTTGATAAATGCATAAGTTTATGGTTTGCAATTTTTGTGACGAAAGTGGAGGTCAAAAGAATGTGATAGAGGTGAGTTATTATTGGATTGTGATGTATTAGAGATTAAATCTAGAAGAACTTAGAGTATTTGGTAAAACCTAATTTAGAAGCTTGTAGAAATAGAGAGGATGCAGAAAAGTAATTGGCGTGGGCAAGTTTGTGTTAAGTGAGAATGCATTAAGTGCATTTTGTTAACATTGTGTTTGCAACAAGAACTATTTTTTGGGATTGGAGTGGAGACAAAGATCTGTAGAGCTACAAAGACATTTTGTTATTGAAGGAGAGAGTGGAAGGTCAGAGTATGAGATGTTTTTGCAGATTTGTTTGTGAGGAAGTGTGATTGTTGAAATGTTTATTAAAATTGTACAAATTGTTTGATTTTGTCTAAATTTTGGCCCTAGAAAAAATGTCGTTGTCAAAGTCTATGTGGACCCATATGGAAAACAACTAGAAATAGGTAAAAAACCCACAAGCTTTTCAACAAACTATAGTGAAATGAGAAAAAGCACAAAAAAACCCAACAGTTGTGTAAGATTTCATGAACCAGCTATACGTTCATTGATTGTGTAGTGAGAGAGATGTCAAGTTTTATAAAGATAGAGGCAAGCCATTCGTCAGGAGTGTAGTTTTTCAGAGTAACGAATATGGAAAGGTGCAAGGAAGAGCCAAAAAATCCATAATGTTTTTACCAAACAAGATTCAGCACAAACAAAAGCCAACACTCGTATAAGATTTCATGAATTAAGTATGCCTGTACCACAATGCGATAGAGTAGGTCAAATAGAATTGTATCAAGTATCAACTTAATTGTTTAAATATGTATGAAATATATCGTTTATCCCCGTCTGTATTGCATACAATAGTTCTGCTATTCCTTTATCTACAAGCAAATAAGGGAAATAGAAAGACATTATAAGATCTGTGAAATAAATTTCATTGGTCAATTAAGCATGACAAATTGAAATGCAATGCATGTAATAGCAAGCTCCACATAAGAAAATAGACTATTGTGTAGCATATAAAGGGAAAAAATGTCAATTGCAAAATGAAAATAATAGAAATTTGAAAGTTAGAGAGCATGAGATGTATTTATGTAGATGAAAGAACTAGTAAAAAAAGCATAAGAAAAAATAATTGTGCGTAATTGTGGTAGCCTTGTCAGCAGAATAAGACATTGTGAAGGGAAACAAAACCATGCAATGGTTCTTTGCAAAGATCTAGTGATTAAATCCAAATTTTCTAGGTTTTTCTATTAGGCTAGTGCCCATGAAAGCAATCAAGCCACTGTTAATGCATTGTAAGTCTCTACAATGGAGTGGATCAAAAACAATATTGCTATATATAGAAACAATACACTAGTATTCTAATGCATCAATTAATAGATAAATTTGTTCCAAGTCTATATTTTGACATGTTCACATGTAACACTCTTTCCATTTTGACCATATGTGCACTCATTTGACATCCACAACATGCACAACACAACAAAGCATAAACAAGTATTATGATTTGTAGTTGTTCACAATTCATATAGTACACGACACTAGGATTGTTTCATAGGAGTAGCCAAATAGATAAACAATGGTTTATAGACATAAAAAATATGCTTATAAATACTAAGTGTATATTGTTCCCATGACACAATATATAGTTACGTAGACGCAAGAGGTGGTAACAAGGAAAAGACAAAAATAATTGTGTGAAACTGTGACAACTTTGCCAACAAAATGAGACATTTTGAAGCAAAACAAAAGTAGGAAATGGATTTTTGCAAACATCTGGTCATCAAATCCAAATTTTGTAGGCTTTGCTAGTAGGCTAGTGCCTATCAAAGCAATCAAGCCACTATTAATGCATTGTAAGTCTCTACAGTGGAGTGGATCTAAAACAATATTGCTCTATATAGGAACCACATACTAGTATTCCAATGCATCAATCAACAGACAAATTTGTTCCAAGTCTATATTCTGACATGTTCACACGTAACACTCTTGCTATTCTCACCATGTGTGCATGCTTCTTAATCAGTCTACAGGAAATGCATTACGTGCCAGCAAGTGTACTACTCATTTTTGTTTAAGTAAATTAGGAAGATAGAGGTCTATGTATTTTGGAAAATTTTTAATAGGTAATAGGTAAAAAAAGTAATAGCATATTTAATAATAGGTAATAAATCTTGCGTAAACTTTTGAAAATAAAATCTAGCAAATGCAATTGTGAACATGTTCCATATTATAAACATGTAATAGTAGTGTTTAATCTATTTAAACAATGATATAAGAAGCGAAAGTATTGTGTAGCATACGATGTATTGCGTAATGTGAACATGTAATAGTAGAGTTTGATCTATTTGAACGATAACATAAGAAAGTAAAGTATTGTCTACGATATTAATATAGGAAGAAGATCCAATAAGAGAAACATAAACAAAAGTAGGAATGCAGGTTTGTCCAAGGGAAGACGGTCTTTTACTTTTTTTTGCCTCTGTCACCTACAATATCATTATTATAGTTAGTATGAAAGGTATTTTTTTAATATAATTGTAAACAATATGAGAAGTTTGAAAAGCAACAAGACTATTTGAATCAATATTGCTTTATACCTTGTTGTGGCATATACTCTTCACTTGGTTAGGCATATGGCCTCTATGATAACATTATTTTGATTAAGAGTGAAATGCCCTTTGGTGACAAAGTCTCATAGTGCAAATATCACTGCTGACTTGTCCTTGATGTAGTTTTCATATTTAATGTCTTGAAGGATAGGCAAGAATTTTCACAACAGATTTCTTCAGATTGAGCAATGGACTATTTGCTTGTCCTTTGTTGTGATGATTGCCTTGGGATGAAGTATGTATACATAGCTCACCTCCTTGTCACAATGGTTGCAATGAGAAGTTTCTTGTTGGACTAGTGCACCATAAGTATTGAATTTATATTTGCAACCTAGGCAGAAAGCTTCAAATGGATTCAATAATGTGTTTGCTACTTTTAATGTCCCTAAAACCTAAAAAATTTGAACATAGATAGTTAGCAACAATAGTTTGATAAATTATAAATGAAATTGCATAAATATTTTGAAAGAGTGACCTTAAATGTTGATTGTAGGAGAGCAACTAACTTGTCCAATGTTCTTTTGTTATTCAATTTGTAGATAAACGCTGATTGACCCATGTGAAATGTGTTTTTTTGATTGGTGCTTTTTAAGATATTTTTGCAAAGGAAGGCTGGGGTTTTGTTCTTATGTAAGAGTTCCTCTATTTGCAAATATTTCTTTTCATGAGTTGAATGTAGCTGTACCTGCATGGTAATGACAAAGTTAGTGTCTCTTACAAAGAAATTTTATTAAAGCAAACACTGGCATAAAAAAATGTTACAATGGATTAGTGTCATATGCTAGTTGGACTTTTTTACATGTGCTCTGTCTAATTTTGTTATGCCATCTTTGATATCTATTGCATACTGGCTTCCAAATTTTTTAGCGCCAACAATCAGAGCACCTATTGTTTTCAATTGGATACTGATTTGCTACTGCTAGTAGTTGGCTTTCAACTGTGCTTGTGTATGTCAATATTAGTATATAGTCATATTCCCCTCTATCATAGTCCGTCCTAGGAGCAATTTGAAAGCCTAATATTGAAACTCCCATTCCTGGAACTATTTTCTACTCATGTTCTTGTACAAGGTATCGACTGATATTTAATGTAATCATCATTTCTACTTTTAAGTTTGTGAGATCTGCATGCAAAAATTTGCATGTTCTATTGACTTTGTCCAATGTTTCTTTGTAAAAAACAAGGAAATCCCCTTAGAATGTGTCACTAGATTTTTTTGTATTCAAATCTTCAATGGATATAGTCTTCTTGATTTTTTTTCTACAAACAACAAGAGAGATGCAAAATTTATATTTGGACAATGCAAAAATGCATGTTACAAGAAAATAGGATAAATTGTTTACCGTTTTCTTGTGTCTTCCTCCATTTCTTGTTCTTTCTCTTGTGGTCTTTTTGTTTGTTCCATGATTTGCCTGCAACCCAGTGATTAAGTATTGCAGAATTTGTTAGAAAATTTTTAGTGATAAATGCTTGTGTATGCTATCATGTTGAACTGATTGAACCAGCATAGTGGAATTTTAGGAAAATAGGAAAGTGAGTAGTCCAATATGCCTTTGATATGTAAATATTGCATACAATTGTCATTGAATTTGACTAGATGTGGTCAATCAATGACTTCTATAGACTATGTGATTTGTTTAACAAAAAATGAATTGTGTTAATTTGCATGAAATTTTCAAGTGTTGTTTTGCTTATGTTTTGTGAACACATGTCGACATTAAAGTCACCCACAATGTACAATATGTTATTTGTACCTGTGTATGCAATTATAGATTGTACAATTGTGATTATTTCTTGAATAGAAATATTGGGCCTTGCATAAATGTTACAAATATTAAGTTCAGTAATGTTTTGTAGTATTGTGATTGTGATAGCTTCAATATTTGTAGCTCATTGTGTTGTTTTGTTTTCAATACAAACAAATTATGTTTTTTGGTAAATATTGTTATGCCATGTATTATGTTCATACCAAAGATATTAAAATATTCTGATAATATACTAGGCTAGAAAGCTTGTGCATGCACTTCTTGTAAACACAAAATGTTTGATTGCATTATGTTGTAGTCATTGACAATGTCATGTACATGTGGATGTAATGAATGAGTGTTCAATGTGCATAGTAGCAATTGCAATGCATCATGTGTACATGTAGCTTGGATATCAATCTACCACTATGCACTTGTCTACAAACAATGCATCTCTTCATGTACGTTGCACTTAACTTTGAAGTTTTTGATGATTAAAGGTTTTAGCAAAAACAATGAGTCTATTGTCCTTGTCCCTGATAATGTCGTGTAAGTTAAGCCATGTTGTCTTATGCCTGTTGGGTCAAAAGCCACAACTTGCATTGTTAGTCCTTGTGATCGGTGAATGGTTCTTGCGCATGCTAGTTGTATTGGGAATTGTTTTCTAATTGTAATTTTCTTGTTCGCTGAAATATTTTGAATAGCTCTAGTAATGCACATTATAGCAATCCATTCCTTGTCAATGAGATTAGTATAATATTGTGTTAGTTTTGTGCGTTGTTGCTGCCCAATTATTGGATTAGAAAATTTAAGCAAAACAATATCAATGTCATTATCTGTTGTATATGCTTTAAATACTCCATCGGTCCTATTGACTAGGCCATGTTGTGTATTATAGTTCCCTACATAGATTTCAACAAGAATATCTTGTTTCAAGTATATTTGAGGTGGAAGAGTGGTTGTATGGCTATAGAGCTGTATTGTATTATGGTTTTCCTCATACTCGTCTATTGCATTTAGCACTATCATTTCACTAGAAATAGACAATAGCATTTTATGGTTATGTGCCTCTACATCAACTTTCCTATAGAAAAAGTATGGAAGTGTTGGATCTAAAGGTGCAAGATGAAAGAAAAGTTGGTTAAGATAGTCTATGTCATCATTAGATTGTAAGTGTTTTCGTATTCTGTTAAGAATTGCAATAAACTTTTCATCCTTTTGTCTCATAGTTGTGACCAATGAGTAGCATTTTACATTGTCTCTCCAAAAATTGTAAGGAATCAATTCAGTGATAGTGGGTCTATTTTTAAATGCAATGGAGTCAAGTACAGGTTGCGCTTCGTAAAGATCACCACAGAAAATTATATCAAGGTTTCCAAAGTACACTGTAGGAATTTGCATTATGTATCGTATCCGTCTATCAATGTAACGTAGAAATGTTGAACCTACTAGGGAGATCTTGTCTATAAGGAGCACACACAATTGATCATAGTGCTTGGAAATATTGTCCAATGCCTCAGATGTTAAGGGAAAAAAATATGATGTATGAAATGGTATGTGAAATGCTGAATGTAATGTGACTCCACCTAAGTTGTAAGTTGCTTTACCTGTATATATAGTTAATAAGCCTTTTGGTTTGTCTGGATTTTTGTCAATTGATTTGTTGTAAATGCGAATTAGAGCCTAGTATATAGCTTTTGCTGTGAAATTATTTCTAGTTCCAGCTCCTCCAATCAAGAACAAATGCAAAGGTTTGTCAATGTTATTCATCTTTTTCATTATACATCTTTAAGAATTGCTTGTTGTTCTTTGTTCAACATTTGTCTAAGTTTGTAGTATACATTGTTGTCAATTATCTGTGGGTGTTTAGCAATTTCAAATGCATTGTGTGACATTGTATTTGGTTTTATGCATTGTATGTTTGGAAGGTCTGCTTGTATATCATATTGTTCTATTTGGCTAGTTTTCCTTGGTGTGAATGACTTACTACTATTGTTATCGTCGAGGGACTCAAATTCTTTAAGTTCCTTTTCTATGTCACCCCATGCAACACTTGTGTTTCGGGTGAACTTTGCATAGTTTTTTATAATGGTTTTTTCATGATGCATGTATGCATGTTCCCATGTGTCAAAGTTGTGTTTCAGTGTACTCTTGTTTATTGTAAATGGTACATAGAGCATCAATTTCTCTCTACAATGATTGTCTAAGTCCAAGTGCTTGTTAAAGTTAATAAAGTGTATTACTCTTGGTTTAGTTCTTGGATTAACTGTAGTTCTGTTTTTATTGTAGCTTGAAACAAATTCCACAAGACAAATGTCTATATATGTTTCAGGATGTATTAAATAATAGTCCACTATAGATTTTGAGAGAATGTTTTCTGAATCATCTGGTTCATTGTTTAATTGTTTGACAGATTTTAGGATGAATGTATGGTTGCTATAGGACTGTGTGTCAATGAAAATGCATTTTCTTGAGCTAAATTTTAGTGGAAGTGATAAAACAATGTGCATAGCTTGTTGTGCTGACATTTGTTGCAAGTTCAACAATGCATTTCCAAGTTTACCAATCATTTTTATTGCATCAATATTTGTTTGCTAGTGGTCCTTACCTATTCTTTTGAATGTATATGTCATTTATTTTTCTACTTTTGCAATATAAGAGTTGTAGTACATTGCTGCAACATATGCATTGAGCACAAACTGGGCATCTGTATTGGCCTTCCAAAGGTGTGGCATTGTCCTTGAGAAACTATTGTTCCATATTTTTGATGGTTTTCTTTGTAAAAAAAATGTTGGCTTGTTTATTGTAGAGCCCAAAGCTATTATATAATCAGTTTCAGACATGTTTATGTCATTTTAAAACATGTATAAGGTTTATTTATTGTCATATTTTTCTTTTTACACTGTGGAGTACACATTGGTAGCATTTCAAGTTATTGTTTCAGTCTTCTCTAGTATTGGTGAAATTATTTCTATCTTTCGCATTGGTGGTAAAGGGAAATTGTATCTGCAAAAAATTTTCTTTGGTCTTCTGCATCTCTTTGTGTGGTGATGCCTTTGCAAACTAGCCAAGTCAGCTTGCAAATGATCAATGCTAAAAGTAATGTACTTTTCAATGAAAGCTATGATGTCTGTGTTATTATTTTCTATATAGATTGGTGCATTTTTGACCCATATTAGCATATGATCATGTTCATTTCCTCGATTTTGAAACTTAGTCACTGAAAATTAATTAGTAACACTTCCAAACATGGAGTCATTTGTAAGCATCAAATTCTCATTGGATTTATTTTGTGTCTATAGTATAGTACACAAGTAATAGGATCCTTCTTGATCAATTCAAAATTTTCAATGTTCATTTGAGCAATCGGTTCTTGTTGTTTTTGATCTAATTGATGTTGTTTGTATAATTATTCTAGTGTGTTTATTAAAGGATCCCAATTTTTTTTAGTGCTACTAAAAGTCAGGAAAAATGTTGGTGGTCCTAGCTAGCGTATCATTGTAAAGACATTTTTCTTAAGTTGTCTATAATCTGGAGATATTCTTATGCTTTTGAAGTCAACATATCCAATATCTGATTTTAGAATTCTTTCAAGATTTGGTTTGTGTTTCACATCCTTTGCAACTAGCTTATATCCTTTTAGTTGGCCCTTTTGTATTCTTATGGAAATTGTAGACAAGACTTGTAGTATTAGTATCTTGATAGTTTTGAAAAATATATTTGTTGTGTGATATGCAAATTTTCTGTTTGATTGTAAAACTTCCGATTGTGCAATTTTGTGATATGTAAAGTTTTTTAGTATGTCATCATCATGTGGCTTGCCAAAGAATAATGTTGGGAAATTCATTTCCTCAGCATATTTGTCTTTGAAGATTCCAACAAGATAGTTTTGTTTTGCAGGTGCAACTTCAATGATTTTGTCTTGCATGCTATATATACTTCTAGATTCTATGAATCCATGGACCAAAGTTTTAGATGGATTCTCATGTTCCATGTCACTATCTAACTCAGTTTCAATTGTGATAGGCCCAGTACTTTCTTCAAGTTCATCATTGGTATGTAGAAAATGTTCCCAGTCTTTGTTTATTTGGACATTTTGCATTTTTTATATTGTTGTTTTTGACAATTGGGCCATACCATGCCCTTCTAAAATGCATTTTTGTATTCCAATCATATCTTGAGTGATACAACAATTGTTTGTGTGTTATTGGTTGATTGTGGTAATGCCCTTTGTATAATGCTAATGTTGACAAGGAAATTAATGATATATCCTGGTAGACCAATTTGAGATCTTTTGTACCCTAGTTCCCAGATTTGTGCAAATTAAATTCTAAGTAATACAAGTCGTTCCTCTAGTTGGGACAAAAGTTGGACATATGGCAATGGTCTATTAGTTCGTATTTTCTGTGGTATAGTGCACTTTGGTATAGTGAGTTGTTTCAATGCAAAATAACATAGGTGGAATATGCAATCTGTCAATGCTATGGATCTTGACTGTACTAGTTCATAATATACTTCCTTTTGCTTGTCTTTGAATTTTCTAGTATCTTTGCTAAAACATAGCATTTGGAAGATTGTGCATGTGTATTTTGGTTTATCTTGAATTGCTTTTTCATAAAGCTCTACCACTAAATTTTTTTTACCCTTATTTGATCGAACATGCATAGGCTGGTTTTCTTTATTTTTATTTCTAATAAAGCACTTAAGGTGTTGCAGTATTACAATAGAGTTGTGATTGAGATTCTCATGTTTGAGTGTATAAATAGATTTTCTCTTGCCACTCTCTAACTTTTTCTTTTTGTTAGAATTTGTAGTTTCATATTGTATATTGTTTCTAATTAGTTTTTTAAGTAGATTTAAGCTAAATAGATATTGCACATTTAGATTTTGTGGCTGAATTCTTAGCAGTGGTTTGAAATGACCACTTTGGGAGGTTGTATCATGGAACAGAATGGAACATTCTAGTAAACTGGGCACATTGTTAAAGTGCAAGTACTTTATCCTTGATGTTGTTGACCAAACAAATATCTATATATTCAACCACTTCAATAGCCACTGAATACAAAATACATCTCCCCACAGGCTGCTTCCATCATGCGTGGCTTGTGTTCTTGTGGGGAGTCGCATCCTATGAAGATATGTGTTCCGGTAATGCACTTTGTGTAATCTATAGATACTTTTGGGGTATAGTGCAAGGTCATATGATCTAATTGCATCTTTATCTTTTCTTGCTAAAGAAGTCAAAAAGTAATCTATTGCTCCTCTCCATAGCTCTACTGATGTATACTGATTTTTTAATAGTGTTTGTAACAATTCAAACAAGTAGTCTCCTACATTGTACTTAAATATACCTACTCTACATAGTCCATTTTCTTTTAGTACATTGCTTGTATTACAGACTTGTGATCACTTTTCATATTCATATCTATCGACGTCTATTGTTTCCATACTTTGATATCTTGTTTCTATTTAGAAAGCATATAGTACTGGATTGTTGGAAATGATAGTAAGCCTTAATATGCATATATGTTGAACCTTATGTAGTATACATGTAAACAGAGGGAAAGAATTTTTTTTTTTTGTATAAACGTTAATTTTTTCACTACAAACAAAGAAGCAACAATGTGCTAAGATGCCGACCTTATATTCCCTTGTTTAACAATCAACTGTAATTACAACAATGCAGATTTTTATCTTACGCTCAAATTGTAACCAACAGGTCTTGTTAGAGGAAAAAATGAGACAAATGATCATACTCGATGACATGTTATAAGCAACCAATAAACATAAAGCAATTAATGCTCAATCAATACTATAATTAATAAGAACTATATTATAAGAGTGGACAGTATATTTAATAACAGATAATAGAGTCTTTCTAGGTTTTAACAATTGATTGGAAAAATCTTGTTTATTGGATTTGGAGAGTCAAAGGAAACCTAATCAACTATGAATTGAATCTTTCATGTCTGAATTATATCATTGGTTTCTTTTTATATTGCTTAAAGTACATGTGCTACTCTTCTTTGTGCAAGAAAATGACTGAAATTCTAATCTATTTACAGTATTCAAAAGTACGAACAAAACAATAAACTCAGCCTAGTGGTATGTATCAATCTCAATACCATGTAATCTATTAATAGTGAATAGGTGTATAGAGAAATGCTTCCCCATGTCTTTCTTGACTAAGTGCATAAATAATGAGAATGGAAAAAGTATTACATGTGAATGTGTGACATTATAGAGTGGAGTAAATTTTTTCATTTGATTAATGCCCAAGAATATGATCTACAAATTCTGTAAAGAATGTTGAAGCATACATAAATGTTCTATTGTTTACAAGAAAAGGAACATTTGCAACATAAATTTTTTTGTAGGAAAAATATGAACAGTTTAATAATGCAACAACTAACCACAAAATGGACAAATTGAATGTCATATTGCAATGGTTTCATTTGCAACTAAAAGACAATAAGGAATTTATATCTTTTTCTATTGCTCAGTGTACACCTTTTATTAATTTTTGTCAAAGTAAATTGATAGAATATGAAGGAACTATTATTGATGCAAACAATACATGTTAAATGCATTATGTGTTCTCCATAAGCATTAAACATAGAAACAAATGATAAAATTTGGAAAAAAATAGACCAACACAATATTTTTTCGCAAACATTGAGGCATTAAATACAATAATTGCAAACTTTGTTAATAGGTTGATAGCCATTGGAGCACTGAATCCATAGTTAATGGATCAAATGCTTACATAGTTTAAATGAAGCTGACCAATGTTTTTAGTTTTAATGCTTATTGATTTAGCCACAAAAAACTATGCTATTTGTGAAAGGCGTTCAAAGAAAACTGTATAGCCTTTGCACAATTGTAGAGCCTGGCAAACTTGTGAAACATGCAAGAGGAGAATGTAGACCTAGAAACAGACAAGTTTTTGCACTTGTTTTGAATCACTGGTCATACTGTTTAATGCATTAAACATGTTTGCATTCAGTGATTAAATAATTGCAAAATATATAATGTTCTCCTATTTTTGTAATTTACTTTAACAAAAATGAATAGTGGACGTGCTCCAACGAATAGAAAAAATAACTATTGCAAACCATGCATTTGCTTTTGTATTAGCCGCTTGGCCAATGAGATTGTTTTGTTTAAAACATTTTTGTCTTTTTCCTATAGTTAGGATTTAAGCGCATGTTTTTTGCACTGCAAAATTATGGTTTATCTCTTTTTCTATTGGTTTGAGTAGGTCGATTTTTCATTTTTCTTTAAGTAAAATAGGAAAACAAGCGAACTTTATATATGGTAGGGAACATTATTTATTATGACAAATATTTAATCGGGCAATTTAGTTTTAAGCTTTCTTAGCGATTGGTCTGTCTATGTGTTCATGATACTTGATAACCAGTAATATTGCTTATTGTTACAAAAGCCAACAAGGCAAGTGAGAAGAGTATATGACATATGCTGTGAGTAGAGTCTTGTTGACCGTGGGCACGTTCAATGCATTAATTAAGTGTTTACTACCTGGATGGCCAACAACCTATCAACAAAGCATGCAAAAT
Organism: Sequoia sempervirens; assembly: GCA_007258455.2. Lineage (NCBI taxonomy): Eukaryota > Viridiplantae > Streptophyta > Pinopsida > Cupressales > Cupressaceae > Sequoia > Sequoia sempervirens. Next base: position 181,292,095 of record VDFB02358134.1, on the reverse strand, counting down.
TTTTTATTTGATATATGAATCTTTGCAAAAATTTATGATAGTGGTCCATTTTTTTTGCAAATTTTATCATTGTCTCTATGTTTCATGGTTCACAATTGCAATTTTTACTTTTTGTCGAAAGGAAAGCTTACATTTTCATATGTTGAATTTTCTTTTGAAATAGTTGCTTATTTTGTTAGTTGGAATAGGTCTATTATTCATTTTTGTTTAGATAAATTAGCAAACTAAGCATACGGTATATGGTGCTGGAAATATTTAATCATGAACCAGTGAATAAATGTTTAAACCAATAAATGCAATTTATGTGAATAATGTTTAAGTAGTGATGAGTACATAAGCATTTACTGCAAAGTTTATTCATGAAATCTTAGGTAACTATTGCTTTTAATTTGTGCTAAATGGACAATCCATTCAATTGTTGCAAATCATTCATAGAGCTCATGCCTTGTTCAAGCATTGTACGAAGGAACAAACGTCAAAGATGTAACAATTCATAGCTCAAAACACAAAAGCTCTTCAACAAACAATAAGAAAAAACCAACACTTGTCTCATATTCCATGAATTAATTATGCATAGTCTTCTTTCAAGTTCATGCCAGCTATTTAACACATATCATGAATTCTCATTTAGTGCATTAAACATGCATTCTTTGTTTTAGTACTCAGCAACACCCCCCAAAAACTCGCACAATATGCATCCCCTGATTAAATATTTTCCACAGTATATAATGTTGCCCTATCTTCATAATTTGGTTAAAGGAAAATGAAAAATAGAGCTACTTAAACTAATAGAAAATGAGAGAAAGCATGATTTCCAAGTATGCCTAACATTTCATGAATTGACTATATGTTCACTACATGTTGGAGTAGGTCAACTTTTCAATTTTATGACATGCGTTGGATATGACACACTTGTCTATCAATATATAGCTATAGCATTAAATGCTATTATGTTTGCTACTCAATCTTGTTTAAGAAAATTCAAAGAATATGACTATATTTTTGCAAATTCCATGGGTTCACATGTAGTATGTATTTAATTCTCAAATTTATTATTTGTAATTCTAATATTTTCTTTCCCAATCAAATTAAATTGTCTTGCTCTAGTCCTATTATACATTTTTCTTTAACTAATTCATGAGAATAGGATACTATATATATTTTTCCAAACATTTAATCATTGAATGCAAATTGCATAACATTTTCCAATGAACTGCTTGGAACTACAACAACAAGCATGTCATTAATTCAGTAGGTCTATTATTAGTATTTGCTTAAGAAAGATAGAAAAATAGCAAAACAACATAAATTATGCAAAATATTTAATAAATAAATTGCATATCCCATGATTGCAATTATGCATATTTTTTATTGCAAAAGTAATGTGCTTTAGAGCAAAAAATAGTTTCATGTTTATAATTGAATAGCATGTCATATAATATGCCCATTTGTTTCATTGGAAACTTAGATTCTTGAACTAAAATTATCCTTTATTGTTCACAAATCTTCCAATTCATAATTGTCACACACATTGGAAGAATTAAATTTCATAGCAAACAAAGTAGGAGAGTGATACAAGAATTTGACCTTGCAGATTATTATTGAAGAATCAAGTCTAATAGTAGCAATATAGATCTTTTTCCTACACTTCAATTGCAACCAATGGTTCCTATCATAGGTACAATTTAGAAAGATAAGCACACTACACGACATAGAACATGCCATTGATAAACATGTAACAAGGAAGCACATAATAAATTTTTCCAAATATTGAAGAATTAAATCTAAGTTGTATGAGCTTTCACACTCAACTACTCATTTGCATTTGGAATGTTCACTTGCTTAAAAAAATTTGCTTGTCTTGCATTTAAGAACCATGATTTATCTATTTTTCTTTTGGTTGTAGTACGTATACTATCCATGTTTGATTAAGTAAATTAGGAAAGTAGAACATTGTATATGCTAACAAATGTTTAATCACTAATGCAAATTGTGTTAAATTTTCCAATATACTCTTTGACACTCTAGCAATTAATGCATCATTAGCACACTATGTTTATTATTGATTTTCGTTTAGAAAAATTATGACACCAGAAGAAAATCATAGTTCTTAATAAATATTTAACCAATGGACTCCATATTCCATGACTACAATTATGCATATCCTTGTTTGTAAAAGCAACATGGTCGTCAAGGGAAAATAGTTTCATGTTTATGAATTACATAAGATACATGTCTCTAACTCTGCCCATGTGTCTATTCCACAAATTAGTTTCTTGAACAAGCATTTTCCTTTACTATTCACAACTCCCCTAATAGATAATACTTACATGCATTGCAAGGCTTAAATTTCATTGCAAATAGAGTAGGAGAATGATACAAGAATCTGACCTTGGAGCATGTTGTTTGAAGATGAGGTCTGCTTGGAACAATATGAATCTTTCATACCAAATTTAATTGCAACCAATGGTCCCTGTTACAGCTACAATTTAGGCCAATGAGCATAGTCCATCACATATAACATGTTATCCATAAACATCAAACAAAAAACACATAATTAATTTTTCCTTTAAGCATCAAATTGAATCTGTATGAACTTTCATGCACAAAATACAGTCAATGCAATTGACACATAATACTTGCAAACAAATCAAATCCTATGTTCTAGACACACATGGTTTTTTTCCTATAGATAGTTCTTTAGTTCTTAGTTTTTCCACTTGCATTTCTAATATTTACTTGGCCAATCTAATTTCATTTTTTTGCAGCACAATTAATCTTCATATTAATGTACAAAAATTAGCAAAACATGTGAACATTATATAGTTGGCAGTGAAAAACACATTTTTTGGATCACCCATGCTGAAGTAGGCATATACATAGCATGTTATGCACATAATCGTCATGTCAAAAATATGAGACACATGCATTAAAACACTCTTTCTCTCCAGTGCATGTAGTCATAAATGCTATAAAAATCATGGAAAACACCATGACTTGTAACTCCTTGACAAATGTCAGGAATATTCAAGTCATGAAAAATGCTACAAATTTTATAGCATTTCCCTGCATTCTTTGCATACCAAAATAGCTCCTCTCTTTCCTCTTCCTCACAATCTTAGAAGCAATACATGTTTCACAGATATTTAACCAATGAGCTGCACATCCCATGATTACAATTATACATATTTCTCTATGCAAAAGCAACATGTTCATTAGAGAAAAATAGCTTCATGTTTATGAATTACACGACATGTCATTTACTATGTACATATGTCTAGCTGTAAACCCAATTTCTTGAGAGAATTAGATTTCATTGCAATAAAAGCAAGAGAAAGATACAAGACTTTGACCTTGCAGCTTGTTGTTCAAGAACCAAGTCTATTTGTAGCAATATAAATCTTTGTCACCCACTTTGGTTACAACCAATAGTCCTTGTTACAGTTACAAAATACATAGATGAGCATAGTCCATGACATAGAACATTCTATCCATAAAAATAAAACATAAAGGACAATAAATTTTGGCAAAATTTTTTAAATTAAATGCAATATGTGAAAGTTTTATCGCAAAAAATGCAATTGATGCAATTGATACATAATACTTGCAAACAAATCAAATTCTATAATCTAGACACTTCACATTTTAAATCCATTAAATGCAAAATGTCCAAGATGTATTTGAAAGTTGACAAGTATGCAAGCAACAAATGCATACTTAATTCTTGTTTGTTTATTGCTTGTTCAAAAGGGTGTATGTTTTTAGATCTCCATGTTATCTATTTGTATGTGAAACTTTTTAACCAAAGCTAGTACTTGCTATTACAAGGTCCAAGGAAACAAATGCATGCAATGCATGATTTTACTATTGCATCCATTTCATTTTATTTTCAATTAGTCTATTGGCCAATGACATCGTGTTTAAAATATTTTTGTCCTTTTTCTATAGTCAGGATTTATGCTTATATTTTTTGTCCTTGAAAATTATGGTTTATTCATTTTCATTTAACCAAATTAGCAAAAAAGGGGAACATTATATATTCTGGGAAATATTTGATCATGAAGTAGTGAATACATGTTTAATCCATTATAGGAAAATTGCACGTGTTGGAGAGCTAATGGGTACTAATCCATGAAATCTTATGCGAGTGTTGGGTTTTATTTCTGCTAAGTTTTCTTTGTAACAGTGAGCAATACATCTAGTTATCAAGTATGATAAACTGATAGACTGACTAGTCATCAATAGGACATTGTTTGTATACACATGCTTCTGTGTTCCACGTCTACCGATAACATATTGTCCTCCACAATTTGCATTTAGTAGTCTGTTGTTTCTTATCTATGAGCCATACTATTTAATGCATGAAACATGCATTGACTACTTCAACATCTACTATTTCACTGCAAAAGGTGGCATAATTTGCATCTGGGAATTGAATATTTGCAAAATATATAATATGCTCTTATTTTTGCAATTTCTTTTAATAGGTAAAAATAATATGCCTACATGAAGCAATAAAGAGACAAAATAAATATTTATTATCTCTCAATTGCAAATGAGACTCTTACAATTATAACCTTCTTGTCGACTTCAACTGTTTCATGTCCTTTGTTCTCACTGTACCTATTTGTACAATTGGGCCTTATAATAGAAAATTATATTTCTAGTCACAACAAAACATAAGTAGCTATCAGCCTATTGGCTAGGTTTGCAGGATTTCTATTTAATGTCTAAATTTTTTAGAACATCTATCTTGCAGAATTCACACTTAATATAATATTGTTTATGATGCAATAGTTATACCATTTAGTGCCTTAAACATGCATTTATTTCTTCTATAATTAGTACCTTGTTGCTAAGGGTCGCATAATTTGCATGCAATAATTGACTATTTGCAAAAAATATAATGGGTTCCTAATCTGCTGATTTGCTTTAACAAAAATGAATGATACACAACCTTTGGAAATGTATCAAATTGTATAATATAAACATTTATGTTTTTATTAGATCCTACTGAATGGTAGGTTTACTATTGCATCGATTGCAGACTTACTTTTCAAATAGACAGTTCGATACTTAAAATGTACTATTTAAAATATTTTTGCCTTTTTTCTATAGTCAGGATTTAAGGACAACAAGCAATACTTGTAGTTATCAAGTATCATAAAGACAAATCGAACCCATTCATCTGTACTCGAATTTTACAGAGTAACAAACATGCAAAAGGCTAAAGATTTCATGGGTTAAACAAAAAAAAAACTAGCACTCGCCTAAGATTTCATGGGTTAAACGAAAATAAGCAGAAACAAAAATCATCACTCGCCTAACATTTCATGAATTAACTATACGTTCACTGCATGTTGGAGTAAGTCAACTTTGAAATTGTATACTATGCGTTGGATATGGGATGCTTGTCTATCAATCTACAATTATTGCAATGAATGCTACTTTGTCTACTATTCAATTTTGTTTTAGTAAATTAGGAAAATATGACATTGTATATTTTTGCAAATATTTAATTGCTAAATGCAAATTGGGAAACTTTTTCTAGAGGGCTTTTCGCAAATACCTAAGCAATGAACTGCATATCTGGTGATTGTAATAATGCATATTCTTGATTGCAAAAGTAACATGTTTTTGTGCAACTGAAGAGAAAGGAAAAGATCTATGTAATTGAAAATATAGTTAATTGTTGATCAAGGAAATGGAAGATCATATTCTTGTATCATTCTTTCCCTTTGTTTACAATGAATTTAGTGAAGAATAAAGAAAATTAGTTAATTGCCCCCATTGTCAACAAGAACTTGCTTATAGCATATGTAATTTACTATACCCACTTGGCCCGTTAGTGCTTGTAACAATAAGAAATAAAATAAATATTTCTATAATGAAATTTTATAATCAAATTCTATAATCTGAACATTGCATGGAAGGCATCACTGTAATACTAGCATTAGGGACCAATGCCAATGTCTCACAGTCTATTGTTACCAGATAAGGAAATAATCTTTTAGAACTTTGACCTAGGTATTCTTCCTTCTAGAAGCATACAGTGCATTTTCTTTGAATTCATTGCTTAGATAGACATTGTCGTGCTACAAAAATGAATAACAGGCCTAGTGCAACCAATAAAAAAAGAGGTAAATTATAATTTTCAAACACAAAAAGATATGTCCTAAAATCCCCTCTAGAAAAAAGTTCAGAATAATTTGAACACCTGAATTTCATTGATCAAGCAACTATTTCAAAAGAAATTTAGCGAATGCAATAGTAAACAAGTTGTCTACATTCACTATGTTCTTTTATAAAGTGGATGCTATTGCTTATTGACTTATCCACACAAACTACACAACTAGTAAAACAGCTCAAACATAACTCAATCAAGTAACAATCTAATGTTTCGTGCCTTAGATATATTATCTATCTCTCTCTCTCTCTATCAGATACAGTAGCTTTGTCATTCCTCTTTGTATAGGCAAATAATCAAAATAGAAACTAAATATAAGCCAACTGTATGACAAATTAAAATGCAATATATGCAATACCAAGTTGTACTTTAAAAACATGCATGTTTTGTATTACTAATACATTGCATACTAAAAAAATTCAACACCAAAATTTAATCCATTTAAACTGAAACATAAGAAAATAAAGTATTGACTGGCATACAAAGGGAAAACATGTCATCTAGAAAACAAAAAATAGAAAAAAGTTTTAAGTGATAGAACATGATATATAGTAATATAGACAAAAGAGCCAGCAACAAAAGCATAACAAAAAAGAGAAGACCAGATTTCCACAAATATTTAATGTCTACATGCAAATTGTACCAGCTTTACCAACAAACTGATACATACTGAAGCGAAAGAGAAAAACATCATGGATTTTTGCAAACATTCAATCATTAAATCCAATTTTTATAGGATTTTCTATCAAGCTAGTGTCCATCGAAGCAATCAAGCCATAGTTAAAGCATTCTAAGTTTGTACAATGAGAAAGATATTAAACAATATTGCTCTATATAGCAACAACATACTACTACTCTAATGCATCAATCAATGAACACATGTGTTCCAAGTCCATATTCTCACATGGTCACATGTAATACTTTTTCTATTCTCACCATCCATGCACTCGTTTGACATTCACAACATGTGCAACACAACAATTCATACATGAACATTACCGTTTACACTTGTTCACAATTCACATACTACAAGGTATTCCAATTTCCACATATCACTTGCAAAATAGATAAATAATGCTTTTCAAACACCCAAAATATGTTCATAAATACTGAGTATACAATGTTCCCATGTTTTTCTAATATACCAAAACTAAAATCAATAGTAGGCCTACTGCGAGACAATCAAATTTCACTGGCCAACTAAGTATTCTGCCATCATGCATTTAATGTCAATGGCATTTTTCTCAAAGGAAAGTCACTATTGCAATCAAACCAGGTCACTATTGTATTTTTATAATGCACATTGGAAATGGCAGCCTTGTCATTCGATCTATAGCTAATGCATTGAATGCTAGCAAGTCTTATACTCATCTTTGTTTAAGTAAATTAGAAAAATAGAACTCTATGTATTTTCACAAATATTTGATAGTTGACGAACTCTACTAAGCAATAACAACTATTCTACCAAATGTTCTCTACAGTATTTGTAGATCATAGCTCACCTAACATAACAACTATGCAATGTAATCCTAGACCTAGAAAACATTGCATTCATTGCTCTACAATGCATTACACTTATCTAGAAAATTTGTCATCTACTTCTACTTTGCTATTTTGCTTACAAGGAAATGAATACTAGAGACACATGATAGAACTAAAGAAATGAGTAGAATCCATGACAAATAATACACTATTCATAAACCTGGACCACAGAAACAACAATAAAATTTGCACAGCAATGCACAAACATTATAAATTTCTGCAAGCATTTCCCATTAGCCCTTCTAACAATGACCAACCATCATACTTACTGATAGGGTAATAGCTACTCAAGCAATAAATACACAATTAACGCATTCACTACCCCCACAGCCTACAAGACCTTGCTCAAAGTATATGTAATTTAATGTGCCCACTTGCCCCGTTAGCCCATTTAACAACAACCAATACTTCTACTTATCAAGTATAGTAAACAACCAACCAAGCCATCCATGACTACTACACTTTTCACAATGCATGACAAATAGTACGTTATTCATAAACTTGGACCATAGAAACAACAATAAAATTTGCAAAAAAATACACAAACATTATAAATTTTTGCAAGCATTTCCCATTAGCCCTTCTAATAGCAACCAACCATCATGTTCTTGTGGGTTTTTTGGCTCTCAGTTGCGCTTTTGCATGTTTTTTATTATGTAAAAGTTGAATTCATTAACTATGTCTTTATTACACTGGTAGCTGATGACCAAAGGTTGGAAAGAAAATTGTGCGACATGTGTTGGAGGGCTGGTTTTCGCTTATTGTTTTTCTATTGCTTGTTGAAACATTTTCACTATTGGTTGCCGTCTTCAATGTTTGTCATTTTGTGCATTTCTTAATTGATGAACAAGCTGCACAAATGATGTGCAACTGGTGACTGGCTTGTCTATTTTTTTTTTATACTTGATAAGTAGAAGCATTATAGGGAAAAGTGAACAGTTTGAGCAAGGTTTTCTCGACTATGTGTACACATGCAATGAACATCTAATTAATTCATGAAATGTTAGGCAAGTGGTTGGTTTTGTTTCTGGTTATTGTCATTTGACTCATGAAAAGGTTGTGGGTTTTCTAGCCTTTTGCATGTCTTCCCCCATAGCCTACAAGACCTTGCTCAAAGCATATGTAATTTAATTTTCCCACTTGCCTTGTTAGCCCGTCTAACAACAACCAATACTTCTAGTTATCAAGTATCGTAAACAAACAACCAAGCCATTAATGACCACTACACTTTTACAAATTAGCAAACATGCAAAAGCATAACCAAAAGTTAAAAAACCCACAAGCTTTTCAACAAACGATAAACAAGCGATAATGAGCACAAACAAAACCTAGCAATCACCTAAGTTTCCATGAATTAACTATGCATTCACTACTTCCATACCCACTAGCTCTCCAACACACCTCGCACAATTTTCATCCAATGGACTAAACATGCATTCATTGCTTCAGAACAAATTAACCAAAATATGTCCTTAAATGCCAACTATAGGGAAAAGAGAACATTACTTTAAACAATGCAATTTGTCTGACATAACAACCAATTATAAAGAAAATTCAACAATTGTAGCCCCTCTAACAATAAGAACATAGAAAGCTAAAAATAGACAAGCTCTTCAACAAGCAATAAACAAACAAAAAATAAATTTAAGAACATCAAGCAACTATTTGAAAAGAAAATTCAACAAATGCAACTGTAAAACTTCTTATCGACACAAACTACCAATTGCAATAGTAACCTGCTTTTCAACGACAAAAGTTTCATGTTTATGAATCACATGACATGCCATCCACTATGCTCATTTGTCTATTCAATAAGTTAGATTCCTGAACCAATCTCCTCCTTTATCATTCACAACTCTTGCAAAGCATAAATTTAATGCACATTGGAAGACTTAAAATTCATTGGAAACAAAGGGGGAAAATGATACAAGAATCTGACCTTCGAGTCCCTCACTCAACAACCAAGTATATTTTTTCTCATATACAACTTTGCCTCCAACTCCAATTGCATCTAATCATTCCTGTTATAGGGAAAAATTAAAAAAAATGACCACACACCATTAGAAATAATACGCTATTCATAAACCTCAACCACACAAACAATGATTTTATTACAAAAAAATAGACCAACATGATAAATATTTCCAAGCATCTCATGTTAGCCATTGTAACAACAACCAAGCATCATAAACACATAATCAACACATTTACTATCCCCATGGTCCACAAGATAATGTACCCACTTGGCCCGTTAGCCCTTGTAACAACAACCAATACTTCTAGTTAACAAGTGTCTTAAACACAGAGAAAAGCCATTGACGAACACTACAGTTTTATAGAATAACGAACATGGAAAACCACAACCAATAGCTAAAAAACCTAGAAGCTTTTCAATGAACGATAGACATACGATAATAAATTTTGTAAAAAAATAGACCAAGCTAAAAACACAAGCTTTTTGACAAACAACAAACAAACAAGAACAAGCACAAATAAAACCCAGCTCTCGCCTCACATTTCATGAATTAACTATGTACTCGCTACTTCTGCACCCACTAGCCCTCAGAGACATCTTGCACATCTTGCTTTCTAAGGCTTCCACACACCGTACTAACCATTCAAACAATAAAGACATAATTAATGAATTCACTGCCTCCATAGTCCACAAGACCTTGCTCTAAGCACATGTAATTTAATGTACCCACTTCCCCCGCTAGCCCTTCTAACAACAAGCAATACTTCTACTTATCAAGTATCGTAAACACATAGCGAAGCCATTGACGGCCACTACACTTTTACAAAATAACAAACATGCAAAACCGCAACCAACAACAAAAAAATTGACATGCATTCAAAAAAATGCAACCAACAGCTAAAAAAATCACAAGATTTTCAATGAACGATAAACAAACAACAATACATATTGCAAAAAAATACACCAACGTCATAAATTTTACCAAGAATTCTCCGTTAACCCTTGTAACACCAACTAAGCATCATAAACACAGAAAAAAGCCACTTATGAATAGTACACTGCCACAGAAAAAAAACACCAAATAACGGAACTAAGTAGAACTAAAACCCAACTCTTACCTCACATTTCATGAATTAACTATGCATTTACTACTTCTCTACCCATCAATCCTCAAACACATCTCACACATTCTGCTTTCCAAGCTTTCTTGAATTTCTGCTAGCAACTCAAGCAAAAAACACATAATTAACACATTCTCTGCCTCCACAGTCCAATAGACCTTGCTCAAAGCACACATAATTTAATGTACCCACTTGCCCCATTAGCCCTTAGAGAAAAAAATAATTCTTCTATCTATCAATTATCATAAACACACAACAAATCCATTGATGACCACTGCACTATTACAGAATAATGAACATGCAAAACCACAACCAACAGCTAAAAAACCAACAAGCTTTTTAGCGAACAATAAAAAAATGATAATAAACACAAACAAAACCCAACACTCACCTAAGATTTCAAGTATGAAAAACAAACACATGGCCCACTCACTAGTTGCACACCATTCCTTCAGCTCCTCCCTTGTTCAAGCACTACACAAAATCACTAGTGTTGGAAACAAAAAGACAAGCTTCTCAACAAACAATAAAAAAAGAAGCAAAAAACAAGCACTTGCCTCATATTTCATGGATTAACTATGCATCATTTTCTTGCGTATGCACCAAATGTCCAACACATATCACGAAGTTTCAATTTAATGCATTAAACATGCATTCACTGCTTCAATACACACTAGCCTAATGCCAAAACTCGTGCTATATGCATCCTTCGAAAAAATATTTGCCACAATATATAATGTTTCAAAAGTCCCCATATTTCCCTAATTTACTAAATGAAAAATGAAAAATTTCCCTACTCAAACCAATAGAAAAAGAGATAAACCGTATTTTTCTAGCTCAAATAATTTGAGCAGAAACCCTAACTATAGGAAAATGACAAAAAAAAATTAAACAACAAGATCTCATTGGCCAAGCGTCTAATTAAAAAGAAAATGCAACGATTGCAATAGTAAACTTGCCTATCGGTAGGAAATAATAATGGATACACCAACACATAAATATGAAACTATTCAAAGGCTAAGAAAACATGTATTAGAAATGAGAAAGGTAGATTTCTAGCTATGACAAGGATCACCTTGGGCTTTCAGTCTAATCATTACATTGGAGCTAGTGTTACCTTACATAGAATAAAAAGGATCCACTCTATGGGATTTAAAAAGATGTGCATTAAGGGGGAATCTCAAAACATAACTCAATGCTTGAAATGCATGTAAAATCCCAATTGCGCCTTTGATCCTTTCATCATAGATGCTTCTAAGATGGCTAAGCATTTTGAGGTGGAGTTTATTCACATATTCCATGAAGGTAATGAAGAATTTGAAATCTTCACTAATGTTGGAGTCACTATTGAAAGCCTAATGATGTGGGAGGAATACACAAGTATCCATTTACAAGATAAAAATGTGTTATCTAATGATTAAAACTATTATGGTAGAAATAAGAAACGATACCTTATTAATTCAAGTGAGGGTGTGTTCACATGATTTTGTGGGTGTTTTTACAAACTATTAGTGGAAGCTTTTGGATAGAAAATTATGTGTTTTAAGGAAGAAAAATCTAAGATGGGTCTCTGTTAATAGGAAAGATTATTGTTTAAATAGGAGAAGTGGGGTCTCTAGTAATAGAGTTGTAAACAATTTGATAAGGATGGGGGGATAATGCAATAGAATCAAGCCCTCTAATTGTGTTGGTATTTAATGTAAGCCTCAAATTTGGAATATGCTAAAGGAAGGAAATATTTTTTCATTCATGGAGAAAATCCATAGCCACGACCCATAGGCTACCAAAATTATTGCTAGCACCTAGAAGAATAAAAAGGTCTCAAAATTTGGATGGGAGATGATCATCAATGAGGAATTGCTAATGTAGTTGATTGAGATTTCTATGATGGGAAAAAAAAATCTTTAAATATTGAAAGGAAAGTGATAAGGCTTTGTATATTTTCTTTAAGGGAAATGAAAGGAATAAATTGGTGAAACTTCACTTTGGCTATGAGAGAAATTTCAATAAACCCATTTGGGTTTCCATTGTGGACATTATTATGAGGTATGTGACTCTTGAGGGTCATTATAAGAATATCTATGGATATAATTTTACTTTGCTAAATAATTTTAGGTATATAATTTTAGTCTCTTTTCCTTTCTATCTCTTAGTTTCACTTGAACACTATCAATAAGAATAGGAGGAATCCAAAAATTCTTGTCCATCATGAAGGGGTTGTTTTCTTAATTATAAATTAAATGAAATCTATGAAAAATAGTAGGAAAACCCTTGGAAGAAAAGAGAAGCTTAAAAATATTAATAAGCCCATGGTCAATAAAATATCGAATGAAGAGTTCTCAGAGGCCTAGGAGGAGGAAACTTGTGAGGATTGGAATGGTGAATATGACTCAAGGAATTGTATCCAAATTGTTCATGATAGTTCTAATGTTTTTGAGTATGTGAATTGCAAGGAGGTGTCTAACCCTACAATAAAAAGAAAAGGTAGAGGAAGACACCCCAAAGTTTTCTAATAAAAAGGGAAAGGAAATTATATTGTTTTATGGTTGGATGATTCTTGTTATTCTACTTGAAACAAAGAAAATATGGTACCCTAGGTCTACTATGTAAACCTAGGATTGGGATTGTTTGTGTTGAGTATTTTCTTATGTTTCATTAAGATGAAGATTAACAAGGTGAATAGATTATCTTTCAATCATGAAGGTGAGCCAATTAGACCTGAATCTCCATCCTATTAAGGATTAGAATGATCTAGAATTGATTTTCTATGATTAACCTAATTAAACTATATGACATAATATGCAAAATGCAAGATCTCGACAATGCACAGACTATAACAATAAATTGCAAACAGATCTAGAAAGTGTAGAGGACTATGTACTTGTCAACCAAAACTTGGATTTGATCACTGTAGTAGGACTGGGTCACCCTTGGGAAAATGGGTCTTGGTATGACAATTCTGCTCCATTTTTGGGGTCCTCTGATGATAGATCTGATCTTCTGATTTCCAACTATAGAATTTTTAGAACACTATCAGATAATTCTGTAGGTGAGTTTCCATTTGTTGAAAAGATGTAAGGCTTCAAATGCAATAGTGAATAATTTTTCTTCAAGCTTCTCTCAATTCTCTTCAAACCTAAAACCTGCACATTCAAAGAGAGGGGAAATGTTGGGCCATTTAGGGGATTTCCTCTGTCAAACCCCATGTAAGTGTTTCCACTTCCACAATGGCAATGTTAATGATAGAATAATAATAAACATGAAGGAATGATGAAATCACAAAGTGCTACAACTCACCACCCTTCAATGGCTTCCTTGAAGGACTGAAGTCATACACATAACCTCAAGATATTAGATCTTGCTTACTTGATTTTATTGAATAATTTGGAGACCTACAAAAGTGTTAACCTTCACAAAACAATGATAACATAAACTCACATAAGATTTGACATGATGTTAGGATCTTGAATTACTACAATAACGCTTTGAAATGTTGCTCTTGAATTCTTTTTGAATGATCTTGACAACAATTTTGATCATGAATGCTTGTTCATTCTTGCTAGATTTCAAATGATGCAATGACTAGGTATTTATAGGAATTTCTCTAATTTCTTAAAAACTAAATCTCAATAGCCAACATTTGAAATTTGAAATTTGAATGTTAAGATGGCCACTTCGACATGTCCAAAATTAGTCCTTGACAAGGGGGGCCCATCCACCTTAGGGAAAATGGGTCTTGTCCCTATTCTCTAGAATATTAAGTGTCAAGGGAAAAATATTAATTGGGTACATTTTTTCAATGCTTTCAACTTCTTGGAAAGTGGTACAAATGGGCTATAGAATGCATAATTTAGGAAATTAGGAGCCCAATTAGGCACAATAATTTAGGGGGAGAAAAACATAGTGTGAAATTGTCAAGGGTGACAATTTACGATGCTACACTACTAATGGGAAGGATGATAGGATTTCTCTCCAAGAAGAGATTTTTGTGGGAACTGGAGTTCAGAGAAAAATGAAATCCCTCTTTGGAAGGAAAGAAAAAGAAAAGGTTGGTTGTTTGGAAATAATATATTTTGTTGAACATACCAAGGGGATTGGGTTGGAGTTGTCAGTGGAGGGGAATAGCCCCATTGAGGAAGATAACCTTGGTGCTATTGGGAATATTAAGGTGATGGAACTAGGGGTGGGTATCCATTTTCCCCTATTCTTGACCCTACATGTAAAGTACCTATGCAGTTCTCCTTCCTAGTTTATAATTTTTTCAATTCAAAAGACTTAGTGGAGGCTTTGGACATAATTAGAGATGTTATTATCTCTCAACAAAGGATATCCAAATGGTTTTTGTTGGAATTTTTTTTATTAATATGAAGTTAGAAATTATATAGGACCAGTTGGGTGGATAGGTAAAAATTCAAAGGTTGGAAGAGATAAAAATCCTACAAGGATGGGAAGTCGTCCCCAAGGTTAAAAAATGGAAATGGATTTGAGTGCCATTTGAAAGGACCTTGATGATAAGGTAAAATTCATGGATAAGTGGAAATAAAACATATATGATAAAAATACTGCTATGGAATAGAAAATAAATAAAATAAAAATAACTTGGAGAGAGTGGTGAAAGCTAGCTAATGCTCAATCAACAATACTTCCAAGGGATCCACATCCTCACTAAAAATTTGAAGGACATCTTTGAAGAGCATATGAATAGGGAAATATAAGAACCATGAGCAAGATGGGCCTAACACCCACACCCATGGGAGAAAGAAGAAAAAAATTGAAGAGGAAAAGAAAGATTTGTTGAGTTCTGTCAAACTCCAAGAGAAGTTCTACTAGAAGGATTTGGGTGCTGTAGAAATATTGAAGAAATTGTAGTTGTGTGGATGGTTTCTTTTTTCCCTACCTTTTTTTATTTGTTTTCTCTTTCTAATGAGCCATTATAGGATTTTTTTGTTGTTTGTATATGCTTATCTTTCTAGTTAGCTTTTTGTAAAGGGTTTTGGGGTCCCTTCAAAACTTGTTTTACCTTTAATAAAAAAAACACAACACATATGAATTTCCTTGAGTTTGATAGAAAAGGGGGGGTTAAGGGGATTAAATAACTTCTTAGTAAAAATAGAAAACAACATTAAAACTCTTCTAATATTATAATAATATAAACTATAATACTTATTATATTATTATATTATATTCAAATTTATAATTGATATTAAATATTATTTAAATCTTCCTCTATATCTCTCTATCTCTCCCTCTATATCTCCATATCTCTCCCTATACCTCTATTTATCTTTCTATCTATTTCTCCCTCTACCTCTCTACCTCTATCTTCCTCTCTCCCTCTATCTCTAGACATGTATATGGCTCCCTATCTTACCATATATATATATATATCTCACTATCTCTCCCTCTCCATCTTCCTCTCTATCTCCCTATTTATAAATTGTAAATATCCACAAGAATCCAAAATACATAATAATATTACATGTCCAATTCACACCTTCCAAAACACCATGGACAAATTTTCACAATATTTTTTTCACAACACATGATTTAACACATCAAATACAAAGGCATTCAATGCCTTGAAAAAACTACCACTTCCACTTGAATACTCCTTATGTTACCAAGATCACAAATCACATAAATATGTAAAGACACTCATATCTCAAAATTAATATAGATTGAGTATTGTTTCCACAATATAGAGTCCACACCTCTCCCAACCCCACTATATAGTTGGATATTAACCAAAATAGGAAGATATGCACCCAAAAAAAAAAATCCCATTTCAAATGAGAAACACAAAACTAAACACTCAATATAGAGAATATTAATTCAACATCAAGTTAACCCATATAAAAGTCAACACGTTATTATAAGCATTATGATAACAAAAAATAATAATAAACACTCCATAAAATGCTTAAGATACTATCTCAAATGATTTAAAAATTGTTGGGAAGCCCTTGATGCCAAAAACTAGATTTAAAAATCTACTCTTCTCCCAAGCTCTCATGCTCTTCCTTTTTTACACTTTTACTAAGAAAATATAAATACAAAAAGTGACAATCTAAAAATGGTACATCTAACTAAAGATTCAAGGAAATATTAAGTAAAGATTCATTGTCTAGATATAATGAATTAAGGGAAGAGGTGTTGACTTTCCTACCCTAAATTAGATTTATTTCTCCAATCTCCTCACTTATCTTCTAAGACACTTTTAAAGGTTCTAGACTCTTCTAAAGTAGATAATATACACTCTAAAATGAACCAAACTCATATGTTATCACTTTAGGTGTTTAATTTTACTCAAATAACAATAAAATAGAATTAAAATATCTCTAAAATCCCCTATTAAGTTTAAATTCAAATTTTAATAATAAGGGTTATAGTTTAAATAGTGTCTTTACATATCTAGTTAGAATATAAACCTTTTAGGATTGATCTATTCACACTTAATTTTACTTATGATTTTTCATGCCTTTTTCTCACCTCATGTGGTTGATATAGGTGTCCTCATTATTTGAGACACCTATTCCATCCATACTTGCCACGTTCCCATGCACTTGTCAAGTGATCTCACAAGTGTTGCACCTTTGGAGGAGTAGTAAGATTTCTACTCCTTACATCACATCTCTTCATCCATGAATATATGTGCAAGGTTGATCATTGTATTTACACACTCTTCATATATTAATAGACATACTATTGTGCTTGTATTTTTTCACTTGTGCAAGGTTATCAATTTTCCCTTTCAATTTTTTGGCTAATCCTAACATGGTATTAGATCCAAATAGACACTACCTTTGCATCTATAAGGCCTAATAAATAATATTATCCTTTCGTTTGATGAAATTCAGTAACTTTTATTTTTTTATTTTTTTAATTTCTTGTGCCTATTCTACCATACAAATCTATATAGTACAAGTCTTTTATAAAATATAAAACAAAAATTAGTAGAGGGAAAAAATCGCCCTCTGCCCATCATCATTTGGGTCAAATTTTTTTGGTAAAGGGATGCCAAACCTCCTAATAGTCTACTCATTTTGGCCTGTTTGTGGTCACTATTGTTGTTTTTGTAGGGATTTTTTACCATTTTGACCAATTTACAAGGTATTTGGCCTATCCGTCCTATTTACTACTTTGTGCCATATTTTGTTTTATAGAGTTTTTAGCCCTCTTTTGGTTAACGTAAAAGGTGAAAAGGTCATTCTTATTATGGGTGACATGAAGCTCTTTGGAATTTCTAAGTTTTTTTGCTATTGTTTGGAATTTGGAAAATTAAGTGTGAGAATTTCTACTTAATCATTGATGGAAAAGTCCCTCTTACCTACAACATTATTCAATGATTTACTCTTCTAGCATCCCTGTTGAAAGTGCTACCTTCATTCTAGCATAGGAACAAGGTGAAAACTAGTGTTAATGGTGATAAAGATGAGAGGAATGCCATTTCCACTTAGCAAAGTCTAAAACTTGTATAGCTACATCAATCATCTTGTTTTTGCAATAATTTTTTGAAATTGGATTTGTTGTAGGAATCCACACAACCTCAAGCACATTGAATTATTGTTTTAAATAAACTCTATGACCTTTGGACAACAAGGAAATGACCATAAAATAAGATAGATAGAAAAATTTAAAGGGGCATGTAGATCGCCTCAATTAAGATAGTAACTACTAATCCCTACATGGCTTTGACCAAGCCAAATCAAGCATAAGTTATCAACTAACACACCCTTCAAAACCAATCAATTTCTTCCCCCGTGGCTTCTCCCATCATCAATTTTTTTGGCACAATGAATCTTCTTAAAAGTTGTTGAAGCCATGAAGTTTAATCTAGTAGATATTTCTTACCATAATTTCTTTCTTAATGCTTGTAATGAGGGTCTTTTTTGTTTTGTGACAAATTTCAAATGGGGAGTTGAGTTTTCAATTACAAATAGTCAACAAGAAGATAGTTTTGTCATTGATAGAGCAACATTGAATGATTTGATTTTTTTTTTTAATTTCCTTTGAAGTCATATTTGTAAGAAAATTTTGATGGGGCATCAATTTCACCTCCATTATCAAATTTTCATTTTTTATTTCTATCAAAATTTTGCAAGGAATTCATTTTTTCTTGTAATTTTAAGATTTGGATAGCCAATTTTATCAAAAATTATAAAAGTAACTATGAGTTATCATTTTTTAGTTGAAATCCAATCTTAACGTAGGTTGTAATTTCTTGCACATTTTTTTTTGGGGGAGGGAGGCTATGTTTTAGCACTAATCATTTTGGGGGGTAATGTTACATTTCACTTTGATTTTTCTCACAATTAGACCAGATCTAGAAATTGAAAAATAAAATGCACATATTATGGGATCAATCAACATGGTGATGAATTGTATCCTCATGTATCACATCAATTCATCCAACTCCTATTAGATATTGTAAAACATCCATCAATTGATGCTACATCTAAATCCAAAGTTAATATCTCCATGGCTTCCTATGATTATTTTCACTAGGACATCTCCATTATCTTCCAATATCCACCAAAATGGGACATATTTCTTTCAAAAAACACATATTTGTTAGTCGAAACCCATCTTTTAGATTTGGATGACAGATTTGAGGATACTTGTATTCTCTTTGATGTTAAATTTGATGAAGTTACATCACCATTTCTATCTTTAGATCTTTCTCTTATCTTGCCTACATCAACTTCCATAGTGATAATTTTTAGATATTCATGAGTCCAATATAACTCAATCATCATCTATATTTACATCCTCTATAGTAGTATTATATTTTTTCCCACATATTGTGGGTGAAGTATACCACTGTTTTGCGGTGACTACTGACCTTGAGTAGGGCTAATTTGAGGGCTTGCTAAAACACAAGAGTTCATAGGCATGGAACTCATACCAAGATTACTTTGTGAAGTGGATGGACATTTGATTCTTGATGAGGCATTTCCCACATAGGTTACACTAGTCACATTTTGTGAGGTAACATTTGGCTAGGGAGTACGCCATGTACTCACATGAGAAGTATTCAAAGTAATATTTATTTGATGGCTAGTCACAACTTGCTTTTGAGATGTTAGTATGGAGGTGCTAGCAATATTTTGTGTAGCTCTCATACTGTCAGTAATTATTTTCATGTCATCTCTTTTTCTTATTGCTTCTCTAATCCTTTCTTGTTCTAGCCTATTCATCTCTAATTGCATATCATTCATTTCCTTGTTTAGTTGTTCTTTAGTTAAGGGTGCATTATTAGGGCTAGGATCTTGTGAAATGGATAGAGGGGTTTCAATGGATATGAAAGGTGGCATCCTACCTGTATGATGGGGGTTGATAGGATTATCAAAGGAAAAGGTATAATATTTTGAAGCTGCAGGGTTACCATAGAGTTGTATCACAAAACTTCCTAGGGGAGGATTTTGATCTAAAAGTTCTTGTGCAAGATCAACCATACTCTAGGTTGGTACTAAATCTCTTAGGTCTAGTTTTTCTTTGTTGGACTGAACCCCCAAATAATGGCATATCCTCAATATCTTCCTCACCAAAGAGATTGTATCTATCTTGAGAATTATCAAAACTATCCTAACTATGCAAGATATTACTAGTATTTTTATCAAAAGTAGCCCGCTAGACTTACTTGCATCTTGGTGTCTTACATCCTTGTTTCTCCATGTTTCCTTGCCTCTTGTGAATTCTCCCTCAAGTTTCCTTGTGGCATCTACCTTGTGGAGGGGTCTTCTTCCATGCATGATGACAATGTTCAAGTCTTCTTTCTTTTAACTTGTCTTTTAAATGTAGCAGAGAGTAGAGTCACCACCCAACTTAATGGTAATAGTATTTCATTTTCAATGTAGTTTGAATGAAGCTTTAGACTTGACAATTTCTTAGGACTTCTTTCAACATATGGTTTTAAATAAATTTGGGCTCTTGATCCTTCTAGATGTAGAATACTAGACATAAATTAATTTTATCTCCACTAGAGTAGCCAATCTATTGGTGTTTCCAACTAATTTTCTAGGTTCTCCTAAAGATTAATTATCTCTTATACTTAGAAACCCTAGTTCAGTTACCAATGAACATGAGACAAATTTACAATTTCTCCTTTGCACTTTAGGCTCTGCAAAACTAAGGTGGGTTCCCCTATAACATCATGCAACAATGGTAACTTGCACATATGCCTTTGCTAACATATTCTTCACATCAATTAAACAAGAGGTGTATTTGATGGGATAAATCATCTTTAGTATCCTCTATATGAACTATTATGACTTTTAGTGTGGGATGGAACATAACATAATGAAAATTATAGTAAAATGAGTATTTTTAGATTTAATATTTGTTTCTGTCTCAGAATTAAACTTTGAAAATTAGATTAACTAGTGTCTTATCCACACAAAGTCTAGAAATGAAGCAAAATAAAACAATAGATCAACCGTTGGCTTCTAATAGTCTTAGTGCCTTATAACAAGAAACCAAAAAATGACCAATAATTTCATAATTAAAAATCCCTATTATAACAACACAACCCCAAATATATGAATTGAAATCAAAGTTATTTTATTCCTTGAATAGAAACTAACAAATCACATATCCATAACACAAAATGTGAAATGAGAACCAGAAGATAATCCTTGATTATATTGATTCAAAGGTAGTGTGTTAAATATTGGAGAGAATGAAGAAATGATATTCAACACCTAGTACAATACAATGAGTATTTAGGTCATATGTTGTTATTACAAAGGAAATTTACAACATTTCCTCTCTTAGTTTCAGAGGAATTACCTATTCAACCTAAAACCTATACAAATATTTACAAACTTTAAGAAGCAGAACCCTTTAAATGAGGCCCAAAATTCCCTTTCATAGACACAAGGGAAGCAACAAGCAAAAGACCTCATTCAACCACCTAGTCACTAGAAGACAAAAATATAGGTAGTGCAATATTTATAAAGGGAAAAACTTGCTCAAAAAGCTGATAATCACCCCAAAAGGTTGTTGAAGATATTTTGTAACATTAAATTCAGTGTATGATAGAAAATCTTCCCAAAATTCCTCTTTGTAGTAGATAGTACACCTCTAACATCCTCCACATGACAAGCCCATGCAATAGTTATATCTAGTTGTTGGAGACTGATTCAAACACAACTCAAGTTGCATCATCCTACTCCTCCATGTGCTCTACTCATTCTTCTAAAGTGTCAGTCCTAGATGGAAAAAAGTTGTTAAATCTCCCTAGATGTGACTTGTAGGTTTCTCTGATCAAAATTTTCACTAGGTTAGGGAAACCTAACAAGGCGTATTCCAATTTGGTTAGTGCATCAATACTAGCATTGATCTGATCAACATCAACCTCCCCTACTTTATTTATCTTACTCTACATAGGAGTGAGAAGATCTACAAATTTTTCCTTCCACTCCAAATATGCCATGACCTCCCCATATTTAGTCAAAATTGGAGGCATGTAGAACTCCTCAAATCCCTCAAAAGTGTTGATATCCATCCTTATCATATATCTAGATTTGATATGATGACTAATTATGTCATCTAATAAATCTAACCTATCCAAAATGTCAGATACCAAGCTAATGTCAAATTTTGAATTGTTGATGAGCAATTTTAGCACCTCCCTTGCGACCACTTAATCTGCATGCATCTCAATCTCATCCATGTTTGATTATGGTTTGAGAATGCATCCTTCAAAGTTGTGTAGTTGTCCCAAATTTTGTTCAATTGAGAGAGGATCTTGGATAACTTGTACCCCAAGATGTTATCCACCAAATTAGAGACCTTCACTAATTCTTCCTTTATTGCCCTGGCCTCTATGGTGATCTTCTTTAACCGCTCTCTTAATTCCTTTATTTCAACCTCCATTTTATTCTTATCATATGAGGCTTATACCTCACTTACCTATTGTGGAGAGGGTAATAGCTCCTATACTGTATTAAGCCTCTACTCAAGGCTTTGGTTTAAGGTATTTTCCTTATCAAGGTTTGCTTTTAATTTCTTAACATTTTCCTTTGTGAAGAGGGATGCATTAATTGTTAATGAGTCTGCCTAAGTTGCACTTGTATCTCCAAACCTCCTAACAATGAGATGCACTATAAGCTCATTTGGGTTCCTTATTACTTGGGGCTTATTGGTCTTCGAGAAAATTGACCAAATAGCTAGAGTCTCATGCCATGGGTGGAATCCATAAGCAAAGTATAAATTCTTTTCCTACTCTTCTGATCCCAAAATTGGATTCTCACCCTAATGCCTTCTTATGGCATTAAATGTAATGATTGAGGAGATGTCCCAACTGGGAAGCAATAAATAGCTTGTCTTCTTTAGCAATTCTCTACCCATATCAAGGATCATAGCATCCATCTCCTCCTTAACCTTCTACCAAAATTTCTCAATGTTATCCTTCTCCTTTTTAGAGAAGCTTCTTGCTATGAGAGTTAATATTAACTCCTTTCCTTTATTTTTAAGAACCAAGTCCTTAAAATCTTGGGTGGTGTTGAATTGTTCATCTTGTAAAAAATCCTCACATGCCTTAGCCTTGACATCATTGACCACCTACCCACCAGTTTCAAAATTGATGACTAGCTTGTCATCAATGGGCCTCTCAATCAACATCATAGGAGGGGGAGAATCTATTGTACTATGAGGGAATCCCCATTTATATCCTTTGGATCAAGTGGATAATCCAACAAAGATCTAGCCATTGGAGAAATTGTCTACAAGGGGGTAATCGGTTGTGGACTTGGTGGCACCTTTGCTCTAGAAGAAGAAGTGCCTAGTGTGCTTGGAGACACTTGTGGAACATCAACCAACAATTGGTCGGAATTATCCAACATAGTCATCATTCTAACTATGGGATCCTTTATGTGCATAAATGATCCCTAGAAAGATGGATCTACTCTCTTCCTCTTATTTTCTACAATATGAATTTTAACCCACAATTCTCTTCTTCTAGAAGCCTGGCTCTCTAAAGAGTGATTCTTAATCAGGTCCTCAATGTTGTTTGAATGATGAGGGTAGGTAGAAAACTTGTAAATTCCCCTTTCATCATTGATTAAGCCCTCCAAGTCAAATTTTTTGACTTTATCAACCTTAACTTATAAGGAGAAATGTCTTCCTGATCAACTCTATACCATCCCTTGACAAGGCAATAAGATCAAATAATGCAACTAAGATAGGGAGGAGGGTATTTTTTTTTTCTAAAATGAGTCTTATCAAACTCATTCATTGCTACATCAACTTTAGGAATTCTATCATGTGCAGGACATCCTTAGGGAGCACATGGGTGCCACTAGAGTTTCATATCCTTTGATTACTATGGCATCTGAGTAGAAGAATCACTCACCCCAATTATGATCAATTTCACTTTTAAGGGTGAGGAACTTTGGCCTTAAACTTCTTCTTATCATCTATAATAATCCCCAATCTATATGAAATCCTATCCCTTTCCTTAGAGGCTTCACAAAAAGTCTTCAAAGGCAAATTAATTTAACTAGTTACTGTCGTTATCGCAAATGTAGGTCCATTCTTTGACCGGTAGCACCATGCCTCTCTCCCACTGACCTAATTTGAAGATATAGTGGCTATACCTACACTCCAACATATAAAATAAGATGCAAAAGGAGGGAATAGTACCTAAAGTGTATAGAACCTAATGGATCTTTCTTAATTGCACAAAGGGACTTGTGCAATTACTCTGTCATGTATCTTGAAAACTCATATGGTATGTTTACATCCTTGCTCTGAATATCTACTTCTAACACCATCAAACTGATAGGGATGTGAATCTTTTTGTCCATTACAAGGACCTAAAGCAAGGAAAAATATATCTTCTGATAGTATTGTTGTGTGGTCTCACAACACGCCCCATTTTTCCCCTTGGAAAAATGTGGACCCCCCTTTTCTTTTCTTTTCCTTTCTCTTTCTGTTTTTGCTTGCTTCGGCGTTGTTTTGATTTTTGGTTGGTTGTTGATTTCCTCTCTCATTTTCACTTGGCCTCTTTGTAGTCATATCCTTTTGTTTCCCGGTTTTGGTGTTTCGGTATGCTCTTATTGTTTAGTTTGTTACCGGAAATCAGAATCCCAGAGTCCTACGTTTGAGCCAAAATAATTTGTATCTTCATAAGATTCTAGCTCTGCCTGGTATTTCATTGATAAATTTTTTTTTTAATCCCAACAATTTCCTTTTTTATTGGAGTCTGGTATTTTATTGTTTCTTTTTCCTGAAAGTCGGGGACTAGGGAGTCTGTTTTGAAATTTTGTCAAATTTATCTTTTAGACTCAGTTTCTGGTTTTTCCTTAGAATGTATTTCCTGGAACCTGGTGTTGTTTGCTCCCTTTCAAAAGCAATATTGGAAATCTTTAATGCCGGTGATCACCAATCGATCACATATCTTTAATGACATATACCTTGCAAAGAATCAACATGACATCTGATTGCCATGTATAATCACCACGATGTCTTTCTTCTCAAATAGCAAGCTAGCACAAAAATCTAGGTGTTCGTGATTTGGACCATAATCCATAATGATTGCACCTTTATTCTAGGAATTAATGCAAAATAATAGGTAATTAATGAAGGTGGCGAACTACCTATGTACTTGGCACCACCTCATGTAATACCCCTCATGTTGTTGATACTCTTTGATACTCTTATGTGTTGGTTTGATACTTGGTTTGTGATGGTGATTATTCACCGACTTGGTTGTGTGTGTGGATTCATAATTTGGTTGGTTACTACACTTAAAATTACTATGATGATTTATGATACATTATATGGTGGTTATATTATTTGGTTATGCTATGGTTTTCTTTAATATTATATGCGACGATGTTGTGATTCTATGTTGCTATGTTTTTTGGTGTGTTTGCTAGTGTGTCTTGGTGAAAGGATGGAGTAGCATCACTTTCTTGCGAGCACCCTACTACCCCACGATTACCTTTCACGGTGTGTCTGCAATGGAGATTTACATGCTACTTGACATTTGTTTGTATACAGGAATTGCAGGAATAAAGTCTCAATTCCACCTGCTTCAGCAGGATAGAGCGAGCATTAAATTAACCCAATGGGTATGATGTTGAAAAAGGGAGTTGATAAGGAAGTGTCCTCGTCCCAAGTCTGTCACCTCATTGTGAGTCTTGTTGTGTCATGGTTTTGGCTTTGTCCTTGTCTCTGTATTGGTTGTTGTTGTTTATTTATTTTAATTATGGTTAGTTGTTATTTAATTTAATTGTGAGTAATTGTAATTTTGGAATTAAATGTGTAAATTAAAGTTATTTAATTAGTTAAAAGGTGTAAGTAATTAATTTAAATAAATAATGATGGTGATAATTATAAATTATCTTTTTCAAGATATTAAAATTAGAAAATTCGAAGAGAATATCTTATGAGGATAATTTCATGTGAAAATAATGAATTTTTAATAAAATATGTGAGATAAGTGTGAGCTTTTAAAAGCAACAAAAAGAACCAATGTATGGGTTGGATTTTTGATAAAAAGAAAAAAAGGAGCTTTATTTATTTTTATTGGTGAAAAAAGGAAGTTTTCTACACACACACAGAGAATGGATTTTGGGTTTTTTGTCTAAAAAAAAGAAAAAGATAGGTTTTTGTGCTTCTTTGTGAAAAATGTTCTATAAGAAGAGAATAGCAAATTGATTTAGAAATTAGCTGAAAGGAATTTGAGAAGGATCTGCAAAGGAAATCTGGTTTCGAAAGAGGAGGAAAGGTTGTTGTGCTGTTGGATTCAACATCAAATGAAGGACTCCAGGTTCTTTTAAATTTATTATTTCATTTGATTTATTGTTCTGAAAACAAGAATCATGTCTGTCACATTTGAAAATCAATTTCTCTATTTTTGAAAGAGGGTTTTGTTTTAGAAATATTGTTTGTGTTAAATCTTTAAGTCTCCTGTAGAAATCTATTGAAAAATCTTCTGAATTTCTTCTATAAATCTTGTTGCTAAAATTCTTGCTTGAAAGAAAATTAATTTACTAGGGTATTAGAAATTGTATCCCTATTTATTTTGTAATGTCTGGTGAAAAATCAACAGATTGTTCATATTAATTATTTTAAATCTTGTGAACAAATATATATATCTGTATAAATATATATATCTATACATTTAGATTATGTCCTTTAAATAAATAAATAAATATATATATACTTTCATTTCATACAAAAGGGATGTTGTACAGTGTTCTTGGGAAAAGAATATAAAAATAAAATAAAATTTATAAATATGTGTTTTCCTTTTGAATGAAGAATTAATATAAAAATAAATAAAAAATTATTTATATATTATGGGGGGGAAGGTGGTAGGTTGTCGCCATACCACCCCCGACCCCTGGTGGTACCGCGCGCAGCAGTCATAGGCTACATACAACAGCCAATGGCTGTTGGGCGCAGCCATGTGTGTTGCAGCCTCCCCTAGGGAGGTACGCAGTACAATGTCTGCATAGTGGGGTTTTAAAATGTTTAAAAAAAAAAAATTCAATTTTTTTTAAATGCGTTTTCTATGTTAGAGTTCGTTTATATAAATATATTAATATATATATGTATATTAATGTTAATATTAATATTAATATTAATATATATATGTGTACATATATATATACTGTTGTTATTTTATAGTAGGTTATTTTATTAATTTTATAATATGATTTATATTCAGGTATTGAATATATGACTTTATTATATATATGTATTATATATATACGTATATATGTATATACACGTAAAAAGCATATATACATGTATGCATGTGTATATATATATAGAGAGATGGCTTTATATATGCTGTGATGATGAATCTATTAGACGATTTTAAAAGTTGCAATGTTATGGTGTAATTGTGCAAATTGAAATAAACTTTGTGATTTGAATTAAATTGAATATTCTCGAGTAATTGATTGATTTATTTGATGAAATTGTGTATTGGAATGTGTTATATATGGCATTGGTTAAATGTAATTGTTTACTCTTGAGGTTATTCATTGAATCTATTGTGATTTTCTCTTTATTGGTTTTTGTGTCATGTGGGAAAACCCTTGAGTTAGTTTATCCTTCTGTAGGAGCTTAAGTCGTTTATTAGGGACTTCTAGAGGTGGGGAAACTGATGTTTATATTTGATCTTGTAATTTGATATTTGGCCTATGTTTTGACTATGTTTGTGATTTGAGTGTACACATGGATTGTACTATGTTATGGATTTGTTTCATATGAGTTTGGCGAGATGGTTTTACCTCGCGGATGTTCCATTTGTTGGTTCAGTGTTCTTGTTGGTACAATCCCTTGGTGTTAGATTTTATGTTTTGGGTTCCTAGAGAGAGTGGCTCTAAGTGGGGGCCAACGCACAAAGGGGCTATCAGGGTAACCCACATAGAGTTAGAGTAATAAGTGATAACCTAAGTAATTTAATTAGGGGTTGGGTAGTTAAACATTAATAAGATAATTATGGATGCCTCGTTCGCCTGATAGTGCTATCATAGACTAAAGGTGGGACGAGAAGGCCGTGGTCGGCATGATCATTGCCTCATCCTCACGAGAGGTTAACGATTCCGCATGAGTAACCCTATGGAGCGACACCTTGAGATAGGCTGTCAGGATAATCATAGATGGAGGTGACACCTTGTGATAGGTTGTCTGGATAATCCATGGAAGGCCATGCGATGACACTCTCCTCTAGCACTCCCTTTTGAGATGTTTTTATTGAAATCCTCTGGAAGTGGTCTATTGATATTATGTCTTGAGATTTATTGATGATATGATTTGTGACTTATTGTTGTAATATGCTAGAAGTGGTCCATTGTTATGTTTTGATGATTTATTGTCGTTATGAGGTATTTTCGTGTGTTCTCTTTCTTTTCGCATCTAGAGTGTAGTCTTGCCTTACTATTTGGATGTGCTTGGTCGGGGATCCTTCCTTGTTTACTCCCAGCATGAGGGTGGTTGGGTGGAATGTGCTACGCACCTCATTGGGTCCCCTTGGATGCAGTTGTACCATTCATTGTAGAGTTTTGCAGATGCAGTTTGATCCAGGATTCATATATTACTAGATGTATTCTATGTATTGATGTATCACTCCCATGTGCATTGGGAAGACCTATGATGCAATTATGTATATGTGTTCATTGTGATGTACTATCATACTGATGTAATGTATTATCATACCATGTAAATCATTCTTGAACTATCATTTGAATATACTGTTAATGTTATGTTGTATCTGTGGAAATATGTACGCTATATCTTCATGATTAATTTATTGTAATTTGCATGTATGGTTTTATATGGATTATTCTTGTCACATTGTTTAGCATTTATTAATGTTTAAAATTGAAGTTAAGTGAATGAATGGGTTAGCTACATAATGTCACCTCGTGTACCCCAAAGGACTTAGGTGTTTAATTTGTAATCTTCTAAATTTAATGTATACAATAATTTATACACTTTAATAGTTTAAAAAAAAATTGTACCATAAATGTTAGATGTATTAGTTTTCTTTGGGGTTGTGTGGTGGGGCATTAGACCTCAAGCATGCAATTGATTTTACAACACTCCACTTCACGTCATATTGCAAATTTTCTAAGGACATTGAATTAATGAAATGACATTCATGCGCAAAGAGAGGTAAATTTCGAGAAACTAAGACACAACTACCAAGGGTTTTGAAGTTGCATTATGAAGAATCACCATTATTAACCAGAACCAGGTATGTTCTGAATAACTGATACTTCGTTAAGAGTTTCTCAAGCTAAAAAATCTTGATAATGGTATTTCCCATTCTGAAATTGAAATGTTAATGATTCTCTGAGTTGTTAAATTAAAAAAAAATGAATTGAAAATTTTATGAAATGTAAGTTTTGGTTAAATCTAACCCTAAATCACACACAAGAAACATATACTGAAAATTGAAGAGCACATTATATACAAAATGAGTACTTCTGATGCAAGGGAAGAAGATGAATTCAAGTATTGTAATTCACAAGCCATACCCATCAACGTAGTGGTTATAGAAACTCATATGGGATGGTCTTCCAACATTGAAATCCATTCACAACTATTACAAGAGAATGTTTCTCAATGTACCAAGAATGCTATGGAAAATGGGTGACTTCCTGTAGGAGGGTTTCTGCCAACAATGGAAGCTCCTGAATTAGTAATGCAATGTATAAATCATTACAACCCAACCAAGAGGACTGTTGAGAAATAAGGGAGAATTTATGTAGATCTGTCACATAAAGGAATCATATGCACATTTGGTCTCTCCATTTACACACAAATGTTCAATGTCGACCTCAAGGCCAAGACCAGGACATATTAGAGCGTTGAAGAGTGTAATAGATAAATTATGAGCACCCAATGGTGCCAACAACCAATTACACAACAAACCAAGGTAATTCAGAGGTCTATGTTTAAACAAGAAATGCAAGAAATTATAACTTTACTGAGCAGAGTCATTGGTTTAAGAGATGCAAGCAAGTTCGAACCTTGTATGTTCATGATAATATCCCACATGATAGAGGGTCCTGTGGAGTTGCATTAGGGAAAATTGATAAGTGACAGACTACATGAACAAATTACTACATTCCCAAAAACTAGATGCTTCTACATGTCACCATATGTTATTTACTCTTGTGCTATGAGAGCCAATAAGCAAGGGTTGAAACAGATTGGTACTCTGGGCACAAAGGTTGGAAATAGTTTGATATATTCACATCTACCCCAGATCACCGTCCATGGGTATAAAGATGATTACAAGAAAGTTAATGATTTTTCCTCCATGAAATTGGTGAGAACAATGGAAGGTGATAAAGCTACATGATTATCCCTAGAAGCACAAAGTACCATTCGGCCTATGGGAGGCTAGTACATATAGTTCCCAACTTACTCCTACATTAGAGTGGAGGGATTTGATGGACACCCATTCATGTTGCCTAGGTATCCTACAAATAAAATTGTTTTATTGGAATTAGTGAAACAATTAAAAGCATCTTAGGCTCTTTATAGCCATGCTTGCAAAAAGGCCTCTTTTAAATTTCCCATTACAATAGGAAATTATAAGTGCAGTGCAATTAGAGTAAGTGATTTGTGTGAACAAGAACTAAGGACCTACCATTTTGAAGAGCTCCCACTCCAGAGAGTGTATTATGATATTGAAGGAAATATTTCTAAAAATATAGTTGGTTTTCATGCTCATGTGCCTCATTTAGAAGATTATTAGCTTAACTGTGAAGATGGGCACGAGGTAAAAAGAAGAAAATATGAAAGAATGATTTTAAGATTTTCTCGGATGCTCAAGCTTTATGAAATCCCAGACCAATTGGGAGAAGATGTTGGTTAGGTGTTGAATCAATTTTACAATGATGAGATGGTATATGATGAACCCATTCCAGACCCAGGTGTTGATAATGGAGATATAACATCAATTGATGAGTTCACTAGACCAGTCTTAAGGTATACTCAACACTGGATTGATGATTTTTGCAAAGGTTTTAGAGAAAGAGGAATTGAACCTATCTTCTCATAAGATAAAAGAAGGAAACAAAGAAATGAAATTTCTTTTGAAAGTGGAGAGCTTACCAAGAAGAAAAGAAAGACTAGTAAGGAGAAACCAGGTATTAGAATTGAAGAAAGAACCCTTGAAACTACAAGACAAGAAGATCCCATAAAACCATCTAATAAATAGAAAGATGCAGAGAAAGGTAAAGATAAATCAAAAGTGAGACCTAAAGGTGCATCTTCCTCTACAGCTAAACCTAGAACAAGAGTAATTATTGATGAAGGAACAAGAGCAACATAGAATGTTTGTGCACAATCTAGGTCTGCATCTCAAAGGGCTGCAACAATATTTACCTCTCCCCCTTCTATTAATATGGCTAGTATGAAACAAGCACTGGGAGGGAATCCTATGTCTTTAGAGGAAATTTCTGAAGAAGATGAAGCTATAATTAAAGAACAGGTGGACAAATGGGGTGCTATGTGGGAAAAAGTGAAAGAAAAGAAGTCTAAAGATAAACCCATGGTACACCTAGTGATAGAAGAAATTCAGGATACAAGATCTAACCCCATAAATGTTAAAGAAGAAGAGTTTATTCAAGGAATGCTCACCTGAGAGGTAGGAAACCCTAGCATACTTGAAATGGAAATAGGGGAGACTACAGAGCATGATCCTATTGATGAAAGAATTGTTGAAGATACTCTTGATTCCCAGACTTAACTTGGGAATGTGCCAAATGTTAATGAACACTCGTAGGTCTTTGAAGAATCAAAGAAAGGCCACGTTGAAACTGAAATTCTAGAAGAAGCTACACAATTTGCAGAAGATGGAATTGAAAATAAAGAGAATCCTGGTGTAGTAGTAAATAAAGAAGATAAAGTTCAAAGAGATGAAATAGAAAATATGGATGGACAGGGAAATATAAGTCTCCAAATAGAGGAGGCAGTGTCAAACCCTACCAATCTCGAATCTATTCTAGATATCACTAAAGAAATCCACATTTTAGAAAATGTGGCAAGTCAAAGAGAAGAAGTTCTTGAAACAAGTGGTAAACAAGGACAAATAAATGTTACAGAGGTACAACAAGATGATGATACACCTGATTGGTTAATCAGGGAATTAGCTTCTCCAATGAAAGTGGAAGTATTACCTCTAAATCTTAATAATTTTATACAAGAAGTAGGTACTCCTAAACCTAGGTGTAGAGAAAAGATAAAGCATGTCATACAGAGAAATGCAAATGGAAATAGAACTATTCAGATAACCACTCCAGCAATTGATAAGGATAGACATGAAATAACACCTAAGGAGTATAAGATCACAAGTATTAATCTTGGACACTCATCTTGGCAGCAAGAGTTAGAAGAAATAAAATTAAATTTAAATGCTACTTTTTCCAGAGTACAACAATACAAAAAAAAGAAAAGAGAATTGAAAGAATGGGTGGCTACCTTGGAACATTTCATTAAGTCATTAACTTTATCTGGTCGAGAACAAGCTGAACTGTCCCAACATCCAGTATTGATTTCACAAGAGCAAGTAGATGCAATTGCTGCAGTTCGTCATAAAATGAACATGTTTGAAGAATGGATTGAATATTGGGTAAAGTAGGGAGAAGAATTTATTATAGATGCAATAAGAAAGTACAAGGAAGCATGCCATCGTTCAAATAAATTGAAAATATTTGAAGATGAATGTAGATTTCGCTAGGAGCAGGTCATTGATGAAAGGTGAAACATTGAAATTCTCATGCAGTCAGACATCCAAGAGTTAATATAGAGTAATGTAATATCAGGACATGAAATTTCATTGCCAGGAAAATGGAAGAAATAGCTGAAATGGGAAGGTGACATGTTAATACAATGTATTGAAGGATTTGAAAGAGTCACCGTCGAGTGCAGAAGATTGATTAGTGAAAATCAAGAATTTATTGAAATATTGGCATGTCAAGGTTTTGATCCCCAAACATTAGGACAGGAGGGAAAAGAAGCTAAAGATTTCAAGGAATGGATAGAAAGAATGAACAAAGATCTTGTTCAATTGTTGACGCGAGAGGTTATTGATGAGATAATACAGTGCAAAAATGTTATAGCCAAGTATGAAGTAGAAAAAGTACAAAAAAATGATATCATACTTTGAGTAATTGAAGAATATATTAGGCTCAAACTCGCTTGGAGATCAATACGAAGAATTTCAAAAGATGCATACATCAAGTATTAAGAGCTTTATGAGAATATCAGCTGAAGAAAGAAGGAAGAATCCTAGAGAGTCATAAGTTAAAAGAGAAAGAACTGGATACCGAATACTGGAAATATAATGAAGTTTATTTTGGTTTCAGTTTTAAATTTGTAGGTTGATCCCGGTCCTAGTAGGTGTTCCTCATTTCGGCGTTTTGGAAGGAAGCTGGTAGCCTTGATTGATACAAAGTGTTTGTGTTGAAGTATGAAGAAAAGTGTTGCTGCAAATGAAGTCAAAGCCTTGACTTATTCTAGAATGTTCTTGATGATAGTTGGCAGATGCCACATGCCACATTTTAATTTGTTGTTTCTGATTCTCTAGATTGAATTTTAAGTTGAACTTCTAGGGCCTTGTTTCTATAAAAGGTCGTCTCCTCCATTTTTATTTTAAGTCCAGAATTTGTAGATGTCGAAGGAGCATAATTTTTTTAAGTTTTGTTCTTTTTTCTTGTTTTATAAACCATTCCAACATAAAAATTTGTATGCACATAGACCTTAATTGATATTAGAGCTTAATAGATAGCTACCTATCTCAGTATCTTTTGCAATTGGTTTTGTAAGTTCATCTGAACAAGACTATATGTTGCGTTGTTTAAGGGTGCATACAAAACCTACTCAGTGTCCATAAACGAAACACTCTCTTTAAAAGCTTGAACTATTTTATACGTATTTGTGAAGCAATCTGGTGAAATATAAAGCGGTTTTCTTTGTTTTAATTAATTCTTTGGGTCATCCATGGAGAATAACTGAGAGAAACTTTTATTTTCAATTTTTTTTATACTTTTTTTTAGAATAGATGTTTAATATTTGAAAATGTTCCAAAAAAAAAAATCAAATGAATGGAAAGAATTTTGTTGAAAATATTTTATTTTCCATGAAGATGTTGAATGCTTAATGCTAAATCTACTTAAGTGATAGCAAAGAATTTGTGATGTTCGTGAAATATTATGTTGAATCTTTTGATTTCATGATGTTATTCGATGAATGATGTGAAATTTTATGTGAAATGTTTATAATTCTTAGCAAAGATAGAAATAACCGTAGTCCCTTTGAGATTAACAACAATATCACATCATTACCCAAGAGCGACCCTAGTGCAACCATGACTTGGTTATCAGAGACTTGGGATTGAGCGAAAGCCAATCTTTGTCCCATGAATACAGAATTTCCCCTTAGGTTGTCTTTGTTCCATATCTTTCACGGTCTTGTCTATGGAGATTTTATTCGATCTATTTTTTGTGAGTGAAATCGTCATCAACAAGTATGGCTCAAAAATATCATAGGAAAAGGACTCTAGATCACCCTTTCTAAGCCTTTGTAATTCCATTCTTGGCCCTCTTTTCCTAAATCATGGTAGCCACCTTACTATATAACTATCCCTATTTATTTCATACTTGCTACTCAATGCACCCAGGTAAATTGGTAACTGTGCATTCGGGTTCAGGTGGAAGACTGCAAATCTGATCTCTGTCTAGTGTCAACAAGATTTGACCACCCATTGTGAATAAAGACCTTGTGTTAGGGTTGTATGCCATAGCAATCTATCTAACCAATTCCACATTCACAAGTACATTAGGCTCAAACAATTTATCCAAACCTAAATTATAGATGTTACAAATTGGTCTCTCTGAGTAGGCTTTCCTGTAAGCATGCTTAAACAATGCATACCCCTGTTATATGATAATGGGGTCTCTACACCCACCGTTCCTATCAGAGAGTTTATCTGTCAAACCTCTCAACCCTATACCAACCTTTGGTATCTCTCCTAACCCTAGGAGAAATTAAATTATCCCCTCATCTAGAAGCCTTCTTTTTCTACTTGATGTTTTAGCCATTTTGAGCTTAGGGTTTATAGAAACTAGGGTTTCAAAAAATTCTACATAGGCAAGAGTTCTATGAAAAAAATTGGTAGCATATACCCATTGTAACATAGTTTTATTCCCCTTTGAATTGAATATAACCACCCCTTACTCAAAATTTTCCTTTGAGTTCATAGTCTGGAGTTCAAATTACTTACTTTTCTATCTCGATGTCAAAACCCTAATTTCACAGCATAAAACCCTCATTCACTCTAGAAATTTACAATGCTCCATTTGATTACATTATCATTTGTGATTGAAATTAATTTGATCCAAGTATTTTATTTTGGTAGTGTAAATGGTGATTTTGGTTTTCCCTCACAATGCTTTACTCCTAGGGTTTTTCACCTTAAAGGAGAAAGGGGATTGGATAGGGTACCAAAATGCAAGGTTTTACACTCAAATATTAATTAAAATGAGATTTATTATGCTTAATTAAGATGTAAAAATAGAGATATGCTTAATTATGATGCAAAACCATAAGAATTATGAAGTGCTGGAAAACACATTGTGATATGCAAATATGTAATGAATGACCTAGAAATGTAAACAAAACTTAATAGAAAGCAATGATATGAAAGATGTGCACCTAGAAATGTATCATATACTTGAAAAAACTATGAGATTCTGGAAATACTAAATTTTAAGCCAAGTGGGACAAAGTCGTCAGGTGTCGTGTTTTAGTCCAAATTTAGGGAAACTGCCCAGAAACTTGTTTCATCCAAATGGGTATCCAAATATAAAAAAAGCACTAAAAACAAGGTCTAGTGGGACTAAGTTTCTGAAGGTGGCAACTTAGTCCACTTCTGAATCTCTAGAAATTCAGAAGTGGAAACAGATACCCTAGGTCTGTGCTTCGGTTTCCTATAGGTGCTCGCTTCTGAAACTCTAATTTTCAGACTTGAAGATGACTTTCTATTGATATTTTTGCTAGGTCAACAAGGGGATGTCTTCAACAAGTCTTCAACCTAATCTTCAATGATTTTCAAACCCTCAAAGTGCCTAAATCTGTAAACACACAAGACAAGAGAGAAATGTTGATTGTTAGGGCATGGGGGTTTTCCTTGGTCAAACCCCTTTTAGGTAATTAAACCAAAATGAAGAAACAAAGTAATGAAGCATGAAACAATGAAGTTAATACCTTTCCATGATGATTGATCTTGATTTTCTACAACAATAATTGAAGAATCTTCCCTTGAATGCCTTAGGAAGCTATCTTGATGACTTGGAATGATAAAACAATAGCTTGCTTGACTTGAAACATGAATGATGATGAGTTATGAATTAAGATGGGTTAGGAGATTGAAAAATGAGGGGAAAAACCCTTATTTATACACAATTATGCCTAAATTTCCAAAAATACCTCATCACAGGCTGACCTTAGGTCTTAAAGAATAAAAACCTGAAAGAAATTTAAATTTATTTTGATTTTTGAGTCAAATGGGACTAAGTCGCCCAAGGTGGTGATGTAGTCCACTTGGGAAATTTTGGGTGGATGTCGAAGATTAAGATGTATTAAATGTTGTTTATCAGGTTCTTCAACAAGGCACTTAATTAAGGCTTGTAAGTGTATAAAGGGGCCATCTAAAGCATAAGAAAGGTGTACATATTGATGACAAGCCTAGGAAAGTGTGAAAGTTTATTACAAGACTTTACAACACTTTGAAATAGGTTTTGGTAAGGTTATTTAGGTGAATTATGACATGGTCCTAGAAAAGTGTGATGATATTTTACAACACCTTACAACACTTTTACAAGACATCAATAAATGTATTTTATTCAATTTGCAAGGGCCCAGGACCTAGTGTGGATGTGTAGGCACCTCACAACACCAAATCAAGGCCTCATTAAGTCCAATTTGTCATCAATTGTTCCCATATCAAGCAAAGTATACACTTTTTGGTAACACATTAAGTCCCCACTTTAGTGAGAGGATGAACTTGCTTCAAACTCTTGCTAAAGTATCCATTCAAGTGGAGACCAATTGTACCAATGCAAACGAAAAAGAATGACAAAGATCAAAGGAGGTTGCGCAAGCCTCCAAGATCGAAGATCCTAAGTCAAGCCAACATAAGTATGAAAAGACACATGCAAGGTGTGTGATTTACAACAAAACTAGATACATGATAATATAGTGGCAAGAACTAGCAGGAAATGAAAATGGGGTGGATCAAGCTTCAACCGTCTATCCAACATGTTGTGGATTAGATCTAGGCTTGTTTGTTTGAAAATGTGTACACACTTTGGGCCGACAGAACTTCTTGGTTGCCTGCTGGATGAGAAGGCCAAATTATACTCACTCTGGGGCCATGAAACTTCTGGTTTTTTGTTGGTTGAGAAATCCACAACATACTCACTCTGGGGCCACAAAACTTCTAGTTGTCTGTGGGGTGAGAAACCCCAAAAGGTGGCTATGGGGAAAGTCGTGCCACTGGTTGGGCTTCCCGCTTAACCATATCAAAGTTATACCCCCTGATAACTTTGATAAGGTGCCACAAAAATGGTTTTTGATCTCTATGAGGTAAGCAAAACTTTGTATGCTTGACACTCATAGACAAAATAGATAGTACCATAGGCATGCAAGTTTTGTTATGCAAGGTGGCTGTTAGAACTGTAAAATTATGAATAATTTCACAAGTTTTTCTTACCACTGAGTTTCCAAAATAATCATCACCATATGTACAGGGCCTCTCATCATAACATTTTTCTCACATTTTGCCCATATTTGTCCCATAAAATCCATCTAGGTCTGAGTATTTCACATAACAGTTCCTATCGGCATGTGATAGTGAAGGTCTCCCTGACCCATAATGTATTTCTATGAGTATACATTTGTGTTGCCTATCGGAAAGACATTTGAGATGTCACAGCGATTGGAATTCTTCTGCAGGCACATTTCGACATGACACAAGTCATTGTCTCAGCGACAGGAGAAAATTCATCTATCAGAAAAGGGGGCTATCATCGGTATAGGGTCTTACTGATCGCAGTTTGTCTCATCGATTAGCACACTGAAGGATCCCCATCGACAAGAGAAGTATCATCGAAATGAGGTCTTAGCAAATTCGTGGTGTCTTGCCGACCGACGATAAAGCAAACATATCGATATGACTAAAGGGTATTCAGAGTAGGGTCTTGGCGAGTGGCTCCAGTCTTGCCGACAGAACACAAAATGATTTTATCACTGTGAGAATGATATTGTCACGGCGATCAAATATGAAGTTAAGGAGATTTCTCGGTGAGACACAGGGTGACCGATATGATGTCTCCCCGACTCTCAAAGGTCGCGGTGAAAGCAAATGAAACAAAAGGATATTTCTCAGTGAGACTTAATGTGTTGAAAAGATGGCATAACATTACAATGATGGACAAATGGATACTTCCTGCCGATATGACATTGGACTTCGGCATGACTACAAAAATGTCTCGACAACTATTTTAGTGATGATTAACTAAAGCCTGAATACAGTTGATTGCCGACATGGACTATGAATGCGAAGTGATGTGTCTCTTTAGATACAGATGTATAAATATCCATTTTCAAATGTGAAGAAAAAATTATCAGATTAGATTAGAGTAGGTAGGTTAGAAATGGATTCAGTAGAATAAAATTCTCAAAACAAAGACTATAGTTGCATGATTTCAAAATGGAGATATTATGAAAATCATTTGATGTGGCGGTTCATTTCTGGTGTCAATTGTCTGTTGAATTTACTGAAAGTATTACTAATTTGTCTCCAAGATTGTTGCTTTCTGGTTATTTAAATTGATATAACAAGTTTATCTTCAGTTTATCAGTGCACATTTGCTGTATATGTGTGGTTAATTAACTGGTTCTCTCAAGGAGAGATTAAATCCTTTTGGTTGATCACAGTAATCAGGGAAATTCATTTGGATTATTAAAGAAGAGCTTAGTAGTCATAGTCTTGCATGTTTATACAAGTTATAAATAGAACATATGCCAACAATTTGAGTTTCTTCCAGGATAAATTGCCCATTTCTATTTCATTTGACTCTGCATACCCAATAAGGCACTGGTCTCTACATTTTTCACCATTCAAATTCGTTTATTTTCTTTACATTTGTTAACTGAGCATATTAGGATTTAGATTAGAAGATTTCTATATGATTTATACCAATATTTGATTTCATTTGTTCACTTCCATCTACCATTGTGGACAAAACATTTCAAAAGGGATAAGCATTAAGTCTGCTTCATTCATATAGGTTCACCCGCCTAGGTTTAGCAGCACCTAAAGAGTAGAAGGTTCAATTCTTTTAACCTTGTCTGTTACCCTAAAATGTACTAAGAGATTAGCAGCCTCTTGAGGTTTTCTGCCTGCATTTTTGAGAGCTAACAAATTGACAACTCTGCTAGGGAATACACTTAGAATCAGGCCTTAATCATAGAGTCAGAAACTTTATATAGACTCCACTGGGAATTAGAAATATCAAACATTTTCTCACTTTTAAGAAAGTGAGTGGCGACTCTGACAAAAACATTGCAACATGGAATGGAAGATCTCAATATAGGGGAGGTCATTAAGTGGACACACAAGGATCTAAAAATGGAGGGTAATCAGAATGGACCCACTGATCGTGAAACTCCTCAAGATGATTATGAATATTTAACTTATGAGGAAGTCAAAGCATTGTTTGAATCTCGGAGGATGGAGATAGAAGAACTAAAAGCTAAATTGCAGAAAGCCCAAATTACTGCTTAGAAAGATGATTACCCCCCAAAGTATGTGCCACCTCATAAACAAGGTAATAATAGTGTAGGGTCCTCTGATCCACCAAGGTTTCCTCACCATCAGATAGGGAATCAATATAGACAACCAAATTATCCTCCTCATATTCCCACACAACATACAAATATGCAACCACCTCATAATCAACATTATGCACCACATCATCATGCACAATACAATAGTCCACCATATCAGTATCAGTACCCACCTAACCCTCCCCCCCACCAATACATAACAATGATCAAACAATTTGACCTGACAGGGTTTCAATAGTACCCTTACCCTATCGATGGCAGTTGGAGAAGTTTGGTGCCTAAATTTATAGGGAGTAATGTAGTCACTACTAAAGATCATTTAAGGATATTCAATGCTTTCATCGAAGACTTGAATGTGCCATATGAAGATTTACATATGAGGTTATTTCTGATGTCGCTTATTGAAGATGCTAGGGATTGGTTCAACAGCCTACCAGCAGTCTCTGTTAATTCTCTCCAAGGATTTTAGGATCAATTTCTCGAGCACTATGGAAAATTTTCTTCATCAAACTGGGCTTCCGATAGGTTTGTACAAATTCAAAAAAATTAGAACGTGCAGCAATATGTGTGCCATAATCAACAATTTGAAGAAGAAGAAGATGAGTATATATATACTCAAAGCCAGGATTCCTTCATAGAATCAAGATGCAAAATTTCCCCCTTGGATGTATTCCTTAACATAAGGGGACATAAAGGAGAAGATATGAGTTCTCTATAGAACAGGATGATAAATATCTATATGCAAATACCTCCTCATTGTAGGCCTACAAGGGCCATGTTTGTTGAACAGTTTGTAAGAGCAGGGGAGCCTGAATCAGTTTATTGGCCAGAATCATCAAAACAACATACCTTTGATCGAGTGAATAAATTCATTGATGCCATGGAGAGGATAAGGTATGAGAACACTATCAATGTTGAATCCAATAGTTGTATTTCAAATGAGTATAGAGAAATTGATCAAACAATGTGGCTAATAGAAGATGAGGCATGTGCAAGTCAATACGACTCATATGATAGCCTGCATGAGGAAGATGAAGATACAAGAGATTTGTCTTGCATAACAGATTGTGACATGGAAGGCAATGTATGTTATGAGGGATCTATTGAATATTCTAATTGTTAAGATGAACCTATTGATTTTGATTTACAGCAAGGTGATTCTTGTAGTTCATGTGATGATCAAGGGGAAGAAGCAATGGATAATGTAGGTCCATTTGATAATGAACAAATAATCCCTCCAGCTATAATTGAATACTATGATACATTGGATGAAGAAGATAGTACATCAACATGTGAAGAGAATAATTGTAATGGTCTCGAAAATTGCCATGTTGATGAATTGGAAAATGAAGTAGAAGGGAATTGTGTATCATGCCACATTGAGGGAGAGCTTGAGGACAATCATGTGATTCTTGATTTACAACAAGGAGATATTTCTAGCTCTTGTGGTGATCAAGAAGATGGAGAAATAATGGAAGACATGGAAGATGAAACTTGTTCACTCAGCAGTGAGAAAATTTCAGAATTGCTAACTCTTGAATATCAGAGATGTGTACATGAAGGTGACTCTGAAGTCCTGTGTCCAGCTTACATTTATTTTGGCAGTGAAGGTTCTTTGTGCAATAATTCATATGACTCCCAGTGCATTTCCTGAAAATATGGAGAAACCTTTGAAGTTGATCAAAAATCTATGTCTATTCAAGATGAGGTATGTGTTTTTGAAATTTCTAACTTGTGTGGAGGAGACATTTATCTGCATACCAAGGATGATATATTTCCAACTTTGATTGGTTCATGTATGCATGATATTGAAGATATGAGTCATAATCTAGTATTGTATCCAAATGGTGATATCGAAGAGGTGCAAAAGGTTTTAGACTTGTTTGTCTCAAACAATGTTGATATGACATAATTTTTTGATTCTCAAGAGAAGCACTTTGATAGTGAATTTTCGATACAACTAGGAGAGTGTTTCATAATACATAACAGTGAGAAAGATAATGAGGAATTTTGCATTGAATATGCATATGCTTTGTGTGTTGAAGATAACAGAGATTTGTCCCATGGTGAAGAATTTGAATTACAGAATGATGAAGAGAAGTTGGTCCAAGCTGAGCATGATGATTCTCTAAGAACTTTTGATAACAATGACAAGGAAGATTGCATGATTATCTTTAAGAAGAACCTGAGGAACTCAAGGAAAAACTAGGTGTTTGACAGAGGAAAGTATGTTCCTTTCTTTTGGATGGCCTTGAGCCATCATTCATGGTTTGAGTTTCAGACCGTTACTATTCAAAGCTGATGAAGTTGAAGCAAAGAGGATTAAGGGTTTCCAGTGCATGGACAACTCTTCACAATCCTCTCAAAAAAAAAATTCCATGCACAGTAGTTTAGGGTTTTGTTCATCTCCATTTTGCATTCATGTCCATTTCTATTTTGCTCATTTTGTGTCTGGTCTTCTCACCCAAAGATCTAGATCCTTGCAATGATCTCACAATCATTCATCCCCAAACGGAGCCACTGTTAGAATTGTAAAATTATGAATAATTTCACAAGTTTTTCTTACCCCTGAGTTTCCAAAATAATCATCACCATATGCACAGGGCCTCTTGTCATAACATTTTTCTCACATTTTTCCCATATTTGTCCCATAAAATCCATCTAGGTCAGAGTATTTCACATAACAGTTCCTATCAGCATGTGAAAGTGAAGGTCTCCCTGACCCATAATGTATTTCTGTGAGTATATGTCTGTGTTGCCTATCGGCAAGACGTTTGAGATGTCACAGCGATTGGAATTCTTCTGCAGGCACATTTTGGCGTGACACAAGTCATTGTCTCAGTGACAGGAGAAAATTCGTCTATCGGCAAACGGGGTTATCGTTAGTATAGGATCTTACCGATCGCAGTTTGTCTCATCGATTAGCACACTGAAGGATCCCCATCGGCGAGAGAAGTATCATTGAAATGAGGTCTCAGCGAATTCGTGGTGTCTTTCCGACTGGTGATAAAGCAAACATATCGATATGACTAAAGGGTATTCAAAGTAGGGTCTTGGCGAGTAACTCCAGTCTTGTCGACAGAACACAAAATGATTTTATCAGTGTGAGAATGATATTGT
Source organism: Sequoia sempervirens (assembly GCA_007258455.2). Classification (NCBI taxonomy): domain Eukaryota; kingdom Viridiplantae; phylum Streptophyta; class Pinopsida; order Cupressales; family Cupressaceae; genus Sequoia; species Sequoia sempervirens. Next base: position 181,248,759 of record VDFB02358134.1, on the reverse strand, counting down.
CATGGCAATCAAATATGAACTTAAGGAGATTTCTCAGCGAGACACAATGTGACCGATATGATATCTCCTCGACTCTCAAAGGTCACGGCGAAAGAAAATGAAACAAAAGGATATTTCTCGGTGAGATTTAATGTGTTGAAAAGATGGCATAACATTACAGTGATGGACAAATGGATACTTCCTGCCGATATGACATTAGACTTCGGCATGACTACAAAAATGTCTCGGCGACTGTTTCAGTGATCATTAACAAAAGCCCGAATATAGCTGATCGTCGACATGGAATATGAATGCGAAGTGATGTGTCTCTTCAGATACAGATGTATAAATATCCATTTTCAAATGTGAAGAAAAATTTATTAGATTAGATTAGAGTAGGTAGGTTAGAAATGGATTCAGTAGAATAAAATTCTCAAAACAGAGACTACAGTTGCATGATTTCAAAATGGAGATATTATGAAAATCAGTTGATGTGGTGGTTCATTTCTGGTGTCAATTGTCTGTTGAATTTAAGTTGTCTCCAAGATTGATTCTTTCTGGTTGTTTAAATTGATATAACAAGTTTATCTTCAGTTTATCAGTGCACATTTGTTGTATCTATGTGGTTAATTAATTGGTTCTCTCAAGGAGAGATTAAATCCTTTTGGTTGATCACAATAATCAAGGAAATTCATCTGGATTATTAAAGAAGAGCTTAGTAGTCACAGTCTTGCATGTTTATACAAGTTATAAATAGAACATATGCCAACAATTTGAGTTTCTGCTAGGATAAATTGCCCATTTCTATTTCATTTGACTCCGCATACCCAATTAGGCACTAGTCTTTGCATTTCACCATTTAGATTCATTTTGTTTTACATCTGTTAACTGAGCATATTAGGATTTAGCTTTAAGTATTGCTATACGATTTATACCGAACTTGATTTCATTTATTCACTTCAATCTACCATTTGTGGACAAAGCATTTCAAGAAAGATAAGTGCATTAAGTCTGCTCCATTCATATAGGTACACCCGCCTAGGTCTAGCAGCACCTAAAGAGTAGAAGGTTCAATTTATTTGACCTTGTCTGTTTGCCTAAAACGTACCAAGAGATTGACACCGTCTTGAGGTTTTTCGCCTGCGTTTTTGAGAGCTAACAATGGCCATGTAACATTTGCTGTGAATGGTAAAATAGTGCAAGGAATATTCAAAGGGATGTTGCTTAATTCATGCAAGGTATCATCTTAGGGAACCTTATGCTTAATTTTTCCAAGAGAAGAAAAGTGCAAATGGTCTCATCTTGTTTCCAAGAGAGGACAAGTGAAATATCTCATCCTGGGTAACATCGTACCTAATGTTTCCAAGAGAGGAAATCACAAGTAAAAGAAAGTTGCACAATGAAATGTGAGTGTCGATGTATTCCCCCACTTTAAAGTGGTTGTGAGCACCCATATTATGAGAAATTTCTTTAAAGTAGAAGAAGGATGACATTAGAGCTTACTCGGAAAGCCCTATGCCAAGTCATATGTTTCGAGTAAGCTATGTCATGAAAGGGTAGTATGTCACATGCGAGCCAACTTAAGGCATGTCATCCACATCCCAAGCTTGCTCTTATATGTTCATGAAAGGTTAACAACTAGTCAAAAGAGGTAAGAATAAGTGACATACAAGGACAAAGCTAGCAAACCCCTTGCCCCCACTAAGTGCAGGACAAAGGTGAGCCAAAACGATTAATGAAATGCATGCTAGAGTGAACATTAGTATCAATCAGAGGAACTAGGTGCCCCCACAAAGGAAGCATACCAAAATCCTAAAAATGTTGGATTTTACGACTCAAAGCTTTACATTCATTAGTGGAATGACCATGAACTCTATGATAGGCGTAGAACGAAGTATTGTAAAGGCATTTCTTTCGAGTTTTGGGAGGGAGAGAGATCAAGTGATCTTGGAGGAGTCTTGACAGGATACCATCTTCATCAATGTTAGAAGGTGGTCTTGTGGCTTGTGACAAAGATACCCCTTGCTTAGTAGTGGTTATCATATCTACACAAGACTCATTAGATTGCAAGATTTTATTTTTTTCATGATAGGAGGATATAAAATCTAACAAATTCAAAACATGAGCATTTTGCGAGATGACATTGACACTAAGCAAAGGTGTAGTTGTATGTTGTATGTTTAGATGATGTTCAAGACCACTAGTGTCAAGGTGTTTAGTTAAGAATAATTTAGGAGTATGTGTTGTGAGATTTTTGATGGGGAGTGAAGGTTTGGTGATCTCTATTATAGGACAATAGCCAAGACCATGAGTTGTTTGTTGTGTGATAGGGTCGATAGGGTTGCAGATTCCTTGTTCATTAGCACCGCATCCTTTTCCACTATATCCAAGTTTTTTCATAAGCTCATAACCTTTTCCATAAATATTTTTCATTTCTTTGGAATCAGGTGGTGGTTCATTATTATGCTCGTCAAAGGTTGTTGTGTAGTTTGCTTCTTTGTCTAAAGTGGTTGAGGTAGATGCTTTTCAAGGGTCGTCTACATTTTTGTTTTCCCTATTTGAACTTTTTTTATGATCTTATACTTTCCCATGAAGTCATGTTCAAAATCCAAGGAACCCCAATCATCCTCTAATAGCTTTGTGGCTTGTTCACTATGTTGTTGTTTGTTGTTTTGCACCATATTATCTACCCTACTAGGAGGGCGTGCAATATGTTCATCCAAGTTTGAGGTTTGTAAAGTAGCTTCATCACAAGTGGGGGAGGCATCAAGTGAAGGACCAATATGGTTTTCAAATAGATTATCCCAAATGGGAGGAGTATTAGGGAAGGGAGGATCAAGGGTGTCATGATTTGTAATACGGATGTCTTCTAACACCAACCTATCCTCTTTACACCGAGGAGGGATATTAGGAGATGGACAAGTATGATTTTCATAGTTATGGAGACTAGGTAAGGTGATGTTTAAGAATGTTTCTATGTGTGATAGGGTGAATTTAGGTGCTAGAAAATGAACAATAAACAAAAGAGTGCAAAATAACACTAAAAACACTCTACACCTCAAGATTAGCCTAGTTGGATTCAATACAAAATAAAGACAACAAATAGAACCTTATACCTTGTCTCAAATCGATCCTTTGGTTGGCCCTTCGAACTTTGGTGTTGTATGCTCCTTAGATGGCACAAGATGCAAGCTAGATGATGATATGAGAATGGATGAAAGTGGATGCAAATGTGAAAAATGGTTAAGTATGGCTCCTAGAATTTTTTTGCAAGAGTTTGGCTACAATGCATGATCTCTCCCCCAAAATGAGAGAAAAGAGGGGGTATTTATAGAGAATTTGGAATTCTCTAGAGAAATGGATGGTTAGGATTGAGCCACCAAAATCAAGATGTAGGGCTAAGGTGAGTTGAGAACTCACAAGCCTTCACATCTTGACATGTGGCATGTGATATGGCTTAAAAATGGTGATGTGTACATGAGGTGGAAGGATAGTACATGACATGGAGGTGGCACATAGTACCTTGGGATTGGACAAGATCTCCTCATAAAGGAGGTACTTGTCCCCATGTGGGTGAGAGGATATGTGGGGAATTAAAAATTCCTCAAATATTCTCATGGGGATGAGAGAAGGAATTTAAAATTCCTTTAAATACATTTGGGGATTAAATGTGAATTAAAAATTCACATGGGGAATGGAGTGCCTTGTTCAAAAAGAGAAAGTTTTTAATGAAGTTGACTAAGGACACATTCCATAAATGATATGGGGATTAGGGATGACTTAATTAAGTGATTAAGGTTGTGCAAGTAATTGATTAGACTAATTAATGAAATGTTAAAGGAAAGTTAGATTTCACATGTGACTTGATGTGACAAGTCAAAGATCACATGGAGAAGAGAAAATGAAATTTAATATTCCTTGGAAGGATAAAAGGAATTAAAAATTCCTTGAAAAGTTGATTAGGCTAGTTAATGGAGGATTAGAGGAGGGTTAGGTGGCTAAGAGAGATTAGAGGCCAACTTGCAAAAGTTGGAGGATGTGACACATCCTAATCAAGGATTAGGCATGTGCACATCCCTAATGATGAGATTAGAAGATGGATTAGGATTAGATAAAAAAGATGGAGGATGAGACATATGAAGATTTAAATAAATGTCATATTTATTTAATTCATTTGACGAAAATGAGGATTAAAGAGATAAGATATTTATTTATTAATTAAATACCTTAGGGATTTGACAAAATTAAGGATATTAATTAAATAATAGTGATATTACTTAATTAATGCAAATAAGGGGATGCTTAGACAAAAGGGGATAAATTTGGATAAATTAAGTGTCCAAATTTAGGTGTCTACATTTTGCCCCTCTTTGAGATGGTATTGTAGATGCATAAAATTGGTCATATTTGATTAATCCTGGCATTTAATTAAATATTTATTATTTAATTAATTTCTCTAAAGTCTTCTAAATATGATTAAATTTAATTAATTTAATTATATTGTTCATTCAAATTTATTTTTCTATGATGATTAAATAAATTGATTTTTATTTAATTATTTCACATTCATATGTCCACTTAATTAATTAAATAAATGCACTTTATTTATTTATATTAATTATCACTTTTTGAATTTGATTAAGTCTTTTTGATTTAATTAAATTTAAATGTTTCTTTTCGATTTCTTCTTCTGGTTAACTAAATATCTCATTTAATTAATCTCATTTTACATACCATTTCTTAAGGTTTTAATTAAATATCTTTATTTAATTGAATATCTTCCATATCTTCTCATAATCATGATTAAATATTCTATTTAGTTATGAAATCTTCCATTATTCTTCAAATCTAGGGTAAATATTCTATTTTAAGAAGAATCTCTATGTCACCCATAAATAAATAATTGAATTCAATAATTCATTATATATCTTCTTCAAAATCTTTCCATAATCTCACAAAAGATGATTTTTTTACAAATCATCTTTATCATCTTATCTTTTCTCTTTTTATAGAAAAGAAAACAAATCTTGCTTTCTACTTTCTTTTGTTTTTCTTCACTCTCATCAATCTTCAACTATTCGATCTGCCACGAATTTTCACAATCGTTGATCATATCAACCAATTAGAAGCTTTTGAAAAAATATATAAATAGCACAGCCAATCCAAGCAAGGTTTACACAATGCATATCAGAGTAATTAGAGATTAATTTCATTCTAGTGTTATAGCATTATAGTTTTATTATTCATAGCATCATCAATAGTCTTTTATTTTTAGCAATCATGTCTTAGTTTGAGCATTACATGCATTTCATATTCAATCTCATTCTTTAGGAGGACTATTCATTCAGCCTAGCATACAATCTAAGAGCCAGCTGGAATCAATGAAAATACTGAAGATAGAGGACAATAGGAAGACATCGATAACAGGATACTAAGTTTGTAATTTTTATTATTTTAATATTCTTTTTTTGATATAATGTCTTATTGGTGTGATTGATTCATTTGTTTTTACATATTTAATCGTACACAAAATTGACCACACATTATCGGTGCCCACTGTGGGGCCCTGCCCCGTTTTTAACATCTACTTGTAGGTTTTCTGATAGGATCTCACATTCTAGAATTTATATTTTCAACAAAATTTTATGTTTGAGTGCATACGATGATTTTTGAAGTGCATCCGTGGATTCTTTCAATGCTTTTGCAGGTACTTTGGCACATCTAGGGACTGTTGTGGTGCATCTAGTACTATTTCGGCACATCTAGAGAACATAAGGGTGCATATACTTAACTTAGTTTGTTAAAATTTTTGAAAAACAAAAAAAGAAGAAATTTAGCTGCATTATGTTTTAGCGCATTTAGGACTTTTTGTAGCTCATTTACTATCTTTTTTAGTGCATTTACTTATTTTTGTGGTGCATACAGGTGATCTCTTGGTGCATACAGGTTGTAACTAAATAGGTTTCTGAGTCTAACGCCTTCCGCAGACAAAAACTTTTTCTAGTTTAAAAAGAAACAATCTAGGATAGTCACAGCTAGTTTTAAAAGGAAGCAACCCTAGGATAGACATGGATTTAAAATAAAACAATCTAGGATAGCCACCACACATTGATTTTGTAGTTAAAATGAATCCCATGCTTTCTGTGAGGCAATATCTTCACATAGTTTAGATCATTGTGATTTAGGCTTTTAAAAAGAACATTGTATACTGAGCTTTGGCAATAGGTCTATGCTCTCCCCTTAACTGAGTGACCAAAATACCAGACTTTCCTTTTACATTCATGCAATTTTACTACTTTATTACATCCTGTAGAGGGCCTGCTCTTGTGAGAAAAAGTACTCACCTAAGAGGAATGACTCAAGTGGGTTTAAGCCAAAGCTAGGCTATTCCGCCCCACTATAAAATTTAAAGAAAATTAGGAGAAATCCTCTTTTTCCGGTAGTGTGCAAGATAACCATCCCCAAAGCCTTTGTTCTTAAGGTTGGGAGGTCTCCTGAGGGAGTTTATTATTGCCGCACTGAACGGAAACCATTACTACAAACCAAGTGTAGTATCTAGCCGAAGTCAGTTTCTGAACATCATAATAATCACAGTGCAGGGGAGGGAAGAATCTACCCCCAAGATACTCACCATATAACTGTCAAGGACCATTTTCTCAGGGGATCCGGTATCCACTTCCATCACTCTGAGTACACACCTGGAAAAGACAAAAACAGGGGTACCTCTTCAGGGGTGACACAGCTGTGTGAGTCGACGCAATTCTAAGATGTGGGCTATTGATTATTATGATGAACTACTTGAGTACTAAGAGTGAGTCTGCTTGAACTATCTGTCATGTCTAAAATCTGTGAAAACAATTTTTGAAATTTTTTTTGATCATACACTTGATGTTTAGTATAGGACTTAAAAACAACTGTTTTCAGAGTGTTGTGTTTTCAATCACACTAATTCAGATAAAAGATCATCCGAAATGAAAATGTTAAATTTTAGCTGAAAACTGTTCTCAACTATTCGGAAAATACCTTGGAATTTTTTTTTTAGCGCATCTAGGATATACTCTGGCACATATAAGGTCTATTTTAGTGCATTCACTGGTTAAATCAACACTTTTAAGGTTTGTTTCAACGCATTTGGAGTCTATTTTAGTGCATAGGTTGAGTATTCTGCAAACAATTTTTGGGTCACTGTCAAAACATTTTCTGAAGCGCATATAGGATACATAGTGGTGCATCTGGGACATATTGAAGCACATTTGACCATTTCTGTGGTGCATATACCTATTTTTGAAGCGCATATAGGCAACAGAAAAATGCATCTATCATTTTTTCTGAATCTTAGTTTCTGACAAATCTAAGTTTATAGCATTCATGGTCCAATAGCATATTTTCTCTCATGCTTAGGGAGTGGAAATCTACCAAGTTTGTTAAGAAGTCAATTACCAATAGGACAAGGAACCCAAGAAAACTCTAGGCTACAAGAAAATCTTACAATGAATGAAGTTTTTATACAAGAGTCGACACGTCTTGCTCCACTATTGCAAATTTCTCCATAGATACCAAGATTTTGCTAGAGGATTTACTGACGAATACGCCATGGACCCTCTAGATTCACAAGCCTATTTTCAAACAAGAGCTCTCTCTCAACGACATAATCACAATCAGCCTCTTGATTTCAACTACATACCACAACCTTCTATCGAATATCCGATGCTTCCTAGTCAAATACTTCAATGAGTTGAGATAGGCTATTTGATATATTGATCATTCTTCGAAAACAAAGATCAAATCTTACAAGTGCACCTTTCATCACAAAATTCTAAATTCTTGGTTCAACTTCTCTCAATAGGATTCTGACATCCTTTATCATTGGAAGCCACAACCATGAATTAGGAAACATAGTTTTGATCATATCATAAGATTTTCATCTTATCAGATTAAACATCATCTTTGATTGCACTCATCAAACTATGATCTAAGTTTAGGAGAACATCTTGAAATCATATGCTTGTTTTTACATGATCACAATACAACAAATTGAAGGAAGATATTCAAACAACTCAAGAAGAAGGTGAAAGTAGTGATCCCCTTTATAAAGTAAGTCAAAATCCCCTTTTTAAAGACAACATGACTGAAGGAGGAAAGGATTCGTCTACTTCCGACAAAGATATGAGAAAAACCTTTGAGGATAGTGAAGATGAGCAAGAAGAAGAACGTCACCTTAAAGAATCCAAGCAAGATCCTAAATTTCTCAGAGCGGTAGAAAAGCTCGTAGCACATGATAAACAAAAATACTTCCTATTTTTGGCTGAAAAAGGAGCCAAATTGCCTCATGATTTTGATATTGTGAACATATAGAGTAATCCTGATGAAACACCTTTATCTGATTTCACTGCTTTGACTAAAACAATTAGAACATTAGAAGGAAAAGTTAAAGATCTAGAAGGAGGAGCCACAACAAAGACATACGCTCTTGATGAAATTTGTCCATATCCTTTTGATCGACATCTCAACATGATTCCGTTTCCTAAGCATTGTGAAATTTTGAAGTTTGATCGTTATAACGGGAAATCGGATCTAATTGACCATATGAGAGACTTTCAAAACATGACTTTAGAATTTTCTCATGAGGATACATACTTAATGTGTTTGTTCCCATGAAGTATTGGAAGCCAGTCTATGGAATGGTTATCAAAAATTACACCACCTGTCAAAACATTTGAGGAATTGATCAACGAGTTCATCTCTCAATATTCCTATAACATACAACACCAAATCACAATGATTGATCTATGCAAGGCTAAGAAAAAACCTGGTGAATCGTTCATCACATTTCTTCAGAGATGGAGAAGATTATTCGCTAGGTATCCATGACATGTTCTGGAGAAGGAAAAGATCACTACATTTATAAATAGCTTGGATCAAGAGATGAGTTATCATCTAAATCTTCATTGTCCTCCCTCTTTTTAGAAAATGATTGAGAATGCAATCACAATAAAAAATGCATTAGTCCAGAGGGGAATAATCAAACTTGATAGAGATAACCCTAGCCCTTCTAATCACCACAATGATAGATCTAAGTTTTGGGATCACAACAAGAATGTGGTGAATGATGGTGTTGTGGATGCACATCATGTCTCAGCTAAGCTAGTTGTCCTTAGTGTTCCTCGCAACAACAACTACAACAATGTCAAATCAGTTACAAATCTAGGAAACAACTCCCCTCCTCCTACAAGGAATAACCAAAATCCAACTTTTGTTCCAAATCAGAATAATACTAACAATCAAGGGTATCTTGGAAACAACAACAATAACACCTTAGGAAATACATCAAACATGAATCCGCAACAATCTTCATTTTTCTCCAACAAAAGAACTTTTACTTCATTGGGACAATCTCTGGAATCCGCCCTTAAAGACTTGATGGAAAAGAACGTCATTACCCTACCACCTCAACGAAACTTCGAACCTAGTGTGAAACCACCATCATGGAATGACACGTACTACTGTGAATATCATAGATGTAAAGGCCATCATATGAATAATTTCCAAGCTTTGAAGAATGATATTCAATATTTAATTGACAAAGACATCGTCACAATAGAAGGGAACCAACAATCAAACGAAGACCACCAAGCATTTCGAAACCCTTTTCCCAACTATCAAAAGGGAAAGTTTTCTAGAAAGAATGTGAATCATGTCGATGAGCATATAATCAATCATATCTACACTGATGACGATTGGGTTAATGTTATAAAAGTCAAAGACAAAATAGAGTATCGAGAAGTTAACATAACAACAAGGGAATAGGCTAAAGTTGTCCTAAAAGGTGTTCCTTCAAAATCCATTGTGCCACTGCCTTCACATCAATATGATTTACTCAATCAATTGTGAAAAATTTCTGCCCAGATCTCTATCTTGGAGTTTCTAAAGATTTCCCCGGCGCATAAGGAAATTCTAGACAAAGCCCTCATTGAAACAACTGTGTCCGATGAACTGAATGTAGAACAATTTCAAGCCATGGTGGGACATTTGTCCTCACCCACATGCCTTTCATTTTCTGAAAAAGATGATGTTTCCATGACACATCCCCATAATTCATCATTATAGTTAAAATTCATGGTCCAAAAATTTCGTGTCAAACGAGTTCTAATAGATGGAGGTGCTGGTTTAAACATATGTACCATGAAATTAATTTGGGCTTTAGGATTTTCTGAGGATTCCATTGATCCAAGAAGAAATATTACCATTAAAGCCTATGATGATGAGGAAAGAGCATCCAAGGGTTTAATCATGCTACCAATTAGAGTGGGACCTATTATAAAAAATACTTTCTGTCAAGTATTAGACCATGATCTCACATACAACATCTTGTTGGGTTGTCCTTGGATTCACGACATGCAAGCTGTACCATCTACATATCATCAGTGTCTTAAGTTTCCTTATGATGGACAAGAGATCATGATATCAGCTAATAATTCTCACAATCAAACTTGTGCTACCATCAAAGCTAGTCAAGACACTTTGGTTCCTAACAATCGAGAAGCAACTACTAGCACTTCTCCAAAAGTTGATACGCAAATCAGTCAAGTAACCAAAAGCTTTGACAAGCAACTAAGGTTCAAGGATAATGGAGTAGAAGAATATTCTCTTTGTTTGGAAAATCTCCCTACATCACCTCGATCACATGGACAACCTTCCATCACGCAACATTAGATATCTATTACCTCAACATCAACACAATCACCAACAGAACCAATCACAAAGTTCAATGGAAAATTTATCAAGGAGAAATTTCCGATGGAAGATCCTGAGGATAGTGAAATACTAAAATGGCTCTCCAAAGATGAAGACAAAGATGATACAATTATAAATGTCAAGTTGCCAACTGATAAATATGGTAAGGGATATTCAATCATGCAAAAGATGGGCTATGAGGGAAATGGTCCTATCAGAAAAATAAAAGGAGTAGTTGAGCCTATTGATCCTCCAGGACTTGCTATAAAAGATAAAACAAGACTAGGCTATGATACTAGCTTGAAAGAAACAATACCCAAACAAGTGAATGATACTATACTCACATTGCAAGAAAGTTCTGATCCAAGGGAACCATGCTTGACAACAATTCAAAATTTCATTGATAATAACTCTAACACAAATTCTGGAGAATATGAATGGGATACCATCCATAATGATGAATTCTGGAGGGATAAATAGGTTTATGTGATATAAAAGTATACACCTACTCTAGTCAAAGGAGAAGGTTTAGGAATCCAACCATACGAATCTGAACTACAACGCAACTATGATTCTAGTGATATCGAGTCAGATTTAATCGAACAAGACTATCGTGAGGACAGTACCATCATTGGCCTACCTCATACCTCAGATCCTATAGACACCTCCATTATGACCATAACCATAGCCAATTTTACACGACCGAATGACCCACTACCACTAATACATCCTGATCTCATTGACTGGGATCTATCCTCCCAATATACCTATGTTTCCAACTAATGAATCTATCGTAAACTTCCTTTCCACAGATGATGTAAATGATTTTTCCACTGGCGATTTTTGGCATGAGATCCTTAGTTAGGAGACTGTCAAGTTTCCTAGCTACAAAAGTAAAAATAAAAAAGAAAGATCTAATGGTGAAAAATAGAATCTGGCAGTATTAGATCAAACAAAAGATAAAACAAAGAGTGTATCAGATGGTGAAAACCTTTTTAAGGCACCAGATGATGGGATGCTTGACACTCTCGTGGAGCACTATCATGAGCGATCACCTATATTGATTGAGCCTACAAAAACAGTTAATCTTGAAACTACAGAGAAACTGAGGATTCTACAGTTGGCTGCATCAATGATACATAAAGAAGTACTGGAATTCATGGAATTTCTTAGAGAAAATCAAGTCAATTTCACCTGGTCTTATGCAAATATGCCAGGTCTTGATCTGGATCTTATAATGCATCACTTGTCCATTAAACCAGGATCAAAACTTGTGAAACAAAAACTTAGAAATATGCATCCTCATGTGGCATTACTAGTTAAAGAAGAACTTAATAAAATCCTTGATGTGGGATTTATAAGATCAATTGACCATGCAAAATGGATCTCCAACATTGTTCCTTTATCCAAGCTTGACAAAAGTATTAGAATATGTATAGATTTCAGGGATCTTAATAAGGCATGTGCTAAAGATGACTTCCCTCTTCCAAGCATTGATACTATAGTAGATCTGATGGCTAGCCATTCCATGTATTCACTAATGGATGGTTTCTCTAGTTATAACCAAATCAAGATGTCACCTGAAGACCAGGATAAAACAACTTTCACATGTCCCTGGGGGACTTATTGTTGGAACGTCATGCCATTTGGTTTAAAGAATGCCGGGGCTACATATCAAAGAGCTATGACTACAATTTTTCATGATATGATGCACACATTCATGGAAGATTATGTCGATGACATACTGGCAAAGTCATATACCAAAGAAGGACATCTTAAGATATTATCCAAAATATTTGCAACTTTGGAAAAATTCAAGGTTCGCCTCAACCCTAAGAAATGTGTTTTCGGATTCACCTCTGGAAAGCTCTTAGGATACATTATTTCAGCAAAAGGAATTGAAGTAGATTCTGCCAAGGTACAAGCAATTATGGAAATGCCTCCACCAAGGAACATCAGTCAGTTGAGATCACTATAAGGATGACTCCAATCTATACGAAGGTTCATTGCACAATTAGCAGATAAATGTCTACCCTTCGCACATTTGCTACATAAGAATGTTCCTTTCAAATGGGATAAGTGTGAAATGGAATTTCAAAAAATCAAGCAATACTTAATGAACCCACCAGTTCTGATACCACCAAATCTAGAAAAACAACTCATCTTATACATTGCTGCCACAAAGACATCTTTGGGGGCATTGTTAGCACAAGAAGACTCTATAGGAAAAGAACATGCAATCTATTATATCAGCCGAACATTAACAGGTCATGAACTCAACTAAACTTTCATTGAGAAGGCTTGCCTAGCAATGGTATTTGCCTCCCAAAAGTTTTGACATTACATGTTAACTCATACAATAAACCTTGTTGCAATGATTGATCCACTCAAATATCTATTAAGCAAGGCCACGTTGATAGGAAGGTTAGAAAAATGGGTCATGATCTTAAGCGAGTTCAATATTCATTATATTGATCACAAAGCAATCAAAGGACAAGCTATTGCTGACCAATTGGCTGAAGCACCCCTAGAGGCAGAACATCCCATGCACATTGAATTTCCAGATGCCGATGTCTTCGCTACATAATCAAAACAACCTTGGTCATTATACTTTGATGGTTCATTTACTCAACATGGATCGGGGGTAGGCATACTCTTTGTCACTCCTCAAGGAAATACCATTCCTCGGTCGTATCGGCTAATGTTTCCATGTAGTAATAACATAGCCGAATATGAAGCTTTAATCACTGTACTCAAAATAGCATTAGATTAGAGAATCACAAAATTATAAGTCTATGGAGACTCATAGTTAGTCATTAACCAGATTAATGTTGATTATCAGACTAAAGATGACAAATTGTTGCCATACAAGAAAATGGTTGATGATTTCAAAAATTACTTTGTAGACATCAAGTTCATACAAATTCCAAGGCTTGATAACAAGGCAACTGACGCTATGGCCACAATCACTTCATTGTTACAACTCCCAGAAACTCAGGCTCGTTATGAATTTTTGGTGGAACAATCATTTACGCATGTTTATGACACACGTGAAATCCAAATAATTTGCCACTTAGTAGGATCTAATTCACCTTGGAATGGCAAGATTTATGCCTACCTAAAAGATGACATCTTACCACTTGACTTATCCCATAACCAAAAGCACAATTTTATTCGTCAATCCTCTCGCTACACCCTTATCGCTAACACTCTCTATCGCCATAGTCTTGATGGTACCTTACTTCAATGTCTTGAATGTGACGAATCCGATAAGGCTTTACAAGAAGTTCATGGTGGCATTTGTGGTACTCATTCAAGTGGACTAACCTTATCCAAGAAATTGATTAGAATGGGTTACTACTAGCCTACAATGGAGAGGGAATCATTCACTTTTGTAACAAAGTGCTCTAAATGTCAGATACATGGAAATCTCATTCATGCACCAGCATAGGAACTGCAACCATTTGTACCAACCTGGCCATTCTCTCAATGGGGCTTAGATTTAGTTGGAAAAATTCATCCTTCCTCTTCGAATAGGCACAAGTTCATCATCACAACAATAGAGTATTTTACCAAATGGATTGAGGCAGTACCTCTCACCAAGGTCACTGGCAAACAAATCTCATCATTCATACTCAATTATCTCATTTGCCGATATGGCATTCCCAACTCTATCATCACAGATAATGGACGACCATTCAAGAATCAAGATGTTGACAAACTTTGTGAAAGATTCCATATTCAACACAGGTACTCAACACCTTATTATCCACAAGGGAATGGCCAAGCAGAGGCCTCAAACAAAACAATATTAAAAATCTTAAAGAAAACTATGAATGATGCAGAGAAAGATTGGCACATTCAACTCAATCCCGCATTATGGGCTTACCGAACTAGTATTTGAATGCCAACAGGAGCAACACCATTTTCTCTTGTCTATGGAGTAGAAGCCATCCTACCTTTAGAAGTTGAGATTCCATCACTAAGAGTATCACCAAAAGGTCTCATAACCAATGATGAATACAAAGTTCCCCGACTCCAATAACTGGAACTTCTTGATGAAAAGAGACAACGAGCAGCTGATCATTTAAAAGTCTATCAACAAATGATGTCTCACAACTATAATCATAGAGTCAAACTACGTACCTTTCAGGTTGGTGATATTGTTCTAAAAGAGAACCCACGCAATTAGTAAGACAGAGAAAAGAAGGGAAAGTTTGAACCTAATTGGCTGGGTTTGTATGTGGTCATAGCAATGTATGGTTCAGGAGCATACAAGTTGTCAACATCAGAAGGGGACCTGTTTGATGAACCCATCAACAACATGCACCTAAAAATGTATTATGTCTGAAGCAGTCATCATCATTTAGAAAAAGTCCTGAAAAAATACAAAAACATTAGAAAAAGTCCTGAAGAAATACAAAAACATCAGAAAAAGTCCTGAAAAAATACAAAAATAGCAGAAAAAGTCTTGAAGAAACACAAAAACAGCAGAAAAAGTCCTAAAAAAATGGTTACCCTGGTGAAAACCTGGAAAATAGGCATCTCAGTAGCAACAAAAAAAAAAGAAAAAAAAAAAGAAAAAAAGAAAAAGAAAAATGCAATAAAAACAAATATTGAAAATCTGGCAAACAGACACTATTTATAGCTTTCCATCTATTAGTTCATGTTTTTCACTAGGCTTTCCTTTCATGCATCTTTCCTTCATCTTAGGATCATACCAGAATCATGTTTCCATCATTTTCCTAGAGCAATAATGTCTTACCATGGCTTGATTATTGTACATATCCATTTCAGCAAGTTGTGTCAAGTATTGGGGGCAAACGTTGACATACTTTGGGGCAACCAACTTTCAGGTTCTACTAACACAGCTTGACAAAGATATAGAACTCAATCATGCGAAAAAACAATCAAAACACATGAACAACTATCCAACCATTGACTCATATTACAACGGTTTTTCAGAAAAATACCATATCATGACTCATATCCAGATGATCTAAAATCTGAATAATGATTGGAATATCGGTTTTACATTTTGAACAATGATTGTTTGATTTTTCAATATCATTTCTCTGGAGCACACTCAATGATGTATTGAACTAGAGTGGCAAGGAGGGAGGATGATTTTTCTTTGTCTATTGTCTTGAGGTTAACTATTGGTTTGATGCAAATATGTCGTGAAACTTGATTTCCAAAGCATATCATTAACAACAGTTCCACATTTGCATCAGAAGGTGGTAGTCTTTGTCTTTTTATGCAAGAAATGCTCAGGTCATCTCAGTTTAATTATACCTTGATGCTTGTGTTTGCTTGCTATATCAAAAATCATGAAAGTGGTACTCAGGTCATCAGTGGTGCTAATCTCCCCTCTGATGCTTGTACATACTTCCAACATTTTATAAGGCTCTTTGATGATTCACAAAAGCTACCTGAAGGCTCAATGAATATTTGGTTTTATTTAGTTGTAGTTTATTTAGAATAATATATTTTGCATATTGAATTTGCATTAGAGTTTCACACAAGGCTGAATAGATAAATCAATGGTTGTCATGTCTCTTTAGACTATATGTGGAGGATAGTTGGGCATTTGTTTCATCCTCATTTAATTATCATTTCATCTAGGTTTTGTGCATATCATATAGTTTTTCATCCATCATTTGGATCCTTTCATTCATTTATCCTTCACGATGCATTATCCTTCCATTTCATTTCATTATCATTTCTGTGTTATTATTTTTTCATTCCATTTCATTTCATTTTTTCATTCCATTTTTATTTCATATTATATCTCATTCCATTATTTAATCATTCTCATTTTCGTCACATCATTTTCTCATCATTATCATATCCTTATTATTCATATAATTATCATTTATCATTTATCGTCTCATCAGATCATATCATTTTATCATCTCAGGTCACTTCATAATTCATTTCATCATATCATTACATTACATTTCATATCATTACATTACATTTCATATCATTACATCTCATTACATATCATTACATTACATTTCATATCATTACATATCATTTCATCTCATCTCATTTCATCATACCATTGCATTACATCTCATTTCATTTTGACATTTCATATCATACCATTACATTTCATTTTATTTTATATCATCACTTTTCATTTCATTACATTACATTTTATTTTATATCATCTCATTTCATTTCATTTCATTTCATTTCATTTTATCATCTCATCAATCTTTTTCATTTCATTACATTACATTTCATACCATTACATTTCATTTCATTACATTATATTTCATTTCATCCACATACATTTCATCATTTATCATTCACATCTTTCCCCATTTTCAAATACCATTTATACAACATTTGATTCATCTTACATATCATATGGAAAATTCTTCATGCATTTCATAAACACATCCAACACATCATCATCATTTATAGCATTTGCAAAAATTCAAAAACATAAGTTTCATATCATCTCAACACGTTGCATTTTTACCATCCTCATCCACCTGCATAAGATCATTAGTACATTTCATATCACACAACATCATATCATATCATATCACATCATCCTATAAATCATGTTAGTCAGTAGATCATATATCAAAATCCATATCACATAAACAAGGAAATACATGCATATCCATCTCATATCATCATATCAAATGCAACACATCATCAAAACTCATTGCCGCTGCATATCATCACTCATCAAAAATACATACAACTATCTAATAGTCCAATGACACTGAAATTTCTAGAAAGATACATGAGATATGATAAAAAATCAATGTACATGCTCCAAAGAATATGTGATACATCACATAAAATCCTGCATATATCAATCATGGCTGGCTGGTGGAACTCCCTGATGGAGTTGGTCTCGAGGATGGTGGCCTACCAATCATCCCTGCATCTAGATCACGTTGAAGCCCTATGACCCCCATGCTCTAGGTACCTATCTGTGTCCTGCTCCTGGTCCTAGTATGGGATTGTGGGAAAGGCTTTTTGTGCTCAGGAGGACATAACTCCTCATATCGGACTCTATAATACTCTGCCTCCCTCACCATCTCCATGCCCTCTACAATAGCCTCTCGCAAGGACACTCTCTACAATGCCCATTAGCCTCTAAGCAACACCCTCAGCCTCTACTACCCTTCATCTTAATGCATCCCTCTCTATAATCAACTAGGTTATCTGTGGGTCTGGGGTAGGAGTCTATACCTAAGATTATGCCTAAGCTTGTGCCTGTGCATGTTCCTGTGCCTGAGCCTATGCCTATGCCTGTGACTGTGCCAGCTATGCCTATAGCTGTGCAACCAATCCCTGTGCCTGCACCAACTAACTCTACAATTGCACCTACTGTCCCTGCAGTGTCTGCACCTAGGCCTATAGAGTGGCTATCTATCCTTGCTATGATGAGGATCCAACCCTGATCACTATCTGTAGCCCAATTCTAGTCCTCAGCCACCGCATGATATGTACACCACTCAGAAATTTTGGCCCTAGCCTCCTTGGCACCTGCCCCTCATCTCCGCCATCATCCCCATCATCCCCATCAAAGCTATCCTCCTCCTCTCCACTCTCCTCCTCATCTACCCCAACTGCTGCCTGCTCCCCACCTGCCACATCCTCCTGTCTCCCTACCCCTGGTTGTGGTACTACCAAAATCGGTGTTGGCTCATCAGGACCGATAAACCGTGGAAAAGGATGTGTATGGTAATAGACTGAGTACTTGTTGGACATTCCAACATCAACAATATCTCATCTATCATCCCATGCCTTAGGTGCTAAATCCATATACTCTATATATGCTATCTGATATGAAATACACGGCCCCCATCTGGCCTCATCTTTGCTTCGGGCATAGTGTGCAACCCCCTGTGGCATCCCCTGTGTGAAACCGAACTGTCGCTGCACCCGCAATGCCAGAAACCTCTCAATGATGAAAGGGGTCCTCCCTATTAGAAACTGGGGAATACTTACAAATGGCATCTCAAGGTGATCTGTATCCCATGGCTCACAATCTAGGTATGGCCACCATATGATGGCATCCAGATCATCCAAGCACTTTCTCCAGTAATCCACCTTTCCCAGCTTGGGCTGGACAAGGAACATAGCATAAGCATACACATAAGGTCTACCTGGTGGCCTCACCCTGGGACAAGCTGGTCTCGTCACTTCCATATGCTCCCACACCTAGATCTAAAGTAATGTCACACCGCACAACAAACTGGATGCACCCTTGTATACCACCTGATGTAAATCATGATATAGATGCACCAACATGCAACTCCCCCAGGCATATCTCTGAGGCTGTACAAGCATCTGCTCCAGGATCCTCCCCCATCCCACTGATAATCCATTTTCCTGGCGATCCGGACAAAGAAGACCTCCAATGAATGCACATAACACTGCAGGCAAGGCTGGATATCCTCTAAAATTGGCACATGGCACCCAGTACCCTGCTATGTGTGCATCACCATAGACTCTCCTCAGTGCATCTGTACCACCAAGCACCTTGTGATCATAGTACACAAGGGCGCCAACCACAGGAATACCAAGAATCCTGTAGAAATCCTCTGGAGTCACAGTCACCTCACCAGTCGGCAAATGAAAGGTGTTATGCTCTGAATGCCACCTCTCTGCCAATGCAGTCAACAGTCCCTTGTTGACCCGAATCAGAGGCATGGCCAACAAGGATCTCAATCCACATGTCCCTATCAATGCTACCTCATCTGGTGTCAGCTCAGCTATCCTATCCCACCCCGCCGAGTGACGCTCCCTAATCTGGAGGTTTTTGAAAACCTCCTATTTTCAGGTAACACAAGACAGGAAATCAACTCATATCAATGACCCATATCAGTGACCCATATTAGTAAACCATATTAGTGACCCATATCAGCGACCCATAATAGTGACCCATATTAGTGACCCATATCAGTGACCCATTACAGTGACCCATATCAAGTGACCCATATCAAGTGAACCATATCAAGTGCTCTATCTAAGTGACTCATATCATGAACTCAATACTAAATTGATCTATCAGAATATCAAATCGCTACTCAATCAATCAGTTACTATTTGTTTTCTATCGCAGAATACAAATATATCAGAAATTAATCAATCATCTACTATTTGTTTTCTATCACAGAATGCAAATAAATCAGAAATCAATCAATCATCTACTAGTTGTTTTCTATCACAGAAAGAAAATATATCGGAAATCAATCAATCAGTTACTATTTGTTTTCTATCGCAGAATGTAAATATATATGAAAAATCAATCAATCATCTACCATTTGTTTTCTATCGCAAAAAGAAAATATATCGGAAATCAATCAATCATCTACCATTTGTTTTCTATCGCAGAAAGCAAATTTATCAGCAGTTATATTAATCATTCACTCTTTGTTTTTTGTTCAAGGAAGACAAAGTCATCAGCTATCTACTCTTTGATTTCTATTTTGGAAACATAGTTATCAATTATTTATCAGATTTTCTATCCATATCAACATGATGACAAGACAATTTCTCTATCTATTGACCAAGGAAGCAATATACATCATCATTTTTACATTAATTTTATCAAATCACACATTCTATTTTTTTACCAGATGCGCTAATCTGTGGTCTATATGCGCTATTTTGTATCGTAGATCCGCTAAAACCCAAATACGCTATTCTTTGCCCTAGATGCACTCACAAATTTCCTCTATGCGCTATTTCCCTCTAAGCGCTAAAACTCTAAACCTAAGCGCCACTTCATATGCTGGATGCGCGTTATCCCTATATGCGCTACTGTTTTGCCTAGATGCGCTAAAACCCTAATTTTTCTGTGGCATCCTATATGTGCTCTAATTTTTATCAAATATGCTAAACTGGTTTCTATGCTACCTATGCTAAATTTATCCTATATGCGCTACTCTTTTCATCGAAAGTGCTCAAACAGTTATTGAAAGCGCTCAAAATTTTCTACATGCGCCAAAACATCATTTTTAAACCTAAATCCACAAAAAAATTGTAAAATTCAATTTCAAAACTAAAAAATTTGAACACACAAGAGGTTAGGTTGACTCATCGGTGGTCCATATGTAGCTGGCCTCTAATATCGGCGGGACCACTCAAATTTGTGATAGTGATACAGAATCTCCATTTCGCTAGGTCACTGTCAAAGCTACATGATTCAAAAAGTCAAAAAGTGCAAATGACTTGTCCTTTTCTACCCTTTTACCTTTTAAAGGTCAACCAAAGGTAAGTTTTGTGACATTTTTATCTTTTTATCCAAATTTGACTTTATTTTCACACTGGGCCATCTCTATACATCATTTTTCGCGAGCTAAATCATTGAATTCCAATCAACATCCAATTCTCATCAAATCAAACAATATCAACAACACATATCATCATCAGTGATTTACCTCCCGAGGGGGCATCATTAACACCAACATCATTTTTCGATCAGAAACATATCAAAATTAGGTTAGGGGCATATTTTTCAGAAAAGGGGCAAAGTCAAACATAGCAAAATCTCAAAAGTAGGAATATTTTCTTTGAAGCAATGTGTTTCACACATCACTTCAAAGAGGGGGAAAATGTAGATGCATAAAATTGGTCATATATGATTAATCCTGACATTTAATTAAATATTTATTATTTAATTAATTTCTCTAAAGTCTTCTACATATGATTAAATTTAATTAATTTAATTATATTGTTCATTCAAATTTATTCTTCTATGATGATTAAATAAATTGATTTTTATTTAATTATTTCACATTCATATGTCCACTTAATTAATTAAATAAATGCACTTTATTTATTTATATTAATTATCACTTTTTGAATTTAATTAAGTCTTTTTGATTTAATTAAATTTAAATGTTTCTTTTCGATTTCTTCTTCTGGTTAATTAAATATCTCATTTAATTAATTTCATTTTACATACCATTTCTTAAGGGTTTAATTAAATATCTTTATTTAATTGAATATCTTCCATATCTTCTTAGAATCATGATTAAATATTCTATTTAGTTATGAAATCTTCCATTATTCTTCAAATCTAGGGTAAATATTCTATTTTAAGAAGAATCTCTATGTCACCCATAAATAAATAATTGAATTCAATAATTCATTATTTATCTTCTTCAAAATCTTTTCATAATCTCACAAAAGATGATTTTTTTTACAAATCATCTTTATCATCTTATCTTTTCTCTTTTTTACAGAAAAGAAAAGAAATCTTGCTTTCTGCTTTCTTCTGTTTTTCTTCACTCTCATCAATCTTCAACCGTTCGATCTACCGTGAATTTTCACAATCGTTGATCATATCAGCCAATCATAAGCTTTTGAAAAACTCTATAAATAGCACAACCAATCCAAGCAAGGTTTACACAACGCATATCATAGTAATTAGAGATTAATTGTATTCTAGCATTCTAGCATTATAGTTTTATTATTCATAGCATCATCAATAGTCTTTTATTTTCAGCAATCATGTCTTAGTTTGAGCATTACATTCATTTCATATTCAATCTCATTCTTTAGGAGGACTGTTCATTGAGCTTAGCATACAATATGAGAGCTAGCTGGAATCAATGAAAATACTGAAGATAGAGGACGATAGGATGACATCGATAACATGATACTGAGTTTGTAATTTTAATTATTTTAATATATATTTTTTTGATATAATGTCTTATTGGTGTAATTGATTCATTTCTTTTTACATATTTAATCGTACACAAAATTGGCCACATAGGTGTTACGAAGTAGCATCATTTCAAAGAATATTAAAACATAGAACCTAGAAGAAGATGGTTAGATTGGGAAAGATGCCCTAGTCATTCAAAGGAGTGACTAGGAAGAGAAAAAGAAAATGATGAAAAATTAGGGATGAAGGATGCCTCTCGAGAGGACATGTGGGTTCAAGAGAACACGGGTGTGCTCTCGAAATGGAGGAGATGATGCAAGGGAAGATGAAGAAGATGATGCAAAGGTGACAGGAGATTGGGAGGGGAGAGTGATGAAGGATGAATGAATGGGGGGGATTTGATAGATGAGAGGATGGAGATGAAATGCAACTTTCCATCTTTAGGAGCACTGATTTTTGCTATAGCAGAAGACACGAGACGCCAGGGTATGAAGAACCAAGGCGGATTAGTGTCTAATGCATAAAACAAACACATCAAACAAGAAGGCTATTCCAACACCCCAAAGTCTTGATGACCTTGGTCGAGCTAGGTATTGGGATAACCACAAGCACACAAGGATGCCCCAGCGTAACACAAGACCTTAGAGATCTTGGTGGGTACTACGTGGGACAACCTAGAAGACAAAGAAAAGATCGAGATACACCCCTATGTTGACCAGTCAAAGCACACTATGATATGATGGATCAAGGCGACCATGACAAGTGATGATAGGGAGCTCAAATGATAAACAAAAGCCAAAAGCATCAAAAGATCGCAATCAATTTCAAACGTCCTTTTCCATAGGATGACGGGGATGGATGGGATTGATGAGGTCTGTTAGGAAGGATGCATCCTATTGAGACCGATGATGGATACTAAACTGAAAGACCGATATGACTCAGGATATTCAGAATCGATTGGATCTGATGATACAAGTGGATCTCGTTTGTTAAGAACCAACTAGATAAGGGCATAGCTCGATGACATGACACAAGATAGGAGAATGACACACCCTATAGACGTAGGGGCTCGGGGGTAGATCAAAGATTAGCCTTGCCTACGTGAAAGCACAAAGCCCGCATAGTTCGATAAAAGGCTTACGACAGACCATGATGGAGACTTCGATGGATGATGAAGATAGGATGGAGAAAATGAGAAAAGACCAATGATGGATGATAAAGGAGTGGATGGACAAAACCTCGGGGGCAGATCAAATGATTGACCTTGCCTACATGAAAGAGTAGGGGCAACGTAGTTCGACAGAGGACCAGTGATAGACAATGGATGAAGGATGATGAGATAACCCCAGATAAGGGGACAAAATGATTGGATTGACACGATGGGACATGATAGAACTGCTCAATTGGATTGGAGGATGGTGACTACACAAAGCTCAGGGATGGGATAGTTATCCAAATAAAAAAAAGATGAATTGGGAGGATGATATGATGGAGAGATACTAATGACAAGGGATTATAAGATGGGATGAGGAGGAGATTGAAAAGATGTGCAAAAGAAGCAGAAGTGATGACGATAAGAAAGATGACATTGGATTGGGTGGGTAGTAGCCTATAGCTAGATACCAATGACAAGGGATTATGAGATGGGATGAGGGTAGAGGAGATGAGAATTGGTAGATGAAAAGGATTGGTTGGATTGATGGATAGGAAGATAAGGATTTGGATGAGGAAAAGGTTACCAGATGGATAGATGAAAAGGGATGCTATGATGGAAGGATAGGAAGATAAGGATGGGGAGATGAATATAATGATAAGGATATGAGGATAGGAAAGGGAAGGGATTGATTTGATGGAATGAATGATGTTTCCAAGGACTATTTCACAAAGGAAGATAGACGCCCCCACTCTAGATATGTCATGTGCGAGGAGGCATGAAGGATGCAATAGAGAAGGATAGGAAAATAAAGGAGCTAGATGGATGAAGATAGGATGCATGGTGGGTGGATAAGGAAGGTAGACAAGTGCGAATGAGGATTAGGATAGTGTACGGATGAGGGGAATGTATGCTAAGAGGTGCCCAAAGCATGCTTATATGTTTTCCCCTATTGTTATCAAGATCACAAGGAGGATGGAAGGATTGGGATAAATGAGATATGCCAAGCAGGATGTGTAAGATAGGTAGGATGGAGGGGATGAATGAAAAGGATGTATAGGTGGAAGATGGGTGCATAGCTGGAAGCATAGAAGGAAGCATAGCGGATGGAGGGAATGCATATCAGGAAGTTGCCCCCAAGTGCAAATGGGGATTTACGCATGACGCCCGTTTTCTAGGTTTTCATCATGGTACTCATCCAAGGCGCTTGTTTGCCAAGTTTTCACCATTGGACATATTATTTCTCTTTACTATTTTATTTTTTTTATTTTTCTAATTTTTTATTTTGGATTTGACTTTTTTGGATTTTTTTGACTTTTAGAATTTTTGACTTTTTGGATTTTTTGACTTTTTGGATTTTTTGACTTTTGTGGATTTTTTTTACTTTTGTGGATTTTTTTGACTTTTGTGGATTTTTTTTGACTTTTTTGGATTTTTTGACTTTTTGGATTTTTTTGACTTTTTGGATGGCATGCGAAAGGAGATGGATAAGGATAGGGAGGCGAATAAGTGGATTTAGAAGACGTGCTAAGGATATGGATGAAGGACTCAAGCATCAAGTTCTATATGAGGTATTAAGAGCCCATATTTGAAGTGAGTATTGGACATTGGTACAATCTTATTAGGATAAATGGATTATGCAAGAGGATGAATTAGAGGGATTTGATGGAGGAGTTACACAGGATAATGGGCGGGATGTTGGAAAGTGTATGGATGGAATGATGGGGTACATATGTGATGGGGTGGTGAGTTCAGGACCAACATTGGCACATATGGTGATGGATGTGAAAAGATAAGAGGATTAATGGATGAAGAATGTGGGGATAATGGAGGAGATGGAATAGTTAATTTTGGGACATAAGGACACAAAAAAGACTTAGGAGATGAAAGGGGTGTATGATTAGCATTTGGATTAGCAACTTTGGATGTTCTTACAAATTTTTCATTTGATGGCATTGCATCTTTTTTCTTTGGGATCCACATGGTTTTGATCTTTGCTTTGGTGGGCCTTTGTGGCCTACGGATTTGGTTTGGATTTATATTTTTCTTTTCTTCACCATGTCTTTTAGAGGGGACATGGGGAGCTTTAGATTCATGTGGATGTTTGGATTTATGTATTTTTACTTTAGCATCCAAAGTGATTTTACTAGCAATGGGATGGGTGTGAGGAGATGGATGATGTGGAGCGATGGAGGTAGGATTATGAGGATTATGTGTAGGTATGTGCATTTGTTGATCCTAATTAGGGGATATGCGAGAGGGATGTTTATGATGGATGACACAGATAGGTGTTGGATGGATGAAAGGATGAGATGGAGGAGGTGATTTTGGGATATATGGAGGGACATAAGAACCCAAGATGGATGGAGTGGATGGAGGATGAGAGCTGGTGGATGGAGGGATGTAAGGACCCAAAATGGATGGAGCAGATGAAGGAGGAATATGGATGGTTGTTTTGAGGCGATATGATAGAGGAGGAGGGATGGTAGCATATGATTTGGTGGAGTGATGGGAAGAACCAACATTTCTTTTGGAAGAGGCTCATTGGGGACATCTAAAGGCTGTACCAACATGTTTAGATTGCGAGTCTTGGGAAATAGGTCCAAGACCTTGCATGCAGATTTGTTCTTTGACATGGATGGGCTCTAAAACACCTTGCTCATGAAGGCCTAGACCTTTTCCTTGATAGTTCATTTTATTGAGCATGTGATGCATGATAGGATTTGTGTTATTCTGAAAGCATGATGCAAGTCCATTATTAGGTGGAGGATGATGGGTGGTAAATACACTATGCTTTTCTTCTGCAAGGAGGCCACCATGGAAGAATGTGAGAGTACCAAGGGGATATGTAAGTGGTGTAGGGATAGCATTTTTAGGTGATGATGGGGGATCATGAGAGGGAGATGATGGGATAGCAACATTTGGATGGGTAGTATCAGGAGAGGGATTAGGGGATATGATAGGATCTGGATTTGTGGTAGTAGGCTCATGCAATGGAGATGGAGCAATGGAATCTTGAATGACAAGGGGATCATGGAATGGAATGGATGGGGGACTATGATCTTGAGGTGGATTGGATGGGATGGTAGGATCTTGATCTAGAGAAGGGGATATGTTGGCATGCTTTGGATCAGTTTCTTGGCATGACTCCTCGTGTGCGGGAGGCATGATAATGGAGTCTTGGAGGAACTCTTCAAGTGGGGAAGATGGAGGATTCAAAAAATTCATGGAAATAGACTTTAGTGACACTAGAAGTGGAAGAAGTGGATTGGATTTGGGTGTCATCAATGGGTTCGACGACTCTCAGAGTAGGACATGGGTGTTCAATGGATTTGGTAGATGTGATGGTAGGAGATGGGGGCTCAGTGGATTCAGAGGATG
Organism: Sequoia sempervirens; assembly: GCA_007258455.2. Taxonomy (NCBI): domain Eukaryota; kingdom Viridiplantae; phylum Streptophyta; class Pinopsida; order Cupressales; family Cupressaceae; genus Sequoia; species Sequoia sempervirens. The sequence continues at coordinate 181,221,859 of VDFB02358134.1, read as the reverse complement.
TGATGGTTTCGATGGTTTGAGTGGTGTTAGGGGTGGTATTATCAATGATAAGTGTTGGGTGGAGAAGGGTCTCATCACTAATGACCGTGGATGATGGGTTGGGATGGCATGATTCCATGACTTCAAGGTGTGGAATGGGAGATGTCTTCTTTGTTATAAATCCTTGGAGAATTTCTGGAGTGAGGAACTTGCATACTCTAGGTTTGGATGGTGTGGTAGGAGTGGATGAGGGATTATGGATTAGTGGGGGATTAGGACTAGGGATTGGTGGACAAGGATTAGATGGGGGAATGGGATTGGATGCAAGACTAGGAATAGATGGAGGCTGAAGATTAGATGAAGGGTTAAGATAGGGGTATTGGCATGGTGAATTAGGACATGAGGATGTGGGTGGTGGATTGTAGTAAGGGTATGGGGATGGTGGATTAGGATGGGAAGATTGAGGTGGCAGATTGAGATAGGTTGTTGCGGATGTTGGATTAGGATAGGAAGGTGTGAATGTAGGATTAGGGTGAGAAAATTTGTATGGAAGATTAGGGTAGTGGGTATATGCAGATGAAGGATTGAGATAGGAGGATGTGGATGGGGAATTAGGATAGGGATATTTTGATGGAAGACTAGGATAAGGGGATGATGTAGATGAAGGATATGATGGATATGATGGGTATCCCTTGTTATAGGTAGCATAGGGAGCATGATTAGGCATGGATGAAGACATAACATGATAACTCGAAGGGATGATTGGATTTTGGAAAGCGGGTGGAGAAAACTTACTAGCAATGATAGTGTCAAGGGGATCTATGTCACATTCTTCTTGATCGACAAGACTTTCGTTATCATTGTCGACGTAATTAGGGTTTCCCTTAACCACTATTGATGGAGGATAAGGATTCATGATGTTGAAAGGATAAAGAGGATGGATAAATATTTTGGATGGGAACAGACTAAAGCTCAAATCAGGATTTAGGTCAAGCTTAGATAAGGATTGTATTAAAGATCAGATTAGGATGATTGGATGATGATATGGGATTGATTCTGATGATCAGATTGGATTATCAAAGGATGATTATGACACTGAATCTGCTTCGAGATGGAAGTAGATTGATTGGGTCGAAGGTGATTGGATAGGGATGTGATTGATAAGATCGAATGATGGATTGGATAGGATGATGGAAGGGATTCTAAACCACATTCAGAGATTACCCTAGATGACTTAGGATATTGATTGATCGGATTAAAGGATGAATGGATGATTGCAGCACTGAATCCACTTTAAGAATGAAAAGGGATTGATTGGACCGACGATGATGATTAACTTAGAATGGATGACAATCCTAAGCATATTTTGATGATGATGATCAGATCAGACACTTAGGTTGATTTGGATAATAACCCCAGATGAAGTTCAGGGGATTTGGATGGGGAAAATGATGATTTGATTGGAGAAATGGATGATAGAAATGGATGAACGAACACTCAAAATGAGTAGAAGATTGATCAAAACAGATGAACAACTACTCAAAATGAGTAACAGATGAATGATTCTCAGAAAGAGAAGATGAAGGTTTGGAATAGATGAAAGATTATTTAGAATGAGTGAATGGTTGATCGGGATTGTTGAGGAGGGAAGGTATGGCCCCGAAGGAGGGTGGGTATGGCTCCAGAGGAGGGAAAGTATGGTTGTCTGGAGGGTTGTCTAGAGGGGATGCCCCAGTCTCATAAGGGAAGGTTTACGATGGAAGATTGAGAGAGAATGGTAGGGTATGCCCCCTTGAGAAGGTGGATGGGGTAGGAAAAGGGGCCTCGGGAAACTTCTCGAAAGTATGAAGTGGTATATGTCATTGGAAAGAGCACGAAAATTTGAGAAGATTGGTGTTTGAAAGGAGTAAAATGGGTTAATAGTGTGCAAATGGCGAGGCATATATGGCTGTCTATCAGGGCAAATCAGGCTGTCTATGAGGGAAAATATGGCTGAGTGTGAGGGAAAATCTGGCTGTCTATGAGGGAAAATCTGGTTGAGTATGAGGGAAAATCCAGCTGAGTGTGAGGGAAAACCTGACTATCTATGAGGGAAAATCCGACTGAGTATGAGGGAAAATCCAGCTGAGTATGAGGGAAAATCTGGCTAAGTATGAGGGAAAATCCGACTGAGTATGAGGGAAAATCCGGCTTAGTGAGGGAAATCTAGCTAAGTATGAGGGCAAATCCAACTGAGTATGAGGGAAAATCCACCCAAGGAGAAAAAGTTGGTCAAATTTGGTCAAAACAGGCCTAAAAGGGGTGCGTCAAAGGTCAGGTCCACCCATGGATGGGTCAGGTCCACCCAAGGAGAAAAAGTTGATCAAAAATGGCCAAAACAAGCTCAAAAAGGACTTTTTCATAGGTCAGGTCCACACCTGGGGAGGGCAAGTCCACCTAAGGAGCAAAAGTTGGTCAAAAATGGTCAAAACAGACTCCAAAAGGATTGGTTAATAGGGTAGGTCTACCCTCGGGGAGCGCAAGTCCACCCAAGGAGAAAAATTTGGTCAAAAATGGCCAAAACAAGCTCCAAAAGGACTGGTTAATAGGTTAGGTCTTCCCCTGTGGAGGGCAAGTCCTCCCAAGGAGAAAAAGTTGGTCAAATTTTTCACAGAGGGGGAAAATCAGGTTGTTTACAGGTCAAATCTGGTTGTTTACAAGTCGGGTCTGACTGTTTGTCAGGGAAAATCTTCCTATCTGTAGGTTTGACTTGATTTTTGACAAAAAGACTAAGGCAAAGGACTCAAAACACAACAGTCATCAATCAAGAGGAGATGGCTGAGTGAAATAAATTAGATAATCACTGGTTTCACACAAAGAAGACAATTCAGACAATCATAAGCCTAAGTCTAGTATAAAGGGTATGGTCGAAAAAGTCCTCTAATCTAGGATGAACATGGATACTAGGGAGTCCTCAATATACACCTGGTATGTGAGGCCCAAATCGTGAACACCAGCCCATTACAAGCGTGAGTTGGTAACCTTAAAGGCTCGGACCAACTCTTCACATCATCTTGATGCTTCGCCAATTACAACGCGGTTGGATTGAGGTACAACTTTTGCTCTCCCCCCTTTATATACCCCACCAATATGCGTGGTTGGAATTGTCCCTTAGGGTGATGAAATCCCCAAGCAGGTCCCGCTAAGAAAAATAAAAAGGGGTGGACTCAAAGGACATGGTAAGCTACGATTTCTCATCACCCAGGATCATTGAATGGTGCAAGGGGATTAGATATGTCAAATAGCTCACCCAACAAACATGAAAAACAAGTTTGATTGACACCTCCTAGTTACACTATGTACTTAAATTAGGGGTTAAAAACCCTTCAAACAGCCAAAAGATTGCTAAAAATTGAAATTTTACCTTATAGAAAAAAATTGTCTAGGGAAAATCTACCTGTCTGTGAGGGAAAATCTGCCCTTCCGCCAAAAGTTGGCCAAAAATAACTTCTAAGATCTATGGAGGGTAGGTCCACCTAACTGTGAGGGAAAACCCACCTGTCCATGAGGGAAAATCCGCCCCTCCATGAAAAGTTGGCCAAAAACAACTTCTGAGGTCTGTGGAGGGCAGGTCCGCCCCTGGGAAAGGTCAGGTCCACCTATGTAGGGTGGGTCTTCCTGTCTGTCAGGTCAGGTCTGCCCCTGTAGGTCGAGTCCGCCCCAGGAAGGTCAAATCTGCCCCTGTGTAGGTTGGGTTCGCCCCTGTGTAGGTTGGGTTCGCCCCTTTGCAACCTGTACCTAAAAAAAGTCAAAAAACACAAAACATGAAAGCAAGAGACCCCACTGAGCATGCCAGAAAAGTGATAGGGTGAATTTATGTGCTAGAAAATGAACAACAAACAAAAGAGTGCAAAATAACACTAAAAACACTCTACATCTCAAGATTAGCCTAGTTGGATTCAATGCAAAATAAAGAAAACAAATGGAACCTTATACTTTGTCTCAAATCAATCATTTGGTTGGCCCTTTGATCTTTGGTGTTGTATGCTCCTTAGATGGCACAAGATGCAAGCTAGATGATGATATGAGAATGGATGAATGTGGATGCAAATGTGAAAAATGGTTAAGTATGGCTCTTAGAAATTTTTTGCAAGAGTTTGGCTACAATGCATGATCTCTCCCCCAAAATGAGAGAAAAGAGGGTGTATAAATAGAGAATTTGGAATTCTCTAGAGAAATGGATGGTTATGATTGAGCCACCAAAATCAAGATGTAGGGCTAAGGTAGGTTGAGAACTCACAAGCCTTCACATCTTGACATGTGGCATGTGATATGGCTTAAAAATGGTGATGTGTACAAGAGGTGGAAGGATAGTACATGATGTGGAGGTGGTACATACTACCTTGGGATTGGACAAGATCTCCTCATAAAGGAGGTACTTTTCCCCATGTGGGTGAGAGGACATGTGGGGAATTAATAATTCCTCAAATATTCTCATGGGGATGAGAGAAGGAATTTAAAATTCCTTTAAATGCATTGGGGGATTAAATGTGAATTAAAAATTCACATGGGGAATGGAGTGCCTTGTTCAAAAAGAGAAATCTTTGAATGAAGTTGACTAAGGACACATTCCATAAATGATATGAGGATTAGGGATGACCTAATTAAGTGATTAAGGTTGTGCAAGTACTTGATTAGACTAATTAATGACATGTTAAAGGAAAGTTAGATTTCACATGTGACTTGATGTGACAAGTCAAAGATCACATGGGGAAGAGAAAAAGGAATTTAATATTCCTTGGAAGGATAAAAGGAATTAAAAATTCCTTGAGAAGTTGATTAGGCTAGTTAATGGAGGATTAGAGGAGGGTTAGGTGGCTAAGAGAGATTAGATGCCAACTTGCAAAAGTTGGAGGATGTGACACATCCTAATCAAGGATTAGGCATGTGCACATCCCTAATGATGAGATTAGAAGATGGATTAGGATTACATAAAAAAGATGGAGGATGGGACATATGAGGAATTAAATAAATTTCATATTTATTTAATTCATTTGATGAAAATGAGGATTAAAGAGATAAGGTATTTATTTATTAATTAAATACCTTAGGGATTTGACAAAATTAAGGATATTAATTAAATAATAGCGATATTACTTAATTAATGCAAATAAGGGGATGCTTAGATGAAAGGGGATAAATTTGGATAAATTAAATGTCCAAATTTAGGTGTCTACACTATGATCTCATGTTTTTTTTGTCTAACATCTTCCAAAGGGAAATAAGGAGATGGAAAATCAAGACCCTCAAGACTTGTAACTTCCTTCACCAAGATACCTTTGTCACTAATAGGAGAGGTATCAGGAGAAGAACAAGTATGTGTGTGATGATTGTCTACACTTCCATTCACAGCAATGGGTAATGTAATGGTTTGGTCAGGACTAACATGTTCCTCATTGTTGTAATCAAAATCAAACTCATAAGTGATCCAGAGGATCTTCACCAAAAATTGAAGTTTCTCAATTTTCTCCAAAAGAGGCATCATCAGAAAGAGTCCAAAATTTTGACTCCAGTGCAAGTCGAACGGAGTCAAACAGAGCTACGGAGCTCGAGTTATGCATGGTCAAACCTTGGTCAACTCAGGGCTTAGGTCAGAGAAAAAAAGGTGACATCACCAAAAGTGGTCAATATTGGTCTCATTGTGAAGAGCTCAGCAAGAGCTTTCTGACGGCGTTCATTTCACACAAATTGGAGGTCATATGCCCGAGTTACGAGCAGTCAAAGATTGGGTCAAAGTTTGACCATGTTGACGTCAACATGACATCAGTACAAAACAGTCAGCACCATCAGCCAACCATATGTTGACACATGGCGTCATACCTAGTACAATTGGCAAGGTTTAAATTTTAAATTTTAAATAAATAAATAAATATAAAAAAAATCCTACCACTCCTCCCATGAGCGGCTCACCAAAAATAAAGGGTGGTGAATCTTTAAAATCCTTAATTTAAGGCTTGTGTTAAGCCCCACATGTTTTCTCTATAAAAAAACCAAACACTTTACCCCTAATTTAAAGGATAAACCCTATTTAAATGGGATAAACCCCTTTAGAATAGCTATTTAAAAATATATGTTAAGGGGTTAATATAATAAACGGAAAATATCCCCTAATATTAAGGAGGGCCAATTCTTTAATATTTTTAAAAGCCCAATTATATCATATGGTTATGGGGCTAAAAAATATTGATGGCATACATGCATCTGGAAAGAAATATTTTTGTAACCAAAGGGGACTTTTGATTTATTTTATTTGTAATGAGGGGGATTTTTCAAGATTTTGATGTAAAAATGGAGGATATGGGAGATATTGTAAATCATTTGGTTACACACCAAATTGAGTAAATTTTTAGTATAAAGGGAGGAGGGTAGGATGTGAAAAGCTAAGTGGTGATGTGAGAAGAAATTCCTTGGAGAAATTTTTCTCAATTTTCGTGCTATTCAGGAGGTTGCTCTTGCATGCTTTGAAGGAGGGCTTGTCAAATTTCTTTGTAAACCAAGGGGAGATTATGTCGACATGTTTTATTGATTTTCTGGAGAAGTAATCAGATTGGTCCACTCATTGGAGAGGGGCCCGGAGACGTAGTCATTTTTACAACGAAATTTTTTATCAGCTTTGTTTGCATCTCTCTTTCTGTCTCTCATTCTATTTCATCACTTTGTTATTTCCATTATTTTAATCATGTTCGTGTGTTAATTTTGATTAAGTAATTTGTATTTTTTAATTGTAAATGTTATGCATTCAAATGCAATTGTCATAGATCCATAGAATAGACCAAATTTGGTATCAGAGCTTTGTGTGACTAGGATTGCAGAATTGGATGCTAACACGTTCCAGGAAACAATGAGGTGAAGGAAAGCTAGAAGAATTCAATCTTGAGATCAGAATACAAAGGGCTTTTCCAATGATGGAAGAAACTGAAGCTGGGAAAAGTACTAAGCAAGAGCTTGATGATAAGTCTTTTCAGCGAGCCTTTCTTGACATGAAGGCTATGGTGGAAGAGCTTTATGTTGAAAAGACGAAGTGCGAAAAGGGAGATTCTTTGAAGCAAGAAAAGAAGGAAGATAAAAAGGACAAAGAAAGAAAAGATCCAAAAGCTTCATCTCCTCCATCTTCCCCTTCTTCTTCTTCTTCCTCTTCTACTACTGTTAATCCTTTCAAGAGCAATTCTAAGCCTATTATTAAACTGGATGTAAAATTTGAATTGCCTAAGTACTGTGGGGAGTTAAATTCTGAAAAGTTAGATGATTGGATCCAACAAGTAGAAGTGTACTGTAGGATTCAAGGCCAAACAAAAGATGCTTCTATGATCTAGCTAGCCACTCTCTGGTTGGGAGGTACAACTCTCACCTAGTTGGAGAGTAGGACTAGGGAGGAAATTGCTTGCCATGGTAAGGTTAATATGACTTGGATGGAATTTGTTGCTGCCCTTAAAAAATAGTTTTATCCTTTAGGTTATATGCAACAATTAACAATGAATTGACAAAATTTTAGGCAAGGTAAGGGTCGGTCTGTCCAAGATTACACCCATGAGTTTACAAAATAAGCTATTGCTTTAAATGTTCCATTGTATACTCGAGATACATTACTTAAGTACATAGGTGGTTTGCATTCTTACCTAAGACATTCTATTCTAATGTTGAGTCCTAGCAATCTAGATGAAGTGTCAGTCCAAGCCACTCATTTAGAGTCAAGGGGTAAGAACACTTTTAGTGATAATCTCTCAAATAAACCATCTAAGTCTGAGGGGAAGTCTAAGGGTAAAGAAAAAGACAAAGATAAAGGAAAATGGAAAAAGACAGCTACAGTTAAGAAGGAGGGTGATAAGCCCACATGCTCCCATTGCAAGAAAGAGGGGCATGATGATTCAAAATGTTGGAAGTTGCATCCTGAATTAAGGCCAAAAAGATATGGAGGCAATAAAGGCAAGCAAAAGACTACTATTGTGATTCAACAAGATCTTGGATCCAATTCTGGAGATGAAGCACAGATTGCTGCTATCGGGATCCAAGGTAAAGGGAAAGGTATAATTATCTCTTCTGATGAAAATGTTTCTTATGCAAGTACAAGTAAAGTGTCTACTCCTAAAGCTAATAAACAACAGAATGAACTATTTTATATTTGAGTTGTAACTAAGCACACTAAGATTGACACACTGTTTGATATGGGTTCTCAAGTCAACTTAATATCTGAAGAGGTGGTAAAGAAAATTAATTTAACTACAACACCTCATCCAAAGCCATATCTACTCGGATGGGTTTGCAATGATGCTCAACTGCAGGTAACGAAATAATGTAAATTGAAATTTGCTATCACTACAAACTTTGTTGATGAGGTAGAAGTAGATCTTGTCCCTTTGGATATTTGTGAGCTTGTGTTAGGGAGTCCTTATATGTATGACATAAAATAAATCTTTTATAGGGGATAGAATAAGTATCATCCTTTTACGGATGGGATATAATACATTGTATGTGCACACAAAGTTAAGACTAATCTTGCACTAGTCAATGTTGGTCAAATGAAAAGGTTGGTCAATTCTAGTAAGAACTTTGTATTAATTCTTGTAAAACGTCGAGATGATGAAAAAGGTGAAGCATTTAAGGGGTGTGATCCAAAGTGTAAAACTAAGATGGTCAAAATAGTTTCTACTTATGATGACCTATTTTAGGAACCAAAGGGGTTGCCACCTAAGAGAGATACAACATGAAATCCATTTACAACAAGATGTGCCTCTTCCAAACATCGGTATGTACCGTTTATCAATTTTGTAGAATGAAGAAATCAAAAAGAAAGTTCAAGAGTTGGTGGAAAAAGGAGTCATCTGTCCTAGTACATCTCCTTGTGGTTCTCCAATTTTGTTGGTTCCAAAGAAGGATGGGTCTTGGAGAATGTGCATCGATTATCAAGCCCTAAACAAGATAATGGTAAAGAATAGGTAGCCTCTTCCTTGAATTGATGATTTACTTGATCAGTTAAAACATGCAGTTTATTTCTCTAAGTCAGACTTGCATAGCGGATATCATCAGATAAGAATTGCAGAAGATGACATTTGGAAAACTGCATTTAAGACAAAATAGGGACTGCTTGAATGGTTGGTCATGCCCTTCGGGCTTTGTAATGCACCAGCTACATTTATGAGGGTCATGAATGATGTATTTCATCCTTTTATTAATGATTTTGTCATAGTCTATTTAGATGATATTCTTGTATTTAGTAGAACTTGGGAAGATCATGTAAGTCATGTAAAGAAATTTTTTGATGTATTGAGAAAAGAAAAACTCTTTGTAAAGATGTCTAAATGTGAATTCGCTAAGAAATCCTTAGTGTACTTAGGCTATGTCATAGGTGGTGGTCAATTGAAAGTAGACCCTACAAAGGTTGAAGTTATTGTAAAATGGCCTAAGCCAAGTACAGTCATTGAAATCAAAAGTTTCTTAGGTGATGTCCAATACTGGAGGAAGTTCATTGCAAACTTCTCCTACATTGCATCATCATTGCACACATTGACTAGTACGAAGACAAATTTTTAGTGGGGAGGTCCATAGTAGAAGGCCTTCAACACTTTGAAGGAAAAGTTGAGCACAACACCAGTTCTGGCTTTACCAGATTTGCACCAACCATTTGAGATCAAGATAGATGCAAGTGGATTTTCCATGGGAGCAATACTAATGCAAGGAGGTAAACCAATCTGCTACCACTCTAAAACCTTTTCAGGTGTATTAATTAATTATCCTACTTATGATAAGGAACTTTATGCATTAGTTCAGATTGTTAAAAAATGGAAACACTACTTAATGGGGAAATAAATTGTAATCCACACTGATCACCAACCACTTTAGTACTTGCATTCACAATCCAAATTGCAACAAAGTAGGCACTTTAGGTGGATGGGTTTTCTTCAACAATTTTATTTGGTAATTAAGTACAAGAAAGGTGCCGACCATAACAAAGTAGCAAATATGTTATCTAGGCCTCCTGTTATGAATTCTTTATTTATCCTTAAAGGTAGTTCCATGGTACATGAAAGTTTTCAAGAACAATATGCTAATGATGAAGACTTTAAGGAAATCTATTGATCTCTAATCAAAGGAAAACATGTAGAAGAACAAGATTACTATGTGCAGGATAACTTGTATAATTTAGGAAAGTTATGTATTCCAAAAGATGAACAGGAACATGTAATCAGAGAAGCACACACATCATTGATTGTAGGACACTTTGGGGTAAGCAAAACAATGGCTCAATTGCAAAAATACTATTATTTGCCTCACATGTAGGAAATTGTATCCAAATATATTAAAGGATGTGTAATGTGTGCAACAAGTAAACCTAGCAATAGGAAATTGGGGTTGTACACACCTCTTCTTGTACCTTCCCGTCCATGGGAAAGTGTTTCAATGGATTTTGTCAGGGGGTTACCAATGCCTAGGAAGGGACATGATTATCTATATGTAGTAGTTGATTGGTTCAACAAAATGTATATTCTAATGCCTTGTAAGAAATAGGTCACTACTGAACTAACAACTCATATGTACTTTCAATTTGTATGGGTCCATTTCGGGTTACCTACTTCCATTGTATCGGATTGAGATTCTCGAATCCTTGGGGAGTTTTGGTCATTTGTATAGGGACTTATGGATACCAAGCTAAAGGAAAGTACAACCTTCCATCTGTAGACCGAAAGACAGACAAAGGTAGTAAACAAGATAGTTGTGCATCTGCTCAGAGGTTACTATAGCAAACATCCCAAGTTGTGGGATGAAAGTCTTCATTATGTGCAGCATGCTTACAACCATGCGGCACACTCTTCTACAAAGAGGTCTCCTTTTGAGACTTGCTTCGATTATGTGCCAAAAATACTGATGGATTTTTCTTTTGGGAAAGATGATGTTGAAGATGGATGTCATGATGTAGAGAAGGCTTTAAATTTCATCTAGAAAGTCCAAGCAATTCATCAGCACTGGAAGCACAGTTGGAGAAGAGTCAAGCCAAATACAAGGCTCAACATGATAAGCACCACAGTTATCACCATTTCCAAGTTGGAGACAGAGTTTGGTTACATATCAACAAGGGAAGAATGCAAGGGAAAGGAAGGAAGCTCAAGCCAATTTGGTATGGTCCCTTTGAGATCTTGGAAAAGATTGGAACCAATTCCTTTTGCCTTAACCTTCCTCCATACATGCACATCTATTCAATTGTCAATGTTGAGAATTTGAATTTGTATGAGCCTCCAATGATACTAGATGAAGACACAGACATTTAGGTTCCATCAGTTGATGATCTTTCACCGAAGTACATGTTAGAGTTTCCAGAGGATGTCATCTTAGACAGGAAAATCAGGACTTCACGAAGAGGCGCAGTTGAGTACCTCAGAGTGGGACTGAAGGGAATGAATCCAAGCAAGGAAAAATGGATGGAGACTAGTAAAGTGAGGGAAATTTACCCTCACTTGCTTTCTGAGTAATCAAGCTTTCAAAGGTCCAAAAGCTCTCCAGTGGGGAGGACTGATTCGGAGGATCTTCACCAAAAATTGAAGTTTCTCAATTTTCTCCAGAAATGGCATCATCAAAAAGATTCTAAAATTCTGACTTTGACGCAACTCGAATGGAGTCAAACAGAGCTACGGACCTCGAGTTATGCCTAGTCAAACCTTGGTCAACTCAGGGCTCAAGTTAGAGAAAAAAAGTCAAAATTTGACATCTCCAAAAGTGGTCAATATTGGTCTCATTGCGAAGAGCTCGGCAAGAGCTTTTTGACGGCATTCGTTTCACGCAAATCAAAGGTCATATGCCCGAGTTACGAGCAGTCAAAGATTGGGTCAAAGTTTGACCATGTTGTTATTAGCATGACATCAACACATAATAGTCAGCACCATCGACCAAACATATGTTGACATGTGGCATCATATGTGGTATAGTTGCCAAGGTTTAAATTTTAAATTTTACATTTTAAATAAATAAATAAATATAAAAAAAGCCTACCACTCCTCCCATGAGTGGCTCACCAAAAATAAAGGGGGGTGAATCTTTAAAAGCCTTAATTTAAGGCTTGTATTAAGCCCCACACATTTCTTTAAAAAACACTTTACTCCTAATTTAAAGGATAAACCCTATTTAAATGGGATAAACCCCTTTAGAATAGGTATTTAAAAACATATGTTAAGGGGTTAATATAATAAACAAAAAATATCCGCTAATATTAAGGAGAGTCAACTCTTTAATATTTTAAAGAGCCCAATTATATCATATGGTTATGGGGCTAAAAATATTGATGGCGTATATGCCTCCGGAAAGAAATATTTTTGTAACCAAAAGGGGACTTTCGATTTATTTTATCTGTAATGGGGGGATTTTTCAAGATTTTGATTAAAAAATGGAGGATATGGGAGATATTGTAAATCATTTGGTTACACACCAAAATGAGTAAATTTTTAGTATAAAAGGAGGGGGGTAGGATGTGAAAAGCTAAGTGGTGATGTGAGAAGAAATTCCTTGGAGAAATTTTTCTCAATTTATGTACTATTCAGGAGGTTGCTCTTGCATGCTTTGAAGGAGGGCTTGTAAAATTTCTTTGTAAACCAAGGGGAGATTATTCTGACATGTTGTACTGATTTTCTGGAGAAGTAATCGGATCGGTCCACTCATTAGAGAGAGGCCCGGAGATGTCATTTTTATGACGAACTCCATTATCAACTTTGTTTGCATCTCTTTTTCTGTCTCTCATTCTGTTTCATCACTTTGTTATTTCTATTATTTTAATCATGTTTGTGTGTTAATTTTGATTAAGTAATTTGGATTTTTAAATTGTGAATGTTATGCATTCAAATGCAATTGTCATAGATCCATAGAACAAATCAATAAGAGGGGATGGTATGCTTATAAAATCCATGTTTAATCAAATCAAAGGCACATCTAAAGAACATGTTATGAAAAAGTAAATAAAGTGTAATGCAATGATTTATATGTAATTTTCAAATGTAAAACAAGTAATTTGTTGATTAGATTATTCAACAATCTGAAAGATGAAATGTTGGAAATGAAAATATGAAATTAAAAAATACATGAAATGAGCTAATATAAGCTAGATCTAATGAAATACATGTTACAGAAACTCAGCCAACTAATACAGGTAGGTAATGGCACCAAACAAAAGCTTAAAAATAGGGTTTTCAGCTTTGTAAAAGACTGTTTCAGGGGTGAATAGGGACTAATTCGCCCAAGGTGGCAACTGAGTCCCAATAGGGATTTTTTTGAGATTTTTCAAATTTTTCTGATGGGTTTTGACAGTCTTAGTTCTGTATAATGTAGTGCTAAGATGAAAATGCAAATTTACAGAAAATTTTAATGATTTTAGATGTCAAAAATGCAACCTAAATGCACTTTTTTTTTTTTATGGATGCAAGACTTGAAACCTAGCATGCAAATCCTAATGCAAGGTCACTACGAGCTATCTATGATGAAGGACTCCAAATTAGAAAAGAAAAAAAATGCTCTAAATTCAGGTACACCAAAATGTAAATGGTGATTTTGGTTTTCCCTCACAATGCTTTACTCGTCCTAGGGTTTTTCACCTAAAAGGAGAAGGGGGGTTGGATAGGGTACCAAAATGCAAGGGTTTACACTCAAAGATTAATTCAAATGAGATGTATTATGCTTAATTAATATGTAAACATAGAGATATGCTTAATTATGATGCAAAACCCTAAGAATTATGAAGTGTTTGAAAACACATTGTGATATGCAAATATGTAATGAATGACCTAGAAATGCAAATAAAACTTAATAGAAAGCTGTGAAATGAAAGATGTGCACCTAGAAATGTATTGTAGACTTGAAACAACTCTGAGATTCTAGAAATACTAATTTTTAAGCCAAGTGGGACTAAGTCACCAGGTATGACGTTTTAGTCCAAATTTAGGGAAATTGCCCAGAAACCTGTTTTAGCCAAATGGGTATCCAAATCTAGAAAAATCACTAAAAATCAAGTCCAGTGGGACTAAGTTTCCCAAGGTGGTGACTTATTCCACTTCTGAATCTCTAAAAATTTGGAAGTGCGAACAAATACCCAAGGTCTGCACTTCGGTTTCCTATAGGTGCCCACTTCTGAAACTCTGATTTTCAGACTTGAAGATGACTTTTTATTGATATTTTGGCTAGGTCAATAAGGATATTTCTACAATAAGTCTTCAACCTAATCTTCAATGATTTTCAAACCCTTAAAGTTCCTAAATCTGCAAACACACAAGACAAGAGAGAAATATTGATTATTAGGGCATGGGGGTTTGCCTTGGTCAAACCCCTTTTAGGTAATTAAACCAAAATGAAGAAAAAAAGTAATGAAGCATGAAACAATGGATTTAATACCTTTCCATGATGATTCATCTTGATTTTTTGTAGCAATAGTTTAAGAATATACCCTTGAATTCCTTAGGAAGCTATCTTGATGACTTGGAATGATAAAACACTAGCTTGCTTGACTTGAGAACATGAATGATGATGAGTTATGAATTACAATGGGTTAGGAGATTGAAAAATGAGGGGAAAAACCCTTATTTATACACAATTATGCCTAAATTCCTAAAAATACCTCATCACAGTCCAACCTTAGGTCTTAAAGAATAAAAACCCAAAAGAAGTTTAAATTTATTTTGATTTTTGAGTCAAATGGGACTAAGTCGCCCAAGGTGGCGACTTAGTCCACTTGGGCAATTTTGAGTGGATGTTAGAGATTAAGATGTATTAAATGTTGTTTATCAAGTTCTTCTTCAACAAGACACTTAATTAAGGCTTGTAAGGGCATAAAGGGGCCATTTAAAGCATAAGAAAGGTGTAAATATTGATGACAAGCCTAGGAAAGTGTGAAAGTTTATTACAAGACTTTACAACACTTTGAAATAGGTCTTGGTAAGGTTATTTAGGTGAATTATGACATTATGGTCCTAGAAAAGTGTGATGATATTTTACAACACCTTACAACACCTTTACAAGACACCAATAAATGTATTTTATTCAATTTGCAAGGGCCCAAGGCCCAGTGTGGATGTGTAGACACCTCACAACACCAAATCAAGGCCTCATTAAGTCCAATTTGTCATCAATTGTTCCCATATCAAGCAAAGTATACACATTTTGGCAACACAGGTAGTATTAAGTTTGAAAGATATTGATCCCATCCACCATTACTCATTTGCATGCTTGAACACATGAGTAGTGAGATATGTTGGCTAGGTTTGAATGTGGACTATCGATCTCAATATCAACAACCATTACACAAGTTTGAATTTTCTTATGTAAAGCGATAGCCTCCGTTGTCATTATGCAAAAATGTGTCACCATTTCATGAACTCACAATGGGATAATATGAAAAAAATAAGGCCTCCATGAAGGAAGGGCTCCCTGCAAAGCATTGCAATGCTGACACTTGTCAACATATCACAACTTGGCGAGAGAAAAATTTTGGACCCACCATGGATTTGCAAAGGTTTAATCCTTTGAAATAGGAATTAGCACAAGGAATAATACGTGCCATGATTCCATTGTTTCATGGGAAGGGATGTGTCAGAATGTTAGAGCTCCATGAAGACAAGGGCCTTTGTGAAACACATGTGCTTATTTCAACAGCTCAAAGTGACTAGGAAAAAGGGGACCGACCACAAACGATACAATAGGTCTCAACGGATTAAGATAAAAAGAATTACAAATAACATTATCCCATAAAAAATATTAGGACACATGTCATCTTTTCAAGAGTTCACAAGGCTGGAAAATGACAAAACCAAAGCCTTCACAAACCATAAAGACAATGTGATATTGTGACACATGTCCAGGCCTCTCAGAGGAACATAACAGTTTAGGAAGGTGAATAATTATGTTAAATAAATTTATGAGGGCCATTTCCTAGCAAGAGTGGGATGTAGGAACACATGACACTGACACCCTTAGGTTATAATTTAAAGACCAAGTGAAAAAGTGCAGCATGTCAATGATAAACAGAAGGATACTAGGGCTTTAGCATACTAGGGTTTTAGAAGGCCCTAGCTTGCAAACTCAAAAACCCTAATTGATAAAATTAAGGAATTTTAAAATTTTCCAAATGCCAGAGCCATGTTGTAACTATGAAATTTTACAAGCTCCACCAGGGATGTAGAAGGAAAAATTGTCCAATTTTTAAGAACAAAGAAAAACTGGTAGGTTCAACAAGAAGAAACTAAATCCAAAAGTAAAAATATTAATAATTTTGAAGGGTTATTAAGGAGGTAATCGAGGGGTTTAAAATACTCAAAGGGGACCCCCCCAAATTCAATAATAAAAGGGAAAGTAATCCCAAATCTTGGACATGTAAATCAAGACACCATTAATTCTCTAATAGACCCTTCAGGGGGCTTGAATTAGAAGGTGATTTAACTCACAAGGAGAATGATCTGCTCTTGAGGAAGGATAAAATATTGAGTGAAAATATTCTTAATGTTGAAATATCAGAAGAAACTGATATTGTAATCAGGGTTAGATTTTCAAGTTTAAAGCATATTAGATCAATAAACACAAAAAGCCCTAATAAACTATCAAGGACAATGAAAGCATAAAAGCATTAAACAAAATGAAATAATATCACTTAATCCTTCATGCATTCATTGAATTATCTCCATAGCTCTTCTCCATTTTTCTACTAAATGATACTTTCCCTCAGATTTGAATGTAGCCTAAAGTAAATGACAACAAAATATCGAAGAAAGTATTATCTCAACAACATGTAGTTATAAACTCTAGATAGATCAAAATTATAGTGACAATGCTATTTATAGAGAGCCAAATGGAAAATGGACAGATGAGATCAATTGATTTTTATTTCGATCAATGGCCGAAATTAAATGAGACAAGACGGGATAAGATTGGAAGTAGAAGAGCAAGAGGAAATTGAATGATTTTTTGACAAAATCAAGTAGTTCAAAGAGGGAAATTGCATTTTGAAATAATGGAAACATTATCTGATTGCAAGAGGAAAAAGCAAGTTAAATTTTTGATTAAATAGAAATTTAATTCAAAAAGTGAGAGGAAAAATAATTTATTTAATTAAATAAAAATTTAATTAACTCGTGACAAAAAAGCTAACAGTGAATAATTAAATAATTAACATAATTATTTAATTATAGTGGAAAATGAAAAATAAATAAATATAAATTTATTATTTAATTATAGAGGAACGACATTAGTGACATAATTAAATAAACATAATTTATTTAATTAATCAAGAGTAATGGAGAAATGAATTAAATGATTTAATTAAATTATTAAGAATTATTTTAATTAATAGTAGAAATATGACCCTTGATAATGGAAAAATTATGTTGGTAGGCCTAGGACATTTTTCAGTGTCTACATTTATAAGCATCCCAGACCCTATATTAAAGGAGTCAAGGTTATCCCCACCCAATATAGGGAGCCAAAAGATGGATAAGAATGAACTAAATAAGGAAACAAAAAAAATTGTGGGACACAAGAAAAATGCCCAAGAGATGGTAATGAATAAAATTAAACACCAATTTGCAATCAATAACAAAATTATAAATAGCACTAAATCTAAACTATCTAAAAAAAATAACATAAGGTCTTTGATTCCAGAGAGACTCATGATAATACAAGAATGAAAGATTTAAAACATGGAGAAGATACTCCAAATATCAAGAAAAATACTCAAAAAGGAAAAACCCTACATCCTGTTAACCAAAATGCAATTTTTTTTTTATGATTCTACGACATCAATAGGTTTGTAAGAGCAAGTAAATGGTTACTCCCACCCTAGAGAAATGGAAATAAAAAAGGAACTCAATTGGACACTGATGGTCTAATGGAATTGAATAGGAATGTTGAGGTTTCTCCTTGGTCTATGATAGATTTTGGAAAGTTCATGTCTGCGTTTAGACTAGAAATGGACATGAAGAATCCCTCTAATGATAATGATTTTAGAATCACGAAGAAAAGAGAGGACTCTTAGAAAGGACACAACCCTTTTGTTGAGGTTGGATACTCCAAAGGTGGGACTAAGGATTGCATTGGAAAAAAACCAAAGATTCTTGAAGAAATTGAAATAGGTGATTATGAGGATTTAAACAAAGAAAAGGTCACAAAAGGCATGCACCCCAGGGGATATTGAACAAAACTCTCCAACATGAGGATAATGCACAATATGAAAGAGGATATGGCTCCTTTTTTTAACAATTGGCCTCTGGAGATCTCCAACAAAGCAGAATAAGACTGGAAAAGGAAATTGGGAAAAAAGTTTCTAATTATCTAGTGTGAGAGGGATTGAGACCCAAGTGGAAAAGCTTCAAACACTATCTAAGTAATGTTGTTCTCAGGGGAAGTAGACAACAAAATTGGGATATTGTTGTTGACCTGCTTATGAAAAAAATTGGAAACTCTAACCTCTTTTCAAGAAACATAAAGGATGAATGGATCTGGACAAAAAACGCTAATGGTAGGCTCTCGGTTAAACCAACTTATGACTTAATGATGCAGCAAACTATGGTATTGGGTTCTTTTGACTGGCTTAAGGTCTAGAAGAAGAACCTAATCCCAAAAATTAACTGCTTTTGGTGGATAGTTATACATGGAAAGATCCTCACTATAGACAACCTAAAGAAAAGAGGTTGGTATCTTGTAAATAGATTTAGCCTTTGTAATGAAGAAGAGGAAACCATCATGTATTTTTTTTTTAGTGTTCTTATGCCCAAGAAGTCTGGGGTTTTTTTCTTAATGCTATGAAGGTGGAGTGGGTTTTCCCTATCAATGTTCAAATATTTGTGGAGGGATGGATCTTTTTCCCTTATTCCCACAATATAATTAGTGATCTATGGGGAAAAATTCCCCCATTTTTGGCTTGGGATCTATGGAAAGAGAGGAATAATAGAGTGTTTAGGGAGACTGTAAGAAATAGCAAGGAGCTATGTTTAATTGTTAAAAGACAAATTTAGGAAAATATGGAAAGATGCAAGTACAAGCAAGCTAAGAAACAACCAACTCAGCATGAGCTAAGCATAAAATAATAATGGGAGCTCTCCCATGATTTAAATAATGTTAACTGGAAAAAAAAAAGTTATAAGAAGGATCACTGTCTGGATCCCCCCGAATCTAGGATGGGTGAAATGCAACTTTGATGGTTGCTCAAAGGGGAATCCTAGATGGGCTACAACTGGTGGAGTAATAAGAGCTGATAAGGGTTCCTTCTTGATTGGATACAACAAAGGATTAGGAACAACTATGAACAACTTTGTTGAGGCGTCTGTTGTTTAGATTGGTGCTAGAATTCTTAAAGAGAGGGATTACAACAAGGTAATTGTTGAAGGAGACTCAAAGCTGATAATAGACTATCTCAACAACAGGGTGAATATTCCTTGGGAAATTAGAGATCTGCTAGAAGATTGTAAAAGAATATTGCAAGAGATTCAATGTGTTAAAATTTTCCACTCATTAAGGGAAGGAAATAGGGCAGCGAATGTGATGGCCAACCTTGGTGTAAATCAAGAAAATTTAATAAACTGGGACTTTATTAATTTTCCTAATCAAATTAAGGAAGTCCTAGTGAAAGACAAACTTGGTGAAAAATATTTAAACAAAGGACTATGAGGAGGGATTTCTTAATTATTAATATGGGTGGTGGGAGGAGAAGGCTTTGGAGGACATGGACCCTAAGGATGCAAGCTAGAAAGCCAATTGGTAAGCCATGGAGGCACGTTTAAAAGGGATTGCTAAATCCTAATAAAAGGCATTGCAATCATGGGAAAGGACAACCAGATGAGTGGTGTTTGTACTGAGATAGGAAAAATTTAAATTTGGAAATAAATAGCATGTGTTATAATCTGAGGATCGATCTTCAATGTGAGAGACGGAGTTTTGTCGACAATAGAAATAAAAGATGGAATAAAACAAATGCTATCATTGCAAGAAAAGGAGGCAGAGCTGCTGCTAGCAATAATGATTATGGGCAAAAAGGTGGTAATCAAGAAGTGAATTTTTTTATGAATTATAAAGAAAACCCTAAGCCAACTGCTTTTCAAATGAATTTTCATAGAGTTACCATTAGAATTGAGAGTGTGGAGCTTTTGGTTGTGAGTTTTGAGGATGTCGAAGGTAACATAAGTGATTTCCTTCTCGTTCCTAAAATTTTCCATAGCTCAGATAGCAATATGGGAGGTCCTAGTAAGCATACCGAACCTCACAAATTTGACTCACTTCGCAACAATGAGGAGCTCTAGGGTCTTTTTGAGTAAGCAAGTTTCACTCTGTATTTCCCTACAATAGAGGGCTATAACGAAAGACTTAGCTACAAATTTGCAAATGCATGGAGAGATGGTGAAGTAAACCTGGGTGGGCTTTAGTTTAAGGTGGATGCAAAGCTAATGCAGAAGTGATAGGTTTGGCTTACGAAGGGACGATGGTTGCAAAGGTCAGCAATGGTAAGTATCAAGACTATTTCGAGAAGTTTTTGAAGGAAAAGAAAAACTAGAAAGATTTCAAAATGGGTACTCTAGGGTTAAGTTGCCACCTTTGTATCATAATGTGTGCTTTATTGTAATGGAATATTTTACTCTCAAAGGCTGCTACCAATCCGTCCATGGATTACACTTTCTCATCCTCATCCACACTAGACATTAGGAAAAAATAAATTTTCTTTTTTTCTTGTTTTCCTCTGTTAGCCAGAGTCTTACTCATGGAGCCAATCCGCCTTTACATTAGGGCCTCATAAGAGCCATTTGCAAATTTGTGTTGTCCAGAACCCTTAAGAAAAATCTTGTTGTTAGGATGATTGAAGATCCAAAACCCCAGAGCTCAGTGAAAATTGAGCTTCTTGAAGACCATCCCCTCCTACACCTAAAAAATCTAGCAAGAAATCCCAAAGTCCTGAGAAATCTGGTAAGAAACCCCAAAGCTTGGAAACTGCTCTATGGAAGGATTTACTTACAGTCACACCAGAGAAAGGAAAGGATAAGTCGATGGAAATGGGGGATAAAAAAGGGAGGAGATTGATTTTGTGCAAACTTGGGGAAGAGGTTGACACAATTACTATTCCTGATGACAATGAGATGGAAGGCTTAAACCTTGGTGGAAGAAGATCAAAAAGACTAGATTTGGTGGCATTGAAAGGACAAGAGAGTAAGAAAAACACACAGAGCCCTAAAGAAAACAGTACCCAAAGCCCGTCAAAGAGTGTTGAAAAGAAAGAAGAAGAGGAAAAAGATTCCTCAATTAAAGAAATTCCTGAAAGTCTAGGAGGAGACTCAGCTAAAGAGGAGGATTTAGATGCGGAAAGCGAGGATGGTAATGGTGATGAAGAAAAAGAGGAGTCATAGCATGAGATGGCTCAGGAGGAGGAGGAAGTAAATGTTATGGATAATCAAGAGAGGGAAGAAAATTCCAACAAAGAGGAAGAAAAGGCTGAGGATGATGGGAATGGTGGGATTAACAGACTTGAGGAGAGAATGCAGATTCTAGAAAAGGGGATAAATGAGAAGGCGGAGGACAACAAGCTTCAGGCCCTCGAAAATCTGGTGAATGAAATTATTGAGGAAAGATTGAAGGTCCTGGAGAAAGGATTGCAAGAAAAAGGAGATGAGAACAGAATTCAAAGCCTAGAAGAAGTAGTTTAGAACATGTGTACGGTGGTCTATGCTATTATGAAGAAGGTTGTTATGGCGACTATTTCTAGCATGGGAAAAATCAAAAAGTAGGAAAAGAAAAAGCAGCGGGTGATGGTGAAGACTTGGCTGGCAAGATGGAGCTTAAGGCAATAGTGTACAACACTATTGAAGACCTGATAAAAGCATGGAGGCTGATCAAGGATGCATAACTTAGATGCTTCATTTTGTGGCTTTTATTTTTCTTTTTGATGATTATCTCTACTATGTTTTATAGGACTGTTACTACTGGTTATGGCCGTGGGTGCCAAAACTTAAATATCTATAATGTTTTTTATATTTTAAGTAGGAACATTATGATATATGTTTTAAGTATTGTAGATGGATTAGGAAGGATGCTACTGATGCTAGATTAAGGTTTTTTTATTCGTATGATAGAACTGATGTGTTTGATCGTATGGGAATTGATTAAGAATTTTGTTTGCGGGAGGGGGGAAGTTTGGTGGGCTTCCTATGTTTGTCGTTTCTTACCACCTATTGTTCTTATCATGATGTACTAATTACTTGGGTCAAGGCCCTTTTCCCTACTTAATCAATCAAAAATAATTGGCTAAAGTAAAAAGAAAAGAAGACAAAAGCATAAGGAGGACTCAGTCCCCTATCAAAATAATAAGACAAGCAAAGTTATTCTTCCTAAATGATTTAAAGATTTAGGAACTTAGAAGAAGGTCCACAAGAAATCAATTTTGATGACCTTTAATTGTATTTCTTGGAAGATTAGGGGATTAGAGTCCCCAAATAGAAAATACAATATAGGAAGATTCTTAAATAAAGAAAAACACAAGGATGCAATGTTGTTGCAAGAGTTAAAAGAAGTCAATTTTATCCTAGAGACAAGTCTCAATTTTATATGGAAGGATTCTTCCCACTATGTAACAAAGCATGAGAAAGGAAAAGGTGGGGTTGTAATCCTACTTGCAAAATGCTAGTTCAAATGGATAAAAACCCATGGAACCTCACCATGCAATAGAGTTGTATGGGCCATAATTGAAAAGGGAAAATATAAAATTTGGCATACACTATATATGCCTCAAGTGACTATAGAAAAATATGTGATCCATGGGATTGGTTGAGAAATTTGCAAGAGGTGCCTTGGATTATAAGAGGGGACTTCAATATGATAGAGAATCTAGAGGAAAAATCTGGGGGATATAACATGGGATGGAAAGGAAATGAAAAGTACTTCTAGTATAAATGAAAAATACTCTTAAAATTTTGGATCTAATAGAGGGATCTAGAAAACAAAACTAAAATATTTGGATGACATGGTGTAATTATCAAAAAGGAAACAAGAGAATATATTGTAGAATAGACAAGTTCTATGCACATAAAGAGGCCTTTCAATTTGATCAGGTAGAAGAAACTAATATCAAGGTGAAGGTGAACCCTTGGACACTCTTGGATCACCATTTGGTCTCAATGAATATCATTCTAGAAAAGGATCCTCCTATAGCTTTAAAGAAGGTGGTGCAACCATGATAGGAGGGTCCTCAAAGAGAACACTGTGGACCATGCAACAAGAGTAATGTAATGAAAGCAACACATAATATGGAGTAAAATGCAGATGCATATATTCTCATTAAAAAATATCAGTTACATTCAGCCAACAACATCTAGGCTTACAAATTTGGCTCACACGCCTGATACAACATGCTAAAAAATACAACATTCTAACATGCTCCAATATGCAAGAAAAATATTACAATTGAATCTATCTTATTCTATTCCATGGAAAACTACTTGAATTCTTCCATTCTAATGATTTTTTACAATCTTTATATCATATCTGCAATTCATGAAACATCTGGGTCGGCCAAAAATTATTACATTCTCCTAGGAAAGAAAATGTAGTGTGTGCAAGGATAGGTCAGCCCCAAATTTGAATTACTCTCCAACAGGTGCATAAGATGAAGTGTGGAACTATAATGAAGGTTAGGGACACTCCACAGAACAAATAAAATCACACTGTTAAGATCCACAAGTCATGGTAACGATCAAACTAGCTGAAAAGTTTGAAATTATTGCGGTGTTGGTTCAAGAAACTATCGTGAAATACGAAAGTGATAACTTGTCGGAAAAAGACCTAATCACACTCAAATCTTGGAATAAGGAAAATGTTCATGTTCATAATGTAAAAAAAGATCCACAGTGTCTGGTGAGCGAAGATGATGAATCTACCAACAAAAACTAAGCAAGAACTAAAAGAAAATATTTTTGGTTGATGCAAGATTGCCAAGAACCAAGGATGATCCTGCATCAGACATCCAGGGTTATTGAAAGTGAGTCCCTCACTTTTCCAGGGCTAAAGGAAAACCAAGATGGTCTACCTCAGCCTGAGAAATCCAAGAAGAATCCTCAACTGGTCTACCTTTCCACTTCACAAGATATTCTTTCTACTGTCTTCCACGAGTCTTCCTCCCATCTCTGACATCCAAAATCTCTTCAATCTCATCTAACTGTTGTTTAGGAAATTGATTCTCCAATTTTTCTTCACTGTCTTCAATGAATTCTGCTTCATGGTACTAATATAGATCTACAATGTTGAATATAGACAATATTCACATACCTTCTGTTAACTCCACTTCGTAGGCATTTCCTGAATCAAATTTCTTCAAGATCTTACAAGGTCCAAACTTCCTCATCTTCAACTTGTTGTATGTGCCAACTAGAAATCTTTCCCTCCTCAAGAATACCATTAATCCATCTCAAACTTCAAATTCCTTATGTCTCCTCTTTTCATCTACTTTCTCCTTGTACTTCTAGTTCATATCTTCCATCTGTTGTTTCACTTGAGTATACACTTTCTTCATGTGCTCTGCAAATTCTCCTACTTCTGTACTCCTCATATCTTCCATGCTGATGTATCTCAATTATGATATACCTCTAGGATGAAATCCAGTAATAATATTAAAAGGTGCCTTTCATGTACTCCTATTCACTAAATTATTGTAAGAAAACTCTGCTTGTGCAAGGACTAAATCCCAACTTCTAGTCTTCTCTCCAACCAAACATCTCAACAAATTCCATAAACTCCTATTTACTACCTTTGTCTTTCCATCAGTCTATGGGTGAAAAGTAGAGCTGAACTTTAAATATGTCTTCAACTTCTTCCAAAGTTTCCTCCAAAATTAACCAACAAACTTTACATCTCTGTCTAAAATAGTACTTCTAGGTAACCCATGTAATCTGACCACTTCCTTGAAAAAAAAATCTACTACATGTATTGCATTTTTTGTCTTCTTACAAGGTATGAAATGTGCCATTTTAGAAAACCTATCCACCACCACAAATACATAATCATTACCTCTTTGTGTCTTCGGTAAACCAAGTATGAATTCCATATTGACATCCTCCCAAGGTCTCTCCAAAACTTTCAAAGGCTTATACAATCCAATGTTCTGACTACTTCCTTTTGCAACTTGACAAAATCTGCAACTCTGCACAAATTTCCTAACATCCTTATGAATTTGTGGCCAAAAGTAATTCTCACTCACTAATGCTACTGTCTTATCAACTCCAAAGTGTCCTAACATTCCTCCACTATGCTTCTCCTTCACTAAGTTATCTGTCATTCAACTCTAGGGTATACATAACTGATTACCTCTTAACAACATATCCTCCTAAATGAAATATTCCAATGAATAACTTCTATCCTCCAAAACAGGTTCTATGCAAGGTCTCCAAGGTTCTGAAATATTTGGGTCTTCCTCATACAAGTTCTTCAATTCATCAAAGACTAATACCTCCACTCTCATCTCTATCAGTAAATTCCTTCTCCTACTCAAAGCATCAACAACTCTATTTGACTTTCCACTCCTATGCTTCAAAAAAAAAGTATAGCTCTGCAAGAATTCTACCCATCTCATGTGTCTCTAATTCAACTTACCTTGACTGTTCAAATATTGCAATGCCTGATGATCCGTATACAACACAAACTCCTTAGGAAAAAAATAATGTCTCCACTTCTTCAAGGCTTGAACTATAGCATACAACTCCCGATCATACACTCAATATCTTCTCCTAGCATCATTCAACTTCTCACTTAAATAAGCTATAGTTCTTCCCTCTTGACTCAATACTGCTCCAATTGCATTTCCACTTGCATCACAGACTACTTGAAATGCCTTATTGAAATCTGGTAAAGCCAACACAGGCTACTCGGTCACCTTCTACTTCAACAATTCAAACCTTTGATCTGCTTCAAACATCCACCTAAAATATGTCCTATCTCATCTCATTGTTTTTGTCATAGGGCTACAAATAGAACTAAAATTCCTAATAAACTTCCAGTAGAAACTATCCAATCCATGAAATGATCTTACCTCTCCAATATTATCTGGTGTAGGCCACTCAACAATTGATTTTACCTTCTCAAGATCCTCTTCAATCCATCCACAGATATCACAAATCCCAGATATACCAACTCCTCCTTCATGAAACTACACTTAATGTTTATCAACAACTACTCTTCTCTCAACCTCTACAAAAACTATCTTATATGCAACAAATGTTCTTCCCTATTCTTAATAAAAATCAAGATGTCATCCAAATAGATGATCAGAAACTTGCCCAAGAATTTCTTCAATACCTCATTCATCAACCTCATGAAAGTACTCGGTGCATTTTTGAATCCAAAAGGCATTACCAACCACTCATACAATCCTTCATTTGTCTTGAATGTTGTTTTCCACTCATCCCCTTCTCTGATTATGATCTAATGATATCCACTCTTCAAATCTATCTTTGTAAAGTACTTAGCTCCACTCAAGCAATCCATAATGTCATCCATCCGGGGCAAAGGAAATCTACACTTCACTGTGATCTTGTTTATGGCTCTAGAATTTGTGCACATTCTCCATTCTCCATCCTTCTTAGGTACTAGCACAATAGGTACTGCACAAGGATTCAAAATTTCTCTGATCAAACCCTTCCTCAACAATTCTTTCACTTATCTATTCAATTCTTCAGTCTTTGTCAGTGTCATCTGGTGTGTTTCTTTATTAGGAAAACTAACTCCAAGAATCAAGTCCATACAATGACTAATACTCCTTACAGGTGGTAATCCATCAGGTACATTATCTGAAATGGTCTCCTCATATTTTTTTAGTATCTCCTTTATCTTTTATGGGTGTTCTTCTACATGCTTCAAGTCTTCAGCCTTCTTAGGCACCAAGGCATAACACACATTCTCATGTCTCAACCCATCAAGGAACCTCCTTCCATCAATAGGAAAACCCTAGCATTTGTACAAACCTCAACTTTAGGAACATCTTCCAGTGGTAACAAAATTTTCTTCATCTCATTAGAAAAATTGGTGTATATATTCTTCTTTCCATCATGAATAGCCTCTCTATCATACTACCAAGGCCTTGCCAACAAAACATGGGATATATCCATAGGCATGATATCACACAAAACTTCATCATGGTAATTTCCTATCTTTAATTTCACCAAACATTGTTCACTTACCAGTATCTTATGCTCATCCTTAATCCGAGCAATGTAATAGGGCTTCGGGTGTCTCAACCTTTCCAAATTTAGTTTAGTCACCATATCTTCAAAAACTAGGTTCTCAGAACTTGCACTATCAACAATCACTTTGCAACATTTACCATTCACCTTGCATCTAGTCAAAAACAAATTCTTTCTCTACAATGGCTCCTTTTCCAACTCACTTTGACACAATACTCTCATATTCACAAACAATTCTCCATCTTCTAGTTTTTTATATGATCCAGTATGTTCTTGCTCAACAAAGGTTGTCCTTCTATTGTTATTTTTCTTCATGCTTGTCTCTCCCTGGTTACATTCAAATGCTCTATGTCCTTCTCCACCACATTTATAACAAGTTCCCTTGAATATTCTTTTCTCTTGTCCTCTACCATCTCTTTTGTAACCTTCATTTTGGTAACCACCATAACCTCCTCTTTTGTAAGAGGTTCCATCACCTCTCTGGTATGAATTTTCATTCTTACTAACCTCCTTATCCTTGTTTTGATCTGGAAAAGATCTTCTTCCTCCTCCAATAAAATTTCTTCCTCTTTGAAATCTTCCACCTCTTCCTCTCTGTCTCTGCTCATGTATTTAATTCAACTTGTCTTCTGACTTTAGGCCACACTAATATGCCTCTTCCACACTCACCAACTTGATCAAACTGATTTCATCTTGTATAGATGACATCAAACCATTCACATATCTAGCTACTTGCTCAATCTCATCCTCTGAATGTCCAGATCTGATATTCAACTTATAAAATTCCTCAGTATACTCTTTCACACTAGATTCTTTCTGCTTCAAAATTTGAAACTTTCAGAACAAACTTATCTGATAATCTACAGGCATAAACTTTTTTTTCAACTTGTTCACCATCCGATCCCATGATTTTATCTTTTCTTTTCCTCTTCTTTTCCTATTTTTCTGCAAATGTTCCCACCAAAGGGATGCATGTCCTCTCAACTTTGTACAAGAATTTTTCACCTTCTTATCTTTAGTGGTACCTTCAAATTCAAAATATTTTTCCATCTCTATAATCCAATCAAGTAATTCTTCTAAATCCAACTTACCATTATAATCTGATGGATTGAAATGTGATCTTGTATTCACTTTAGTTAGGGCTCTTATGAACCTCTCTTCTCCCTAATCAAGGCTAGGTTTCTCTTCTCTTCCTCTTTCTTCCTATACTTCTACTTATTCATCACTCACATCATCAACTAGTCGACCTCTCCTCTGGGCCATTTCAACTGCATCTAATATGGGAACAATTCCTCTCAACATCTCCATCATAGCTTGGTTTGCATTTCCACACACTCCATTTCCTCTACCATTTCTTCTTCTCACCATATTTACACAAGTCCTCTGGAGCTGCAGGTCGGATCCTCAATCCGCCACCACACAAAAAATCTTCAACAAGACTTTGTGAATTCGACCTCACATGGATCGAATCTTACTCTGATACCAATCTAGTGCAGCCACAGTAGGAGGGTCCTCAAATAGAACAATCCAGACCGTGCAAAAAGAGTAATGTAACAAAAGAAACACATATTATGGAGGAAAATTTAGATGCATATATTCTCATTAACAAAATCTTAGTTACATTCAGCTAACAACATCCAGGCTTACAGATTTGGCTCACAAGCTTGATACAACATGTTAAAAAATACAACATTCTAACATGCTCCAATATGCAAGCAAAATCTTACAATCGAATCTATCTTATTCTATTCCATCAACTACTACTTGACTTCTGCCCTTCTAATGATTGGTTACAAGCTTGATCTCATATCCACAATTCTGGAAACATCTACGTTAGCCAAAATTCATTACATTCTCCCACGAAATAAAATGTAGCGTGCGCAAGGATAGGTCGGCCTCAAATTTGAATTAATCTTCAATTGGTGCATAAGATGAAGTGTGCACCCATAATGAAGGTCGGGGACACTCCACAGAACAATTAAAATCACACCGTTAAGATCCACAAGTCACATGAATGATCCACAATGATCAAACTAGCTGAAAAGTTTGAAATTATTTCAGTGTCAGTTCAAGAAACTTCCATGAAATCCGGAAGCGATAACTTGTCGGAAAAAGACCCAATCATGCTCAAATCTTCGAATAAGAAAAATGATCATGTCCACGATGTACACAAAGATCCACAAGGTCTAGTGAGAAAAGATGAAGAATCCACCAACATGAACTGAGCAAGAACAAAACAAGAACAAATAACTGAAAGAAAATATTTTTGGTTGATGCAAGATTGCCAAGAACCAAGGATGCTCCTACATCAGAAGGATAAGAAGCTTTTTCTAATACAATTATCTTTAATAATGAGACCACAATGATGTTGTATTCATTGTCAAGGAGATTAATAAATGGATGCATAAGAATGTCTCATGCATAGAAAGATGGAATACCAACATAGAGGCTTGGAAAAAATTCTTTCATACAATAGGTGAGAAAAAAGAAAAATATATGAGAATAAAAGAAAATACTCTACAAGCGGGGCTTCTAAAGGCTAAAGGGTTGATCCAAGAAGACCCCAAGAACCTAGAGTTAAACAAAGAGTTGATAGCTATTAAAGGGGAATTAAGGAAAATCAAAAATTACAAAGACCAAGGTTTAAAGAGGAGAGAAAGGGTAAACTAGGTAGTGCATGGAAATAGAGGCTCTAAAACTTTCTTCCGAATACTGAAGGATAAGGAATCAAAAGAAGTCATCAATTTGATCCAGAAAGAAGGGGAACTGGTAAAATACCCCAAGGAATTTCAAACAAGTTTCTTCCAATTCTATAAAGATCTATTTACATTTGAGGGCAACAAGACCCACAATATAAAAGCAAGAGAGGATTGCAAGAGATTGATCCCTCTAAAGGTTTCCAAGAAAGATGCTGAGGTATTGAATAAGCAATTATCAAAGGAAGAGATCAAAAGGGCTATCCTAGCCCTTAACAATGAAAAATATCCAGGAGTGGATGGTATGCTCATTGAGTTTTACAAAATAAATATAGAGTGGATAAGTGATGTTCTCCTTCAATTATATAAAGAGGCTACAAAAGTTGGTTCTCTAGGAAAATCCATAAACAAAGGGATTATTAAGTTAATCCCTAAGGAAGGTGATAAAACATTATTAAAAAATTGGAGACCCATTACACTCCTAAATGTCTCCTATATTCTTTTTGTAAAAAAAAAAATCGTTGAGACTTATAGAATTCCTCCCAAAGATCATAAACAATACTCAAACTATCTTTATAAAAGGAAGGTATACACTCGAAAAACTTTTGACAAGTTGGGAAGCAATGGAGTGGGAAAAAAAATCCAACTAAAATATAGAAATGTTACTAGTTGAATTTGAGAAGGCCTATGGTAGAGTAGAATGGCCTTTCATAATTATGGTCCTAGAAGATTTTGGCTTCCTAGAGAGACTCTACCAAATGATTAAAGTCCTACTAAAGGATGCAACCACTCAAATTGGGATCAATGGGTCTTTGAAAGAGGAGTTTGAATTGTAAAGATCTATAAGGCAAGGATGTCCCTTGGCTCCTTCACTATTTTTAATTGCTATAGATGCACTACATCATATCCTAAGAGACCCATCATTGAGCCCAAAATTTAAAGGAATAACTCTTCCAAACAAGGATGAATTAATCAATCTACAATTTGTAGATGACACTTCCCTCTTAATAAACTTGGAAAAAGATAACTTTGGTAACCTAATGGAGAAATTAAGTTTCTTTGTCCAAGTTGTAGGAGCAAGAATCTCAAAATTTAAATCCACAATGCTAAGTTGGGAGGATACCCAACTAGAATGGTTTGGAGAGTATGAACTCCAATGGGGAGGACCAAAAAATATTGTAAGGTATCTAGGAATACCATTTGCAGTTAGCCCCAATCTAAAGGATATGTGGAACTAGGTGAAGAACATAATTGAGAAGAAGCTAAAGTGCTAGAATAAATAGTATCTCTCATTAGCAGAAAGGATACAAGTGTGGTAGAAAATAATTTCATCCTATAATATCTACTATGCCTTAGTGTGGGTTTTTAGTAGCTACTAGATTGAAGAAATTCAAAAGAATATTAGGAAATTTCTATGGTCGGATGGTAAAGGAAAAAAGAAGAAACATGCAATCAATTGGGATGTGTAATGTATCGAAAAGGAAAGGGGTGGAAGGGGACTAAAAGATCTAAAACAACAAGGTACAACCTTGGTAGAAAAATGGATTTGTAAGGCCCTTAAAGGGAAGGAACCATGGAAAGTACTAATAAAAAACAATATAGAAAGAGTTGTTTTGAAAGAAGCTAAATCCTGGAAGCACATGCATATCTATGACCTAATCTTTGGTGAATTCATAGTATCCCCCACTGAATCCAATGTATTTAAAAGCATTTGGAAAGCTTGGGAGATTTGCAAAAAGGATATAATAAATAAATGTCAAGTTGAACAAGACCTAAATAAAATATTTCATTTGAGATCCATCTAGTGGAATATCTTCCACAAAAATAAGCCTTTGGTGCTCCTACAAGGGTACTCAACAAAGGCTTGGCATGAAAAAGGAATCTCTCAATTCCAAAAACAAAATTTAAGATGAATAGTTAAATAATTAGGACATGCTTAGACAAGATTTTGATATCCCTCAAACTTAGAAAATAACTTATTATGTAATAAAAAAACATATTTTAATCCTAAACTCTAATAAAGATTCAGAAAAGTGTACTATGTAGGATTGTGATTGGCTAAAAGGAAATAGGTTTGCAGGGTTAAAAGCAAAGGATATATACAAGACTCTTGCTAACACCTTGGACCCTTCTAAGACTCTGAACAAAGAGTGGAACTTGAATCTTAATCATAAACAGTGGAGTAAAATATTTATTCATATATGGAACAATTTATTGGATCATTAAAAATAAGGATTTAGATGGATGTTGATGTGGCAGGTACTACCGAATGTTGACTCTAAAAATAACAAAAGTATTTGTAATATCTGTAAAAAAATTTAATCTATTATGCATATTTTCTTTGACTATTTATTTGCAAGAGAAGTATCGAAATTGTTTTAAATTGATATAGTGGGTGGGGGAGACATGATTGATAAAAGAAAAAAAGAAATTATAATTGGAAAAATACAAGGAATTGGGAAAATAAATAATTTATTCTAGTTAATCCTCTCTTCTAAAATTTTATGATACATATGGAAAGAAAGGAATGGTGAGAAATACCAAGGTTGCAGAGGGATCTTACTAAGTCTTACAAAAGACTCCCTTTACACAATTTTTACATGTAGTTATCTATAATAGTTCAAGTGGTCAAAGAGAAATTTAGGAAGTTGATGGAGAATAGAAAGGTGAAGATAAACAAATAGGAGGTGGCTTTTGTGAACTAGTGCCTCTACTACAGAGGAAACATCAAACCTGACATGGGTAGCCTCATGACTAGCAAACTAACAAATCAAGCCATGAATGTAACCAAACAAAAAAGAGACTAAAAATTTAGTTGCAGTAGAGTCTTTTTTTATATAAAAATATTAATGCATATACCACAACAGATCCTTTTTTTAATAAAAAATATACATGTACTTGCTACGTCAGTTCCCTTTTATAACTAGATATATACTTGCTCATACTACTGTATATATAATTACATGTATATGCTATTCTTTGTATTAATAGGAGAAAGTAAAACCCCTATAGGGTATATAAACTGATCATATCAAATCCTAGTAAAGGATGCTAGCATTGTAAATAGTTTTTAATGATAAATCCTTATGATCCTCCTTTTTTTTAACTATAATGAATACAAAAAAAATAGCAAATTAGATGAAGATAACATGTTCTCATTCAAAAATTAAGGAATGTGCAACATCACAAACATAATACTCAATGAACATGCTATTGATGACAACCAAAATTATAATTATGTCATAACTCAATTTCACTAGTTGCAATTAATGATTTAATCCATCTTTGAATACTTTAGTAATTTAAACATGCAAAATTAAAGGTGGCAACACCATAGTCAAGAATTCCCATAACTAATGATATTAATGCATAGATTAAATTATGAAAATACAATCAATACAAAAAATTGGTCAGCACATGTATATGATTATAAATAAATTCAAAGCATGCATCCACATATATAGTTTATTTCATATTAATTCCTACAACATGACATGTAAGCAAATAAGGATAGAATAAAATCCCAACACCAAACATGTTTTCACATCATATAAGAAAATTAGTAACATAAGAAAGCAACCACAAGGTTGAGTCTAAAGAATTTTTTTGTAGTACTCAGAACATCATCCATAGGGCATCTATAATAAGATAATATCAAATATATATAAGCATCATTTCTTCCTAATACATTCCAATTTTCCTCCTTCCTATCTAGATAAGAATTACTTTAAATCAAAATCACCTTATCATTATTCTAAATAATATACACATATATAACTCTTTTCTTTGCATCTATTATAGGTTAACTAATTCATGTGATAGACAACACAAATTTCACAAGTAGGTTCATAAGGACACTTCAGTAACATTGAGGAGAAAATTAACCACCTTAGGATTAATCTATCACATTTCCACATGGCAAGAGTAAAGATGTTAAAAAAAATGATTCAATTTATTATTTTATTATAACTATATACCTCAATCATATCTCAATTTTTTTCCTAAACTTGACATACTAATCCATCGTGCTTCTTTTACAATCAACTGGAAGTAAATATTTAAAAATTAATATTTAAAACAAAACGTTAGATATCACAACATAGACATCTTGTGCCAAAAATACTACACATATTACTCTCAAAATATCACAAGGACACATACATGTTCTTGATTATTGATATAACAAAACCTCTAAAAATCATCATAACCCTTATTCTTTATTACCTAGAAACTTTGACCAAGTGATATTGTCTCTATTTTCTAAACACAAAATCACATTTCTTCAAAGTTTAGAGTGCTAGTAGAAATAATATTACAACAAAGATAATTATTGTTGGTGAACTAAGTAAAAAATCCATTTATTAATGAAATCAAGATACAACCCATTCAATATTTTAAATAGGTCTCAGTCTCATAATTGAGTAGAGATAAACTAACATCTTAACTCATATATGAACTTAGTGTTCATTAGTCGCTATCAACAAGGAATGCTATACACTTCAATAATCAAGTTTATTCACAATTGACATGCTTCCACTAAATCTAAAATACTTGACTCAATATTCACATACTTTTAGCTATAAATAAGAATTTTATTTGGAATAATTTATAACATCAAGAACAAGTACATTCTCCATAATCTACAGCCTTATACAACCTATAAGAGGCCTTTCATGGAAATGGTACTAAAAAATAATACATGATGCATGGCGTGAATTGAAACATTGAAACATAACCATTTTAAAATTAAAATAATACCAAGTAAAATAAATATCAGTTCCAACTATAAGGCATAAGATGAGCTCAATTTCAATAGTAAATTGAATATAAGATAAAAATATCAAAAAATTGATGGATTGAATACTCAAAATAAATCAAAATATGGCATGCCTAAATAATCATTAGTCTCAATGTAAATATAATCATATATTCTTTGCCTCCCAACTTGAGGTACCAATAATCCATGATTTTATAAAACCTCTTCTTGTATCTTAATCTTATAATCATAACTAAACCTATTCTTGGAAAATCATCCAAACAGGGAAGAAATTTCTTCCTAAATTGGTTTCAAACTCTCATCCTAGGGTTAAGAGGTTGATGATGATAGGAAAAAGTCAAGAATTCTTTAGTTATTTTTTGTTATTTCAATTGTTTTATGGTTTGTGGACTTGAGGTCCCTTGGTTTTGGTTTGTTACTGTTACCTAATTTTTCTTCCAGCTAAATCAGGTAGACTTATGATTATGTTTTCATTTAAACATTAAAATATACATATCACTTTCTGCTAAATTTCATCCATGTGCATAAAAGAGATTGTCAAAAGGTTGCATTATTATAGTTGTGCAATTGCATACAATAAGAAAGAGAGCCAACATTTATTACAAATTTAATCTTTATTGATTATCATAAGTGTATAGTGTCCCTCACAAGCTGAGGGACTGACTATTCTAATGCTTATAAAGAAAAGAACATATATTTATAGATTGAACAAAATAAATAAACATAAAATGAAGAGGGACCTGTCATTTCCCGAAATGGCGAATCCTGTTGGCCTTGTCCTGCATTGTCTTTAGTCTTTCTCGCTTGTCTTGCTTCCGCTTGACGCTCTCCATACTACTCCCAGGTTCCCTGCATTTGAAAAAAGAGTGTTGTTAGAGCAATGAAAGGTCACTAATCAGAATATGTGCAAAACATCCATAAACATAAAATCTGATGTCCATAAGCATTAAAATAGACAACATACCATAGTTCTCCAAGAAAACAAAAAAAGAGTAAACAAACACACCTACCATATGTATTGTTTATCTAACTTGTTTGTTCCTTATGCAGATATAAGACAAATATTTGTTATTGTTGTTTCAGCTAATTACAACATGTGGAGTAAAATGTGGCTCCCACGAGGGTTGAGCCCAACATGCTGCCCTCTTGTGTTATAGGAGGGATAGAAAATTGAACAACTTGATGAAATCAATTATAACCATATTCTTAATGCATTAAATCAATATGGAATCATACTAGTTGCTCAACTTTAATTATCAAATTCAAAATATGCAACAAACAATGTGAACTATCAAGAAATTTACTCTTCATCTTTTCACAATGAAACAATCAATAGGCTACCATCATGCCAAAAAGGGGTAGTACTCTGCTGGATATGTCTTTCAATATTATTAATTGGATCCAAATTCCATTTTAATAATGATATGTGTTGGATTTCATTACCATCATTTTCAAAGAACAAGCTTTGAAGGAAACAAGACAATCAAAATAATCATTTAGAGATGAAGCAACTTGTCTCTTTCCAAGAGACAAATGATTTCTATGATAATATGAAAAAGAGATGCATCAAGTTCAATTATAGATCCATCAAGTTCAATTATGCATCCATCAATAAATAATGGAGGAGCTATCAAGTTCTGTCTGAAACCATCATGAGTTATATGGAGTAGCAAATAAGAACACAAACAGTCATGCATTGTTACATTAAAAGATACAGTCCAATGATCATCCAAAGGAGAGGGGTACAAAGGTAAAGTCATCTCACTTTAATCATATTGAACAAGCACACATCACTTAGGATTGTGATCCTTTAAGTCACCACCATAAATGACATGTGTTTTCCCACTAGGATTAAAACAAGAGAAATGATAGTGAATACAAATAATGGTATTCATTAAGCAATCAAGATTCAAGAGATGGAACTCATTTTTGAAGCCAAGGTCATGAGGCTATGGTGGAGTGTGAAGTGCATGTTTCCTTTTTGACACTGATCTTTAATAATTGGCCTAGGCAGTCCTCAGTGAATAAAGGGGAAAACATGGCATAGAGGAGGTAATCTTCCTCAAAAATACAGTCATGATCTCATGACAAGGACAGTCCACAATGAATCTATGCTACAGGGAAAAAAGGGAGGCCTTTCTTGGTTTCAAAGAAGAGCTATCAAGCCCTATCTGGAGTTATCAACATCATGAAAGTAGAGCCAAAAAATCTATATTAAATAAACAAAGTCATTCAAATAACCAAATGTGATGATCTATTGCTTTGTTTTCTGTAGAACTCCTTATAATCAGCAAACAAGCCTTAAAGGAAACAAGAGAATTTCAAATGAAAAGGTATGCTACAATTATCTAATACATGTGTCTTCAAAGTGACCAATGCAAAGATGGTCATAGATTTGCAATATGATGGTATGAGCAAGATAAAAAGGAATTGTTGAGTCTAAATGCTCAATCAAAAGTCTATTTGTGCATGTTTCCAAGATAACATCTATGACAGAAGATTATCATAGTGAGTTGCAAAAGGTAACTGCCACAAGATAATGAAATAGTTTGAAGTTATTTAATACTCAAATGCATAATTCATGATTTTATTCCTAAAAATATTGAACAATGACAATCTTGGATGATGACAGTACATAGTGAGATAGCAAGGACAACCTATTATTATGAGGAACATTTTTTATGTAATTGATCAAGTATCAAAGATATATTCATTTAATAACAATGGAAAAGGAATTTTTCTGCATTAAAAGGACAATATGCTATTAGAAATAAAGAGGGTGATGTCAAAGTTATTGAATCAAACCCCAAGAACCTAATTCAAATCATGTTGGATGGTATTTCTAAACCCAACAAACAGAATTGTGAATTTGTTGATAAAAATAAGAAACAATTCTTACTAGCAAGAGCATCGACAACCACAGTGAACATTGAAGTAATATAATAGTCACAATACTGATAAGGGCAGTCATTGAGTTGAATAATCAAGAGAGAATAGATCATGGTTACAAAAGTGCTAGGACTTCATAACAATGGTTTGATGATTAAGATCTTGCAATAAGCATGAAGATATCTCATAGCAGTATCATATCAAGATGGATGTGAGGTAATTGTTACTTGTCAAGGTCATTATTCTATTCTAGGGGTCACTGCTATTTTTCACCTTGAAGACCTAAACCCTACCAAAGAAAAATGAAGATATGCAATTATATAGTGTTATGATAGTTAATAGTGCACAAAAGGGTTTGCGTTTGTCAACTACAAAGACATAACAATCTCATAGGGACTATCATAAATCATGGTGCTTCAAGGGAACAAATGATAAACAAGAACAAGGACATGTCCATTAAAAGCTACAGGGTCATCTTTAAATACAGATGGGTAGTGGTGAGGCAACTTATGAAAGAATTGCAGAGGCAGTGGTCTACAGTCAGTGACAATAATTGAAGGATGATCCTATCCATAGAGCCTATAAGTGTGCACATACTCTATAAAGAGTTTTAAAAGTTGGAAAACCATCTACATAGGTGAAGGAGGACAGTGAAACATGAAGAATTTTTTTTTTCTTGATCAAAGGCTCACCATAGGAATGACAGTCATAATAGCTACCATATGCATCAAAGGACCATACATGAAAGATCAAACAATGAGAGATGCTCATTAAAAAATTGCAAGGTACTGAACATACATTTTGTTTTGTATCTGACATAAGCATCATTCTTTTCATGTGTTTTCTTTTCCAATTGTTAAGTAGGCTCTTTCCTTTTCAATGAATAAGAACATTTTCTTGAAGATAAATAAACATGTTATGAGTGAATGAAGCCAACCAACAATACTACCAAAACTGTGTTTCATTTAGCATGAGAATAAAAGAAAAATCACTTAAGCATGATGATGATTAAAGTATGGAGGAAATGCAAGAAAAAAAAATATTATTTAAAGGAATTCTGGAAAGCACGAGAGTGTTGTGTAAGAACAATCATGAGAAAGGTGAAATCTAGAATGTGGAATAGTGATAAGAAATTTTTTGCATAGGGATCCTTGTCAAATGAGTGAAGAGTTAAAAAGAGGGAGAGGGCTGAGATTATTGAGAATTTGAAGCCTTTGACATTCTATAGAAAAGGCTTATAGGAAATCACTAGAGGCACAGGTTCTAGAAAGACCCAAATGAGGAAAATGAAAAATGTTCAAGTTTGTTCCAAAATAAGCATACCCAGAATGAAAAGCCTTTTGCCTCTTTCATAAACTATGCAAATAGAAATACCCATATGAAGAATGGAGCTTTTCAGAAAGGAAAAAAGATGCATTGAAGACCCCAATTCATTTCTTCATGGTCGCGAGCTAAAGAAATGATTTTCTTCAAAAAATGCAAAGAACCCACTTGGGTTTTTATCAAAAGTCACAAAAACAGAGGTGATAAAAGGCATTTCTTCTATTTGCTATACGAAAATGCTATTTTTCTAAATAAATGCAAGTTCCATTAAGGGTTTTATTTCTTGCATAAATATCATGGAGACACACATAAAACAAAAAATGCATCATAGTCCTAGTTTATTCCTTCATGGTTGTGGCCTGAAGAGTTCTTTTCTTCACTAAGGCGCAAACCCACTTGGGGTTTTGCATTAAGGTTTCAAATACAAAGAATAAAAAGGGGTATTCCTTCCATTATACCTACATAAAATGTTATTTTATGAAGAAATACAAATTCTATGAGGGTTTTGCCTTCTCTTGCAGAAAATATCATGAAAAGACCAGAGGTCGAGCTTACAAGATAAGAACATGGGAGCATGAAAAAAGAACTAAACATTTTTACCATTTCAGGGTATGGAGAGAGAGAGCTCGAGTTTGAGCAACAAACTTTAAAAGAAATAGAGGAAAGCAAGATGAAATCGGTTAGAGCTTACCTGAGTTTGAAATGGTTTATTCTCATTAAAAATGCAAGCTTTTCGCCATGGAAAACCACTTTCAAGCTTCAGAAAATCACCTCATAGTGGATGAGAGAAAGTAGAACTTTCACAAAGAAAAAAGATACAAAAGATATACATCAATAACATGTATTTGGCTATGACATTGACAGCTCGAAGGGCTTTCAAATGGAGAAAAAATCTAGTTTTTGTGAGAGAAAAGAACTTACCTCATTGTTTCCAGTGCTTTGCACAAAAAACCATTCAGAAATCAGCCATGAAATCAGCTACAAGGCTCTCTCATTGAAACCCCATGGTGGTAGAGCAACCTCTCCAAAAAGTTGGATGGGGAAAATGAGTGTTTTTTTCCAAGTTTTCCTTGTTTTGTGTTAGGATTTGATACCCTAGTAAATTTCGACCACCAAAGGAATTTTTACCTTTG
This sequence comes from Sequoia sempervirens, assembly GCA_007258455.2. NCBI lineage: Eukaryota > Viridiplantae > Streptophyta > Pinopsida > Cupressales > Cupressaceae > Sequoia > Sequoia sempervirens. The sequence goes on along the minus strand of VDFB02358134.1, from coordinate 181,181,862 downwards.
TTTTAAAAATTGCAAACACTAACTAATGTATGCCATGGTCGAATAAGGTCTTATGCCTTAGGTTATTTTGCCCTGTGTTGCATTTTGAAAACTTGTGTCTTGGTGCTTTATGACTTCACCACATGTGCCTTAGTGAATTTCATGTCTCTTTGAAAAATGCAAAGTCTTTCAAGAGTTAGGAGTTTTCCTTCTGACCTCTCACATAGGCCAAACCATAATTGATCATTTTTTCATGTATTTTAAATGTAAAATGTTTGACTAAGTGATGATTGTAAATCACTTTTGTCAAGTATGGCTTTTAAATGAAAAAATAAGGGTGAGTTGGATTTTATCAATGCCTTTGGGGGGTTTGAGTTCGCTTTAATTATTTTACAAGAATTTGGAGAAGATTGATGTAATTACTGTTATTTTGCATTTATTCTGAAATTGTATAACATTATTTTAAGTGATGTATCTATAAATCACTTTATTTGATGTTATCTATAATGCAAAATTTTGATGTGTGTATTTCAAGGAGTGGTGGGGCCTCTTGTTTTGCATTTGTTTTTGAAATGTAAAATTATCTTACTAAAGTGATGTTATTATGAGTTACTTAATCAAATGGTTATCTTAAATGAAAATTAAGGTCTTATGCCTTTGCAAAAAGCACCAAAAGTGTGGGTCAAAAAGGTTGAAGACATATGAGAAAAAATGATGACTAGTCAACATGGAAAAAGTGTGTGAGGTTGTCTTTGAATATTTTTGGAGGAAATGGGCTATTTGAAGTCAATTTTGTCACATTTTTAGTGTGACTATGGTCTTGGCTTGACCTTGCTTCATGTGGAGGATAGTTTGGAGTGATTTTAGAAGGTTCTTTCTAGCCTCTTCTACTGCATCTTATCAGAATCCTCTAGATGGACTTGTGTGATGCAGTTGTTTGAATTTTTGCTTAAGTAACTTCAAACTGTGTTGTTGAAGTTAGTTTTGTGTTTCCAACAGAGTGATAGCTTATTTTTTGGAGTTATCTTTTAGTAGGAGGAGTATTGTAACTCAGAGATAGATTTGTATACCAGTGAGTACCTTGAATCAATGATATTGAATATTTTCCTTCTCATTTCATGCTTTATTGTGTGCATCTAGTGGTTGATCAAATTACTTGTGAAATTTAGTTGTTCCTTGAAATTTTGTCTCATTGTTAAGTACGTATTTTGTAAAAAATTGTATTGTTGTAGGTTATAAGTTGTGTTAGTGAATGCAAAAACTTTTAGTTGTGAAATATTTTCCTTCTAAGAGTTTAGCTATAAAACCTCCTTATAAAATACTTATGCAAGAATACATGCAGAATGAGCTATGTAAACTAGGATTTGTCATTGTTTTGAACTATGTGCAAGCTGTTTGCAAGTCTTAGTTAGTTTGGTGAATCACCTTTTAGAAGTTTTTAGTCAATTTCAGTTTATGCAACCCTCTTACTCTTTCCTCAGGAAATTATTCATTTAGGAGTAGTTTAGGTGACACCAAAAGGGGAGCCAACCCAGAATATTGAGGTCTACTTTCACAATAGGATACCCACAGCCTGAAAGTGGTCCCATGTTGCTCCAAATTTGTTGATTTTCCACAACTTGGTAGAGGGGTACAAATTTGGATAGTTAACAGTTTTTGCACACCCAAAGGGACTGTTCTAATAAGGACAGATCAGGAAATACATGTGTTTTGTTGGTTTTGATGTGCAACCAACATCTTTTAAACCTTTGAGAGGTTAAATTATCATACCCGGCGACTCTAAGTGTGGAAAGTAGCATAAAACCAGTGTTGTAACAGCTTATGAAAAAGATTCAGACAAGAGTCCAAGCTTTGTTCCTTTTGATTACTTATTGTTGTCAACACCTAGGAGAAGAGGAAAACCAGCAAAGGAAGTTGTTTTTTCATCAAGAAAAATAGTTTCAACTCCACTTTTAGTAAGAGTTTTAAGTCCTCCTATGAGGCAACAAACCTTGGTGCCACCAATGGCAGTTCCAAGAAATCAAATTTTTGCCACTTTTGATGGAGATAGTCCATTGAATTTAGTCCAACATGATGATATTCTCATGGCTTCCCTTAAGAGTGTTCCATATTTTTCAGGTGAAGATCAAACCACACCAATTGAGCACATCAAAGATGTATCAAATATGTGTTCAGTGCATCATATAACACAAGAGAATGTTGCTTTGAAGTTGCTAGCAGCATCGTTTAGGGGGAAGGCACTTCAATGGTTTAGGAGTTTAGAAATTAACTCCATTAGAACATGGGATGAGATGGGAGAAGTGTTATGCAAGTAGTTTGAAGGAAAATATGACAACTTGCCATTAGTGGAGCAGCTGACCCATATCAAGAGAGCTCCCTGAATGGATGATGGACTTCAACTTTTGTTTCCAAAGAACATGGGACAGAATTCCAGAAACCACAAGGCTTCCAGCTAAGTATGCATTTCTTTATTTTTTAAGGGCCTTAAATAGTGAAGTTGTTGTTTTGATATAGTTGATGGGTGGAACCACATTACCATTGTCTTATGATATAGTTGTAAGGGCTTAAAATAGCCTCATACAAGCTAGAAGAATTGCTCCTAGGCCTCCTATGCCTTTTTTCCCTGATATATAACCTCTTATGACTTTTCCAACACCTCAAATAGACCCTTTACTAGCTACTGTTAGACAAGAAATTGCTATCCATTACAAGAGATAAAGAGCAATCAACAAAAAATTGAGAGCCTACTTTAGACTTTTGGCAATGAACTCGTGAGCATAAAAAAGTAGCAATTCCAAGGTTTTAAGCCTTACTAGCCCCAAAACCAAGGTAAAATTCAACCATATCAAGCTAACAAGTAGCCATATCAAGGAAATTATCAAGGTGCAAGGAAAAATCTGAATCAAAGGCCTTTTTCAGTCATATAATCTAGTTCCAATCAGTGCAACTAGAGACATTGTACAAGTGTTCAGAATAACCTTGCAGTAGAATATGAGTGGTGCCATCCTTGCAACCAGACCCATAATAAAATTGCATGTTCAAATGGGGTCATCAATCAAGCATCGATGGTTCAAAATGTGTCAAGTGTGCAAAATGTGTCTAATGGTGAATTTTCACAATAGCAGGATCTCCCTGCAAGTGACACAACTCTCCTAAATTGGCAAGGAGAGGAATTTTGTGGAGTCAATAGTGATAGTTCTCCAATAGTAGCCAACACCTGAGCAAAGAAGAGGGCTTTCAAGATTGGACAAGCAAAAAATAAGAACAAGGAGGCTGTTGGCCCATCCAATCCTCAAGTAACACACATCTTACAAAGAAATTCACAAGCCATCAGTAGTGAACAACTTGGGAACCAACCCCAATCAACCCACTTGCAGACAGATCCTATTGTTGCAAGGACCCATCAAAAGGTAAACGTTGTTGCACCCTTTAACATTATTGAATCCATGAAGAAAATGAATGTAAATATGACAATGTGTGATTTTTCATCCATCCCAGATCAAAAGGACTTATTGCAATTTGTCTTAACTGATTTGAATGTTTCAAGTGATGTCCTAGTAGGTCAAGTCAAGGTTATCCTTACAAATACACCTAAAGACAATAGTAAACAGCCAGGTAAAGATGTCAAACCTTCCCCATTTTATGTGTCTTTGATAATAGGGGATAAGTTGGTTCATAATTGCATGGTAGATTCAGGGGCAAGTAATTTTTTCATGCCCAAACAAATTGTTGATAGGTTAGGACTGAAATATCAGCCTCTTGAAAAGGGAGTAGTCCAACTTGATGGGACAACCACTAACACCGTAGGTGTCATTAAGGGTTTAAGCCTTACTTTACATTCCTACCCCAATTTTTCCATCTCTCAAGATATCTCGGTCATTGATTTACCACCCCATTTGGCCTTACGCTTGTCAAGAGACTTCACGGCCAAAATAGGAGGTTACTTGTCATCAGATTAGTCCCACATGATATTTAGGACAAGATATGGGACAAAAGTGATCATTAAATCTAAATCACATGCCAAATATCACATTGAGCCTTATATTCCAAGTGTTGTTAATGTCAACTGTGCTATTGTTGATGATAGTGAGCTTGATGTTGCTCAAGAATTGCAAGTTGAAAGTGTACCAGATATACTCTTAAATGAGTGGGCAACATAAAATATCATTGATAACCCAAATGAAAACATTGAGGAGACTCATTTGGGTGTGTATGTGTTGTATGAACCTGATGCAGTGATCCCAAGCCTCGAAAAGAAGGTGGAACATCAATTGGGACAACAAGGTGAAGTATGGAAAATGTTCTTTGACGGTTCGAGAAGCGAGAATGGAGCTGATGGGGGTTCAATGCTTGTGTCCCCACAAGGTGGCAAGCATTTATTTTCTTTTAGATTTTCTTTCTCTTGTACTAACAATATTGTTGGGTATGAAGGTTTAATTCAAGGCTTGGAATGGGTAAGGAAAAGAGGGATTGGCTGCTTGCAAGTATATGGTGACAGTGAGATGATTGTAAATCAGGCAAGGGGTCTGCATGTTACTAAAAATGATGTTTTGAAGTCCTACAAACACAAATTGTAGAACATGATAGAAGAATTTGATTCTTTTAATTTGGTTTCTATCCCTAGGAATCAGAATAAGCATGCAGATAGACTAGCCACAATAGGTGCACATGTTGATATCCTAAATGAGATTAGGAAGGAAAAAGTGCAGCAGTATGTCAAGATAGTTATTAGACCTTCTAATCCTGATAATAACGTTCATTATAAATTTTTTGAGAGTGATGAACAGGTTTTGAGTTTTATGCTGCAAGAGGATAAATTTTCAGTAGTAAACCAAGACAATATCAAGTAGCAATATGATGATCAGATAATCTAGTTGAGGACTAACAAGCTATCCAAGGGTCTAGTCACCTTGGAATCCATCTTTAGCACTGATGATCAGCTAGAAAAGAGCAAGACCAACATGCAGGTCAAAGAAGAACATTATGAAGAGCTTGAAATTTTCAAAGGTAAGCTCCTCAAAGTTGATAAAATATGCTCACATGTAGATAGGCAAGCTTTTATTGCTCTTTATCAAGAATTCCAAGATGTATTTGCATGGGAATATTTTGATTTAAAGGATTTTGACCCCCAAATTTCCCAACATTCCATAGAGCTAGAGCCAAATGAAAAACCTATTAGGCAAAAATAGAGGCCTTTAAACCCCAAACTTGAGCCTCTTATGGTAAAAGAATTAACCAAGCTAGTTGAAGGAGACACCATTTTTCCAATCAAACATACCTCATGGGTCTCTAACCTTGTCCCGGTTAGAAATTAAAATGGAGAGATTAGGCTCTATGTATATTTTAGAGACCTCAATAGAGCCTCATTAAAGGATCATTATCCACTACCCTCAATGGAGCAGATTCTGCAAATAGTAGCTGGTTCAGAAAGATTCTCATTATTTGATGGTTATTCAGGCTATAACCAAGTATTAGTTAAAGAAGAAGACTCGTATAAGACTGCTTTCACCATGAAATGGGGCACCATGGCTTATAGAAGGATGCCATTTGGCATGTCCAATGCTAGTGCCACTTTTCAAAGGGAAATGGACATGGAATTTCAAGGTCTGATTCATAAACTTGTGCTCATTTACCTTGATGATATAATAGTATTTTCTAAGAATGCAGATCAACATATTTCACATCTGAAGCAAGTATTTGAGAGGTGTAGGGAGTTTGGTATATCCCTCAACCCCAAGAAATGCATCTTTGTTATCCATGAAGGAAAGCTTCTAGGACATATAGTGTCAAAATAGTGGATCACCATTGATCTAGAAAGAGTAAGTTCCATTTTGGATCTGCCTTTGTTAGTGTAATTAATATTTAATTACACTTGCATAACTTTACTTAGGTAAATGTTTAATTCCTAGGTTTATTATTCTCATCCTTATCTTGTTGAGCTATCTTGTTGCTCAAGATAAGATTAGGGTTATGCATCTTTTCTTTTATAAAGAAAATCATATCTTGTAATTAAGCAATTCCTAAATAATAATATTTTACACATCTTTTGCAAAGCTTTACTTTTTCTGATTGTCTCTTATGTGGTTTTCATTTCAGATATTGGTTTCTAACATGGTATCAGAGCCTTGATTTGCAACCCCTTCTCATATTTTTGAGAAAATCATTACAGATTTCGTTTGGGATTCCTCGAGGGTATCATACCTTGAGTTCATTCATGCAGCATCTTGGATCAGATCGAGCTTCACCATTGGATTCAGAGTGCTCAAAAAAGTCAGGATTGGCTTTTATTTTGCAGATTTTGGCCATCGTTTGCCAGATCCATGAGGGTTTCAGGTTGGGAGATTTTTTGGAAGCTCTAGAGGTAGCAGATTTTTTGGAGCAGTTTGAGCACAAACGAAGGTCACCATTACATTCGCAGCGGCCAAAAAGTCTAAGATCACCTTTCGTTTCATCAATTTTGGAGAAGTTGGTCTGGAAGGCTAAAAAAATTTCCCAAGGGGGCTCATATGACCTCCCCAGCATGCACTCCGAGGCACAAAAAATGAAAAAAATTCAAAAAAAGGGCCTTCTTGGGATTCAGGTTGATGCCTCCAATTCTAAAGGGCTCCACTGTCAAGCGGCCACCGGGTGGCCACCCGCCTGTCACTCAGCCCGACGGCGCAACCTCCTCCACCGTCAGTCAGTCTATGCATAGTGCCCTCGTGGGCTTCTCCTCTATTGGCCCCAGTCATATGGAAGACCGAGGGCCTACGCCCAGCTCGACCTCCCAAATAGAATATTATAACTGGAAAGAATATACCGACAACCTTGCAACATATTCCATCGGCACAAATTTTTTTCGGTAGGGGGGGCATTTTTTTGCCCCAACAGCCTGCAGGCCATCAAATTTATGCTCGTGAAGTGCTAACATCAGCATGACGTCACTGTACGGCCGGCCCTCTTTGCCCCCTCCTAACCTCAATTTGCCTTCAAGGAGCATTTTTTTCCTTTTTGGCGTAACTTGGGCATATGAAATCAAAATCAGGCAAACAAGATATCACCGAAAAGCTGGTTCTGAGAAATTTCTTGTGGTGCAGTTTATTTTTCAGTATTTTTCTATTTAGCTAAATTTATTGTTGTTTGAAGTCAGATTTTCATTTATGGCTTTTGAGGTCATAACTTTTTTCCATGATCTCCGATTTTCATCTTCTTTGCGGCATTGGAAATGTATTGAGGAGCTCTATTTTGCTATCAATGCACTTTTTTCTTTATCTGTCTCAAGTTTATCATTGTTCCAGATTTGTCCCGATGGGTGTTTGGAGATTACTTGGATGTTTTGGTAGTTGGAAAGGTGAAACTTGAACATTTGCACTTCATTTCAGTACCACATCATCTTATTTACTATTTATGCACATTTAGCATTCTCTCCTTTTACAATTGTTGGGTTATTGTAATAAATGAACTGAGATAAAGTTCCATCAGGGGGGTTTCTTGCATAATAAATCTGATTAGAGTGTACTTTTCATTTTGATCTCCATCTTCATCTTGATTTGTTGACAATTCGCATGGGTTATCTGGTTTCTTAGTTTCTTTTGGCCACATCTTGTCATAGTTTGAAACATATCAGATTCACATTGGTTCACACTTTAGTTGAGAGATTATGGTTATTGATCCCCATTGGTTCAAATCCTTCTCAGTTTAAGGGCCATGTTTTTAGAGTTAATGTTCCAGAGTCTTCATGGTACTTGTTCCTATGGAAGATTTTTAGTCACAGTTTGGCATCGGCATCGAGATACACGGTTTCCATATTTTGTCATCATCTCATCTACTATTGCTTCACAGATTCCAGGGTTGTTCCAGTTTGTGATTTTTCTAGTGTTTCGTGGCATTGGGTCTACTGTCACATTATTATGATTCTATTTTTGGTTTCTTGTAGACAAAAGTATCTTTCCTTGCTTGTCAGATTGCGGTTCCAATGTTACTCCATAGTGTTCTTCCAATGCTTCTTTGCAATAGTCATCTCATTCTAGGGGGGTTTTGTCCCACTTGGTTTTCCTTCTCTACCTCATTATTGCATTTGTACTTGGGTACCTGATCAGGCCTTGTTGCCAGGACCCATTCATGCTTTCTTGCATTCATCTTAGTTTTAGGTGCATGCTGTGTTAGTCTCCCTAAGTTTCACTTATGGGGGGTGTTAGTGTAATTAATATTTAGCTACAGTTGAATAACTTTACTTAGGTAATTATTTAATTCCTAGGTTTATTATTCTCATCCTTATCTTGTTGAGCTATCTTTTTGCTCAAGATAAGATTAGGGTTATGCATCTTTTCTTTTATAAAGAAAATCATATCTTGTAATTAACCAATTCCTGAATAATAATATTTTGCACATTTTTTGCAAAGCTTTTCTTTTTCTGATTGTCTCTTCTGTGGAAGGCTTTTCTAGTTTGCATTTCAGATCTTGGTTTCTAACAGCCTTTACCCAGCCATAAAAAGGGGCTGCAAAGTTTTCTTGGCAGAATTAACTTTGTTAGAAGGTTTATTCATGATGTTTCTAATATTTTGAAACCACTAACTACCATGTTGAAGAAAAATACAAGTTTCAGCTAGACCAGGGAGTCCAAGCACAGTTTCGGAGTTATAAAGGAGACCTTATCAGTAAATCCTACTTTGGTAAACCCAAACTTTTCAAAATACTTCATTTTGTATGCCTTTGGTAGCATACATATCATTTATACAATGTTGGTATAGTAGAATGATGTTGGTTTAGAACAACCTATTGCTTTTTTCAGTCAATGTTTAGAAGATTATGAACAAAGGTATACTTTTGTAGAAAAAAATGTGCTTGCTACTATTAGAAGTCTGCAAAAGTTTAAACCTATAATTTTTGACAACAAAATACATTTAATGGTTGCTCACCCTAGTGTGAAGGAGTTCTTGTTAAGCAGGGACCTAAATGAAAAGAGGGTTGGGTGGATTACAAAGGTCATGGAATATGACATTGACATTAAGGTAAAAAAGCTTACAAGGGGTAAGGGGATATGTGAACAGCTAGCTACAGGGGTTGGAAGTGAAGAAAAGGAAGAAATAGAGGTGGTTCTGGTTATTGTTGATGAACTTAGAGCTGATGCACTAGCCACAAGTGCAGGTTGGGTGCAAGATATGACTCATTTTTTGCAACATGGTGAGTGTCCACCAGGTTTAGATAAAGCTAAATGAAGATATTTCAGACTGCAATCCATCCCTTATGTGCTAATTGGTAATATTATTTTCATAAAAGATCTTAATGGTGTTCTTTTAAGGTGTATTGATCAACATCAAGTAGATAAAGTGTTGCATGAGTTCCATGATGGAACTGTTGGGGGTCATTTTTCCCCAAGAAAAACTACATGGAAAATAATGAGAGCTATCTATTATTGGCCAAGCTTGTTTAAAGATACCCATGCTTGGGCCAAAAAATGTGTAAAATGTGTCATTTTTGCAGGCAAAGAGAGGCTGCCAGCTTTACCATTGCATCCCATTCAAGTGGAACAACCCTTCATGAGATGGGGCATTGATTTTATAGGTACCATTAACCCACCTTCAAGTGCGGGTCATAGGTGGGTACTTACTACAACTAATTAATTTACAAGATGGACTGAAGTAGTGGCCTTGAAAGAAGCCAACAAAACTGTTGTTTTAAATTTTTATGATGATTTAGTAACTAGATTTGGGGTACTTGAATCAATCATTTTAGATAATTCTTTAGCATTTGTCAGATTAAGAGTAATTGATTGGGCTATCAAGAATGCTATTCACTTGAATACATCATCAAACTATTACCCTCAAGGTAATGGTTTGGCAGAATCAACTAACAAGAATCTGATCAGAATCATCAAAAGGATTTTCGAGGATAACTAGAGAACCTAGCACAACAAGTTGAAATTCGCCTTGTGGGCAGATAGAATAAATCCAAAAAATATCCATTGGAAATTCCCCTTATATGTTAGTGTATGGTAAAGAGGCACGGCTACCTTTATCTGTTGAGCTTCTTGCTCTTGATATAATGAACTAGCTTGAAATGTTTGAGGAAGAAGATCCAATGGCTGTTAGATATGCACAACTCATGGAGTTGGATGAAACAAGAGTTAGAGCCATGAAAACAGTGGAGCTACATCAACTCCAAACAAAGAAATTTTTTGACAAAAGAACAACACCCAGGATGTTTAGAGAAGGAGATGTTGTACTCAAGTGGGATGAGTTAAAGAGCAGGCCAAGAAAGCACACTAAGTTTGACAATATGTGGAGTGGCCTGTTTGTCATTACCAAGTGCAAGGAGCACAATGATTTTCAATTGTCAACAATGGATGGAGAAGCTCTGCCTATCCCAGTCAATAGGATACACCTCAAACTTTATTTTGAGGTATGATCTACCATGTATAAATTAGATTAGGTTTCATTTCCTCTAAGTGTTGCTGCACATTAGTTTAAATGCATTTTTTTAAGTTTTTCCTAAGTGCTATTTTTCACAGTTAGGTAGTTTTTTTTGGTGTTCTAGTGTGTTTTGAGTAAGATTCCAAGGTGTCTTATGCTAGTATAGTGAGTTATAGCAACATACAAGGATTTTTTTAAGTTGTGTCAGCTTTAGATGACTCAATACCCAATGGATAAGCTTTAGGAAACTGTAAGGATGTTTAGCAGGAAAACATGTAGCAGATGTTGCCAAAAATGTTACTTGATTTTACTTCCAGCTAAATCAGGTAGACTTATGGTTGTGTTTGCATTTAAACATTAAAATATACATATCACTTTCTACTAAATTTCATCCATGTGCATAAAAGAGATTGTCAAAAGGTTGCATTATTACAGTTGTGCAATTGCATACAATAAGAAAGAGAGCAGCCATTTATTGCAAATGTAATCTTTATTGATGATCATAAGTGTCTAATGTCCCTCACAAGCTAAGGGACTGACTATTCTAATGCTTATGAAGAAAATACTATACATTTATAGATTAAACAAAAGAAATGCACATAGAATGATGAATCTCGTTGGCCTTGTCCTGCATCGTCTTCAGTCTTTCCCACTTTTCTTGCTTATGCTTGACACTCTCCTTGCTGCTCCCAGGTTCCCTGCATTTGAAAAAAGAGTTTTGTTAGAGAAATTAAAGGTCACTAATCAAAATATGTGCAAAAAATCCATAAACGTATAATCTGATGTCCATAAGTATTAAAATAGACAACATACCATAGGTATCCAGGAAAACAAGAAAAAAGTAATCAACACACCTATCATATGCATTGTTTATCTAACTTGTTTGTTCCTTGTGTAGATATAAGAAAAATCTTTATTACTATTGTTTCAATTAATTACAACATGTGGAGTAAAATTTGGCTCCCATGAGGGTTGAGCCCAACATACTGCCCTCTTGTGTTTTAGGAGGGATAGAAAATTGAACAACTTGATGAAATCAATTATAACCATATTCTTAATGCATTAAATCAATATGGAATCATACCAGTTGATCAAATTTCATTATCAAATTCAAAAGATGCAACAAACAATGTGAACTATCAAGAAAGTTAATCTTCATCTTTTCACAATGAATCAATCAATAGGTTGCCATCATGCCAAAAAGGCGTAGTACTCTGCAGGATATGTCTTTCAATCTTCTTAAGTAGGTCCAAAGTCCATTTTAATAATGATATGTGTTGGATTTCATTTCCATCGTTTTCAAAGAACAAGCTTTGAAGGAAACAAGACAAGGACAACAATCATTCAGAGATGAAGTAGCTTGTCTCTTTCCAAGAAACAAATGATTTTTGTGATAATATGAAAAAGAGACATGCATCAAGTTCAATTATATATGCGTCAAGTTCAATTATGCATCCATCAATAAATAATGGAGGAGCTATCAAGTCCTGTCTGAAACCATCATGAGTTATATGGAGCAGAAAATAAGAACAAGGATAGTAATGCATTGTTGCATTAAAAGACACAGTCCAATGATCATCCAAAGAAGAGAGGTACAAAGGTAAATTCATCTCACTTTAATCCTATTGAACAAGCACACATCACTTAGGATTCTGAGCCTTTATGTCACCACCATAAATGAAATATGTTTTCCCAATAGGATTAAAAAAAGAGAAATGATAGTGAATACAAATAATGGTATTCATTAAGCAATCATGATTCAAGAGATGAAACTCATTTTTGAATCCAAGGTCATGAGGCTATGGTGGAGTGTGAAGTGCATGTTTCCTTATTGACAGTGACCTTTAAGAGTTGGCCTAGGCAGTCCTAAGTGGATAAAGGGGACAACATGGCATAGAGGAGGTAACCTTCGTCAAAAATACAGTCATTTTCTCATGATAAGGACAATCCACAATGAATGTATGCTATAGGGAAGTAAGGGAGGTCTTTCTTGGTTTCAAAGAAGAGCTATCAAGTCCTATCAAGAATTATCAACATCATGAAAGTAGAGGAAAAAAAGCTATATCAAAGAAACATAGTCATTCAAATAACCAACTATGATGATCTATTGCTTTGGTTTCTACATAACTCCTTATAATCAACAAACAAGCCTTAAAGGAAACAAGAGAATTTCAAATGAAAAGGTATGCTATAGTGATATAATACATGTGTCTTCAAAGTGACCAATGCAAAGATGAACTCAGATCTGCAATATGATGGTATGAGCAAGATAAAAAGGAATTGTTGAGTCTAAATGCTCAATCAAAAGTCCATATGTGCATGTTTCCAAGATAACATCTATGACAAAGATTATCATAGTGAGTTGCAAAAGGTAACTACCACAAGATAGTAAAATAGTTTGTAGAGATTTAAAACTCAAATGCATAAGTCATAATGTTATTCCTAAAAACAATGAACAATGACAATCTTGGATGATGACTGGTACATAGTGAGATAGCAAGGACAACCTTTTATTATGAGGAAAAATTCTTATGAAGCTGATCAAGTATCAAAGATATATTCATTTAATAACAATGGAAAAGGGATTTTTCTAGATTAAAAGGAAAATATGCTATTAGAAAGAAAGAGGGTGATGCCAAAGTTATTGAATTAGACCCTAGGAACCTAAATCAAATAATGTTGGATGGTATTTATGAACCCAACAAATAGAATTATGAATTTGTTGATAAAAATAAGAAACAATTCTTACTAGTAGGAGCATGGATAGCCATAGTGAGCATTGTAGTAATATAATAGTCGCAATACTGATAAGTTCACTCATTGAGTTGAATAATCAAGAGAGAGCAACTCATGGTTACAAAAGTGCTAGGACTTCATAACAATGGTTTGATGATTAAGATTTTGCAATAAGCATAAAGATATCTCATACTACTATCATATCAAGATGGATGTGGGGTAATTGTTACTTGTCAAGGTCATTATTCTATTCTAGGGGTCATTTCTATTTGTCGCCTTGAAGACCTAAACCCTACCAAAGAAAAATGAAGATATGCAATTATATAGTGTTATGACAATAATGCAAAAAAGGGTCATGGTTTTTCAACTACAAAGACATAACAGTCTCATAGGGACTATCATAAATCATGGTGCTTCAAGGGAACAAATGATAAACAAGAAAAAGGAAAGTGCCATTAAAAGATACAGGGTCATCTTCAAATGCAGATGGGAAGTGGTGAGGCAACTTATGCAAGCATTGCAGAGGAAGTGGTCTACAGTCGGTGACAATAATTGAAGGATGGTCCTACCCACATAGTCTGTAAGTGTGCACACACTCTGTAAAGAGTTCTAAAAGTTGGATAGTCATCTACAGAGGTGAAGCAAGATAGTGAAACATGGAGCAAATTTTTTTTCTTGATCAAAGGTTCACCGCAAAAATGATAGTCATAATAGCTACCATATGCATCAAAGGACCATACATGAAAGATCAAACAGTGAGAGATGTGCATTAAAAATTTGCAAGTAAAGGTACTGAACATAAATTTTGTTTTGTACCTGAGATAAGCATCATTCTTTTCATGTGTTTTCTTTTCCAATTGTTAAGTAGGATCTTGTCTTTTCAATGAATAAGAACACTTTCTTGAAGATAAAATAAACATGTTATGAGTGAATGGAGCCAACTAGAAATACTACCAAAACTGTGTTTCATTTAGCATAAGAATAAAAGCAAAATCACTTAAGCATGACGATGGTTAAAGGATGGAGGAAATGCAAGAAAATAGAATATTTTTTAAAGGAATCTAGGAAAGCACAAGAGTGTTGTGTAAGAACCATCTTGAGAAAGGTGAAATCTAGAATGTGGAATAGTGATAAGACAAATTCTGCATATAGGGATCCTTGTCAAATGAGTGAAGAGTTAAAAAGAGTGAGAGGGCTGATATTATTGAGAACTTGAAGCCTTTGACATTCTATAGAAAAGGATTATAGGAAATCATTAGAGGACTGGGTTCTAGAAAGACCCAGATGAGGAAAATAAAAAATGTTCAGGTTTGTTCCAAAATAAGCATACCCAGAATGAAAAGCATTTTTCCTCTTTCATAAACTATGTAAATAGAAATACCTAGATGCATAATGGAGCTTTTCAGAAAGCAAAAAAGATGCATTGAAGACCCCAGTTCATTTCTTCATGCCCGCGGCCTGAAGAAATGATTTTCTTCATAAAATACAAAGAACCCACTTGGATTTTTATCAAAAGTCACAAAAACAGAGGTGACAAAAGGTGTTTCTTCTATTTGTTGTATGAAAATGCTATTTTTTTTAAGAAATGAAAGTTCCATTAAGGGTTTTCTTTCCTGCATAAATATCATGGAGACACACATCAAATAGAAAATGCATCATAGTCCCAGTTTATTCCTTCATGGTTGCAGCTTGGAGAGTTTTTTCTTCACTAAGGCACAAATCCACTTGTGGTTTTGCATTAAAGTTTCAAATACAGAGAATGAAAAGGGGTATTCCTTCCATTGTACCTAGAAAAAATGTTATTTTATTAAGAAATACAAATTCTATGAGGGTTTTCCCTTTTCTTGCAAAAAATATCATGAAAAGACCAAAGGTCAAGCTTACAAGATAAGAACATGGGAGCATGAAAAAAGAACTAAATATTTTTACCATTTTGTGGTATGGAGAGAGAGAACTCGAGTTTGAGCAACAAACTTTAAAAGCAACAAAGGAAAGCAAGATGAAACCGGACAGAGCTTACCCGAGTTTGAAATGGTTTATTCTCATTAAAAATGTAATATTTTCACCATGGAAAACCACTGTCAAGCTTCAGAAAATCACCTCATAGCGATTGAGAGCAAGTAGAACTTTCACAAAGAACAAAGATACAAACTATATACATCAGTAACATGTATTTGGCCATGACATTGACAGCTCGAAGGGCTTTCAAATGGAGAAAGAAACCAGTTTTTGTGAGAGAAAAGCATTTACCTCATTGTTTCTAGTGGTTTGCACAAAAAATCATTCAAAAATCGGCCATGAAATCAGCTACAGGGCTCTCTCATTGAAACTCCATGGTAGTAGAGCAACCTCTCCAGAAAGTTTGATGGAGAAAATGAGTGATTTTTGCCAAGTTTTCCTTGTTTTGTGTTAGGGTTTGATACCCTAGTAAATGTCGACCACCAAAGGTATTTTTACCTTTGTTTTAAAAATTGAAAACACTAAGTAATGTATGCCGTGGTCAAATAAGGTCTTATGCCTTAGGCTATTTTTTCCTTGTGTTGCATTTTGAAAACCTGTGCCTTGGTGCGTTATGACTTCAACATATGCGCCTTAGTGAATTTCATGTATCTTTGAAAAATGCAAAGTCCTTCAAGACTTAGGAGTTTTCCTTTTGACCTCTCACATAGGTCGAACCATAATTCATCATTTTTAAATGTATTTGAAATGTAAAGTGTTTAACTAATTGATGATTGTAAGTCACTTTTTTCAAGTATGGCTTTTAAATGAAGAAATAAGGGTGAGTTGGATTTTATCAATGCCTTAGGGGGGTTTGAGTTGGCTTTAATTCTTTTACAATCATTTGGAGAATATTAATGTAATTACTGTTATTTTACATTTATTTTGAAATTGTAAAACATTAGTTAAAGTGTTGTATCTATAAATCACTTTATTTGATGTTATATATAATGCAAAATTTTGATGTGTGTATTTCAAGGAGTGGTGGGGCCTCTTGTTTTACATTTTTTTTTGAAATGTAAAATAATATGATTAAAAATATGTTATTATGAGTGACTTAATCAAATGGTTATCTTAAATGCAAATTAAGGTCTTATGCCATTGCAAAAATTACCAAAAGTATGGGTCAAAGAGGTTGAAGACATGTGTGAGAAAAAATGATGACTAGCCAACATGGAAAAGGTGTGTGAGGTTGTATTTGACTATTTTTGGAGGTAATGGGCTATTTGGAGGCAGTTTTGTCACATTTTTAGTGTGACTATGGTCTTGGCTTGACCTTGCTTCATGTGGACAACAATTTGGAGTGATTTTAGAAGGTTCTTTTTGGCCTTTTCTATTGCATCCAACCAAAATCTTCTAGATGGACTTGTGTGATGCAGTTGTTTGAATTTTTGCTTAATTAACTTCAAACTGCATTGTTGAAGTTAGTTCTTTCTTTCCAACAGAGTGATCTAGCTTATTTTCTAGAGTTATCTTTTCAGCAGGAGGAGTATTGTAACTTAGAGATAGATTTATATACTAGTGAGTACCTTGAATCAATGATATTGAATATTCTCCTTCTCATTTCATGCTTTATTTTGTGCATCTAGTGGTTGATCAAATTACTTGTGCAATTTAGCTTTTCCTTGTATTTTTTTCTCATTGTTAAGCACTTGTTTTGTAGAAAAGTGTATTGTTGCATGTTATAAGTTGTGTTAGTGAATGCAAATGCTTTTAGTTGTGATTTTTTTTCCTTCTAAGAGTTTAGCTATAAAACCTCCTTATAAAATACTTAATGCAAGAATGCATGCAAAATGAGTTGTGTAAACTAGGATTTATCATTGTTTTGAATTGTGTGCAAGTTGTTTACAGGTCTTAGTTAGTTTGGTGAATCACCTTTTAGAATTTTTTAGTCAATTTCAGTTTATGCAACCCTCTTACTCTTTCCTCAAGAAATTATTAGTTTAGGAGTAGTTTAGGTGACACAAAAAGGGGAGCTATCCCATAATATGTAGGTCTACATTCACAATAGGATACCCATAGCCTGAAAGTAGTCCCATGTTGCTCCAAATTTGTTGAGTTTCCACAACTTGGCAGACGGGTGCAAATTTGGATAGTTAATAGTTACAACTTGGTTGTAGTTTTTATGTGCAAATGGTTTTGGGGCCCCTTCAAAAACTATTTTATATCAATCAAAATAACATGTTCTCATGCCAAAATTGAGAAATGTGCAATGTCACAAACATAATACTCAATGAACATAGTTTTGATAACAATCAAAAGTGTAATATGCCACAACTTAATTTCAATAGTCATAATTAATCACCTAATCCAGACATGGATGAACAAGATTATACAATATTTATAACATTCAAGGTTACATGATCATAATCATGCATGCCCATAACTAATGCTATCAATTGGTGCAACCACGGTAGGAGGGTCCTCAAAGAGAACAATCCAAACCGTGCAACAAGAGTGACACAACATAAGCAACACAAAATATGGAGGCAAATGAAGATGCAAATATTCTCATTAACATAAATCTTAGTTACAATCGGTCGACAACATCCAGGCTTACAAATTCAGCTCACAGGCATGATACAACATGTTCAAAAATACAACATTCCAATATGCTCCTATATGCGAGTTGAAATCTTACAATTCGGATCAAGAACTTATCTAATTATTATTCACTTCTTTTCTAATGATTTATTACAAGATTTATATCATATATGTGGATCTAGAAACATCCATGTTGACCAAAGATCATCACAATCTCCTATGAAGGAAACTATAACGTGCGCATGAATAGGTTGACCTTAGATTTGAATTAATCCTCAATGAATGCATAGGATGAAGTGTGGACCTATAATTAAGGTCAAGGAAACTCCACAAAACAATTAAAATCACACCGTCAAGATTTTCAAGCTACGAGAAAGATCCACGAGCGATCAAACTAATCATTAGGCTTTAAAATTATTCTTGTGTCGATTCAAGAAATTGTCATAAAATACAAAAGTGATAACTTTCCGGAAAAAAGGTCCAGTCATGCTCAAATCTTGGAATAAGGTAAATTAACATGTCCACAATGAAAATGTAGATCCACAAGGTTTGGTGAGCAAATGGGATGAATCCACCAACATGAACTGAGCAATAACAAAACAAGAACAAAAACTGAAATAAAATATTTTTGGTCAATCCAAGATTGCCAAGAACCAAGGATGCTCCTACATCATACATCTAGGGTTAATGAAAAGTGAGTCCCTCACTTTTGGGGGGCTAAAGGAAAACTGAGATATTCTACCTCAGCCTGAGAAATCCAAGAATAATCCTCCACTGGTCTGTCTTTCCATTTCACAAGATATTCTTTATATTGTCTTCCACGAGTCTTCCTCCCATCTCTGATATCCAAAACCTCTTCTATCTCATTTGATTGCTACTTAGGAAACTGATTCTCCAATTTTTCTTTACTGTTTTCAATGAATTTTGCTTCATGGTATTGATGTAGATCTATAATGTTGAATATAAGCGATATACCCATGTCATCTGGTAACTCCACTTCATAAGCATTTCTTGAATCAAATTTCTTCAAAATCCTACAGGGTCCAAACTTCCTCATCTTCAGCTTAATCTATGTGCCAACAGGAAATATTTCCTTCCTCAACTACACCATTACTTCATCTCCAAATTCAAACTCCTTATGTTTCCTCTTTTCATCTGCTTTCTCCTTATACTTCTGGTTCATATTTTCCAACTGCTCCTTCACTTGAGTATGCACTTTCTTCATATGTTCTACAAATTCATCTGCTTCTACACTCCTTTTATCTTCCATACTAATGTCTCGCAACTCTGATATACCTCTAGGGTGAATTCTAGTAACAATCTCAAAAGGTTTCTTTCTGGTACTCTTGTTCACTAAATTATTGTATGCAAACTCTGCTTGTGCAAGGACTAAATCCCAACTTCCGGTCTTCTCTCCAACCAAGCATCTCAGTAAATTCCCTAAACTCCTATTCACTACCTCTATCTGTCCATCAGTTTGTGGGTGAAAAGTAGAACTGAACTTTAAATATGTCTTCAACTTCTTCCAAAGTGTCCTCCAAAAGCAACCAACAAACTTTGTATCTCGGTCTAAAACAATACTCCTAGGTAATCCATGCAATATGACCACTTCCTTGAAAAATAAGTCTACTACATGTACTACGTTTGTTGTCCTCTTACAAGGTATGAAATGTGCCATCTTAGGAAACCTATCTACCACCACAAATACATAATCATTACCTCTTTGTTTCTTTGGAAAACCAAGTATGAAATCCATGCTAATATCCTCCCAAGGTCTCTCCAGAACTTTCAAAGGTTTATACAATCCAATATTCTAACTACTCCCTTTTTTAACTTGGAAAACTCTCCTATTCTACACAAATATCCCAACATCCTTATAAATCAGTGGCCAAAAGTAATTCTCACTTACTAATGCTACTGTCTTATCAACTCCAAAGTGTCCTGACAATCCTCCACTATGCTTTTCTTTTACCAAGTTATACCTCATTGAACTCTGGGGTATACACAACTAATTACCTCTGAACAACATATCCTCCTGAATGAAATAATCCAACCATTGAATCCTATCCTCCAAGACTAGTTTTTTACAAGCTCTCCAAGGTTTTACAAAATCTGGGTCTTCCTCATACAAGTTCTTCAATTCATCAAAGCCTAATACCTCCACTCTCATCTCTGTCAGTAAATTCCTTCTCCTACTCAAAGCATCAGCAACTCTATTTGAATTTCCACTCATGTGCTTCAAAAAAAAAGGTATAACTCTGCAAGAATTCTAGCCACTTCATGTGTCTTTGATTCAGCTTACCTTGACTGTTCAAATATTGCAATGCTTGATGATCCATATACAACACAAACTGCTTAGGAAACAAATAATTTCTCCACTTCTTCAAGGCTTGAACTATGGCATAAAACTCTTGATCATACACTGAATATCTTCTCCTAGCATCTTTCAATTTCTCACTAAAATAAGCTACTGGTCTTCCTTCTTGACTCAACACTGCCCCAATTGCATTTCCACTTGCATCACAGTCTACTTGAAATACCATATTAAGACATGGTAAAGCCAACATAGGCTACTTAGTCACCTTCTGTTTCAACAACTGAAAACTTTGATCTTCTCCAGATTTCCACCTAAAATCCTTCCTATCTCCTCTCATTGTTTCTATCATAGGACAATAGATAGAATTGAAATTCCTAATGAACTTCCAGTAGAAGCTAGCCAATCCATGAAATGATCTTACCTCTCTAATGCTTTCCAGTGTAGACCATTCAACAATTTCTCTTATCTTCTCAAGATTCATCTTCAATCCATCCCAATATATCACAAATCCCAGATATACCAATTCTTCCTTCATGAAACTACACTTCTTAATGCACTTATCAACAACTGCTTTTCTTTCAACCTCTACAAAAATTGTCTTATATGCAACAAATGTTCTTCTCTACTCTTACTAAAAATCAAGATGTCATCCAAAGAAACAATCACAAACTTACCCAAGAATTTCTTTAATACCTCATTCATTAGCCTCATAAAAGTACTCGGTGCATTTGTTAGTCCAAAAGGCATCACCAACCACTCATACAATCCTTCATTTGTCTTGAATGTTGTCTTCCACTCATCCCCTTCTCTGATTCTGATCTGATGATATCCACTCTTTAAATCTATCTTTGTAAAGTATCTAGCTCCACTCAAACAATCCATAATGTCACCCATCCATGGAAAAGGAAATCTATACTTCGCCATGATCTTTTTTATCACTCTAGAATCTGTACACATCCTCCATTCTCCATCCTTATTAGGTGCTAAAACAGTAGGTACTGCGCATGGACTTAAGTTTTCTCTGATCAAACCTTTTCTCAACAATTCTTGCACTTGTCTATTCAACTCATTCTTTGCAGGTGTCATCCAATGTGATGCTTTATTAGGAAAACTTGCTCCAGGAATTAGATCCATGCAATGACTAATACTACTCACAAGTGGAAATCCATCAGGTACATTATCTGAAATGATCTCTTCATATTTTGTCACCATCTCCTTTATCTCCTTTGATTGTTCTTCTACATGCTTTGAGTCTTCAGCCATCTTAGGAACTAAGGCATAGCACATGTTCTCATGTATCAATCCATCTAGGAGTCTCCTTCCATCAACCAAAAAAATTCTAGCACTTGTACAAGCCTCAACTTTAGGAACATCTTCCAATGGAAACAAAGTCTGCTTCATCCCATTAGCAACAATGGTGTATATATTCTTCTTTCCATCATGACTAGCTTGTCTATCATACTGCCAAGGTCTTCTCAACAAAACATGGCATACATCCATAGGCATGATATCACATAGAGCTTCATCATGATAATTTCCTATCTTCAGTTTTACCAAACATTGTTCACTTACTAGTATCTTATGCTCATCTTGAATCCATGCTATTTGATAGGGATTTGGGTGTTTCAATCTTTCCAACTTCAATTTGGTCACCATTTCTTCAAAAACCAAGTTCTCTGAGCTTCCATTGTCAACAATCACCTTGCAACATTTACCAACTACCTTGCATCTAGTCCGAAACAAATTCTTTCTCTGCAACGGTTCTTGCTCCATCTCACTTTGACACAAAACTCTTCTATTCACCAAAACTTCTCCATCTTTCGGTTTATTAGATGATCTGGCATGATCTTCCTCAACAATTTTTTTCCTTCTATTGTTTTCTATCTTTCTACTTGTCTCTCCCTAATTACATTCAAATGCTCTATGTCCTTCTCCACCACACTTAAAGCAAGTTCCCTTGAATACTCTTTTCTCTTGTCCCCTATCATCTTTTCTATAACCCTCATTCGGGTAACCACCATATCCTCCTCTTCTATAATATTTTCCATCACCTTCATGGTATGAATTATCATTGTTATTGACTTCTTTATCTTTATTTTGATCTGTAAAAGTTCCTCTTACTCTTCTAGTAAAAGTTCTTCCTCTTTGAAATCTTCCACCTCTTCTTCTTTGTCTTTTCTCATGTCTTTTATTCAACTTCTCTTCTACCTTTAGGGCACATTGATATGCTTCCTCCAGGCTCTACATCTTGATCAAAATAATCTCATCCTATATAGACGACCTCAAACCATTCACATATCTGGCTACTTGTTTAATCTCATCCTCCAAATTTCCAGATTTGATGTTCAACTTGTAAAACTCCTCGGTATACTCTGTCACACTTAACTCCTTCTGCTTTAAATTTTGCAACTTCCAGAACAAATTGATTTGATAATCTGCAAGCATAAACTTCGTTTTCAACTTATTCACCATCTGATCCCATGATCTTATCTTTTCCTTTCCTTTTATTTTCCTATCTATCTATAAGTGTTCCCACCAAAGGGATGCATGTCCTTTCAACTTTGTACAAGAAAATTTCACCTTCTTATCTTCAGTGGTACCTTCAAAATCAAAATACTTTTCCATATATGTTATCCAATATAGCAATTGTTTTGAATCCAACTTACCATTATAATCTGGTGGATTGAAATGCGGCTTAGTATTTGTTCTAGTTAGGGCTCTTATGAACCTCTCTTCTCCTTGATCCAGGCTAGGTTGATCTTCTCTTCCTCTTTCTTCCTATACTTCTACCTCCTCATCACTCACATCATCAATTGGTTGACCTCTTCTCTGGGTTGTTTCAATTGCATCTAATCTAGTAGTAATTCCTCTCAACATCTCCATTAAAGCTAGGTATGCATTTCCACACGCTCCATTTCCTCTAACATTTCTTCTTCCCACCATCTTTACACAATTCCTCTATAGCTTCAGGTTGGATCCACAGTCCGCCACCCCACAACAAATATTCAATAGGACTCCACGAATTTTGGCAATCTCTCACGAATCAAACCTGGCTCTGATACCAATTTGGCACAGCCACGGTAGGAGGGTCCTCAAAGAGAACAATCTGGACCGTGCAACAAGAGTGACACAACAGAAGCAACACAAAATATGGAGGCCAATGCAGATGCAAATATTCTCATTAACAGAAATCTCAGTTACAATCGGCCGACAACATCCAGGCTTATAGATTCAGCTCATAGGCCTTATACAACATTCCAATATGCTCCTATATGCGAGCTGAAATATTACAATTCAGATCAAGAACTTATCTACTTATTATTCACTACTTTTCTAATGATTTATTACAAGCTTTATATCATATCCGCAGGTCTAGAAACATCCACATCAGCCAAAGATTGTCACAATCTCCTATGAAGGAAAATTTAACGTGCACATGAACAGGTCAGCCTCAAATTTGAATTACTCCTCAGTGAATGCATAGGATGAAGTGTGGACATATAATTAAGGTCGAGGACACTCCAAAGAACAATTAAAATCACACTGTCAAGATCCGCAAGCTATGGGAAAGATCCACGAGTGATCAAACTAGCTATTAGGCTTCAAAATTATTTTGGTGTCGGTTCAAGAAACTGTCATAAAATCCATAAGTGATAACTTTCCAAAAAAAGATCCAATCACGCTCAAATCTTGGAATAAGGGAAATTAACATGTCCAAAATGAAAATGTAGATCCACAAGGTCTAGTGAGAAAATGTGATGAATCCACCAACATGAACTGAGCAAGAATGGAACAAGAACAAAAACTGAAAGAAAATATCTTTGGTTGACGCAAGATTGCCAAGAACCAAGGATGCTCCTGTATCATCAATGCATAAATAAAATTATGATCATATAATCAATACTAGGTATGAATTAGTGCACATACATGATTATAAAGAAATTCAAACAATACATCCACATAAATAGTTTATTTATCAACTAAGTCCTATGACATATTTTATAAATAGACAAGGATAGAATGAAATCCCAACACCAAACATATCTGCACATATAATAAAATTAGTAACATAATGCTACGCCCTTAATATTATCGTACATTGGGTTATGAATAGTCGGCTTGTGGCTATCTTAACTCTCTATTAAGTCATATTATCATTAGTATATTGTTATTTAGTTGTTTAGGTCAGCCTAAGTCTTATATAGGTGTGTCTAAGTCGGCCTAGGTGATATCCTTGGTATAAATAGGTATATATAGGAGGTTGTGAGTCTTATTTCATCATCAAGTGTGAAGTGTGTTCTCATTAGAGATATTTGGAGGTTTTCCCTGAAGTGGCTTGTTATTCTCAATTATTATCAAGTATTTGCAGCATATTTCATATCATATTCTTCTATTGTGAAAGTTATTTCATAACAAGTGGTATCAGAGCATGATCTTGGCACCATAGAGGCAAGGTTTTTCTCAATTTTAGAGGCAATTTTGGGAAGAGCATATCTTTCAGATTTTGGCGAATTTTTTTCTAATTTTTAAAGGGTTTTTGAAGAACATATTGAAGAAGCTACAGTCCAGATTTCAGAAGAATTGGAGCAGAATTAAGCGAATTATTGCAGAATTAGGGTTTCTACACTATTTTTTTGGAATCTACATATCTCGTACATCTTGTTGAATTGGAGTCTAATTTTTATTGGGTTTTTGAAGACATAATAAAGGAGATTATAGTAAAAATTTGAGAGAATTTAAGTTTCATTTGTGTGATTTATTTCAACATTAGTGGTTTCCATCATGCTGGGGCTGGAACAAGGGGTAAAAAGAATGTCACTCCGGGGAAGACTCCTGATAAGGATGGTGAAACAATCGAGGATATTACTCATAATGAGGAAATAAATAAGGACAAGGAAGACATTTCCTCAATTAAGATGGATATGTGTGACCTAAGAGGAGATATATCGGACATACGAAACATGTTAAGCACCTACATGGCTGAATCAAGAAAGGAGTTCTCAAGCGGCCAAGGTGAAAATTCTAGGTCAACTACTACTAACACAAGCTTTAGTACTCCTATGGGATCTAGGAATTTATTTCCAAAGGTGGATATGCGCAAGTTTGATGGTAAAGATCCTCTAACATGGATAAACCAAATGGAGAATTTTTTTGAAGTACACCAAATCCCAAATGGACAAAAGGTCACGATGGCTTCCTTATATCTAAGTCCGGATCAATTCATTTGGTATCATTGGCTTTGCACTCATCGGCAAAAGGGCTCACCTTGATGGTCAATTTTTACAGAGGAACTCCAAGCACAATATAGCAATAGCGTCACAGACAACTTCTTCAGCCAGCTAGCTAAACTTCAACAAACAGGATCAGTTAAGGATTATATTCAGCAATTCCAAAATCTATCCTTAAGGGTGGATACGATTATGGAGGAAAAATTGAATGACTTATTCTTGGGTGGTCTCAAGGATCACATTGAACATGAGGTACACATGTTTAGCCCTAGTTCCATAAATGGGTCTTTTATCTTAGCACGCAGGGTAGAGGAGAAGTATTTGATTCATAAGAAGCAAGGGGCTAATGTAACAAGAGAGAAAGGATATTCAACACAACCTACTAAGTTGACTCCACAAAAAATTGAGGAGAAAAGAGCAAAAGGCTTGTGTTTCAATTGTGATAGCAAATACAGTCGAGGGCATAAATGTAGTGAAAAGAAATTGTTTTATATTGAAGGTCCTAATGAGGAAGAAGAGGAGGAACCCATACTAGAAGATGAAAGGGAGTCAAATGAGGAATCACATGATTCTCAACCAATCATTTATTTTCATGCACTCTCAGGTTTCAACGCTCCACAAACTCTCAAGGTGGTGGGGTTCATAAAGAAGTAGAAGGTAACAATGTTGATCGACTTAGGTAGTACTCATAATTTCATCAAAAAAAAGTTAGCTACTTGTCTAAATTGTTTCATATATCCAGCTCTAGAGTTTCAAGTTTTGATTGCAAATGGTGGTATAGTTAGTTGTTCAGGGAAGTGTCATAGCATTAAATTATCCATGGGATATTATCAACTTGATACCCCAATGTATGCGATATCCATGGGTGCAACAGATATTGTTTTGGGAGTACAATGGCTTACTACATTAGGAACAATTGAGATGAACTTCCAAGAACTATTCATGAGATTTCAATCAGAAGGAAGGCTAGTAGAACTAAGGGGGTTGAAGGAAAAATCTCCACAAATGGTAAGCTCTCATCAAATGAAAAAGTTGCTTAAGAAAGGAGTGGATGGATTTGTGGCCCAACCATGTTCACCAGAAGCTCCTCTCAATCTACTCCTACTCATCCAGATTTGCAAGCTATAATTGATCGTCACTCAGTTGTTCTTGGAGATATGCCTAAAGGACTTCCTCCTAAGAGGGATCATGATCATTCCATACAGTTAGTCCCAGGGAGCCAACCACCGAACATCAGGCCTTACAAGTATCCACACATACAAAAGAGTGAGATAGAAAAGATTGTTGAAGAGATGCTAGAGGCAGGAATCATCAGGCATAGCCAAAGTGCTTACTCCTCACCTGTGGTGATGGTACGTAAGAAGGATGATACTTGGTGCATGTGTCTAGATTATAGAGTGCTCAACATGTACACCATTAAAGGTAAGTTTCCAATTCTAGTCATTGATGATTTGCTAGATGAATTAAATGGAGCTATGTTTTTTGCCAAGTTAGATCTTAGATCTGGTTATCACCAAATTCGGATTAAGGAGGAAGATATTTGTAAGACAACATTTCAGACTCATGAGGGTCATTATGAATTTTTGGTGATTCCATTTGGTCTTACCAATGCACCATCTACATTCCAAAGTTTGATGAATTCCATTTTTAAGAAGTTCTTGAGAAATTTTTTGTTAGTATTCTTTGATGATATATTAATTTATAGCAAGACTTGGGAAGAAAATTTGCAACATGTGGACCAAGCATTACAAATACTTGAAGATCATAAAATCTATGCTAAGCCATCCAAGTGTGCTTTTGGTCTTACAGAGGTGGAGTATTTGGGACACATAGTTTCACATGGAGTAAAGGACCTTAACAAAATAAGGCTAATAAGTGGAATGGCTCTATTCCAAAACCATTAAGAAACTGAGGGGTTTCTTGGGATTGACAGGGTACTATAGAAGATTTGTGAATAATTATGGTCATATAGCAGCACCTCTCACCACTCTATTGAAGAAGGATTCTTTTCATTGGAACAAGTCTTCCAATACAACATTT